>CM064541.1:33626059-33696059 GCA_032716605.1 Paralithodes platypus | reverse complement strand
ATTTTCCGATTTCTCCTAGATGTCATTTTCGCTATCGCTCGCAATGAGATAACTGATACCCGAATGGGGCGAAATTATAATGGCCAACTTATTGGGACAAGACCTCCGAACTGATGGGTCAAAACAGAAGCTTTAAAAAAGACCATGTATGGTTTAGATAGAAATAATACATGGTGGTGGGGATGGTGGGGGGGAGGATGGGGTGGGGGTGGGGGTGGGGATGGGGATGGGGATGGGGATGGGGGTGGGGGTGGTGGTGGTGGGGGGGCGTCAGTTTTAGCAATATTGAAGAGCATCATTACTGTGAGATTTCTACTCTTACACCACAAAACACATGGCCAATTTTCTCCCGTGTAATTGGCAGTCACTTTTCAATTGCCACCACTAATATCTACGAGCAATCTGTTTGAATTACCGGCATGTCCCTTTCAGTACCGGTCATATTTTATTGAACTTGATTTCACTTACATGTGGACTATTGTATGAAGCTTCTGCAGAATAAATGGAAGCTATAAGGATTAATCAAGATAGTCTGCAGCCTTGCAATGTGTAGACGTCCTTCGTAAAGCCGAATAAAATCGCTTAAGGGGAGATTTCCACTAGAGGGATTTTTTTCTTTACCCCTCATGTTTAGCCCCATTGCTTTTGAGATTTTAAGACGTTCGCCCCATTAGTTTGGCGATTTTAAGAACTTTCACCCCATTTGTCACTTTTAAGACCTTTCGTCCCATTTAGGTGTCGTTTTTTCCTGGCGAGCGATAGCGAGCCTGTAATTTAAGAGGAACCGGCCTTCGGCCGGGAAATTTTTCTACCGAAAAATTTACAAATTTATCTTGAAAGGGACTCAAGGGGGTGTAATTTTAAGCTTGATGGAGGTCTAGGGAATAAACTAAATATCTCCCCTTAATAGGTGACTGAATATAATGAAAAGGACGTCACCGGTGCTGAATGGGTTAAGTCGTGCAAATGGAATAGAACTTTCCACCACGGCCATTGGTTAGGGGAGGTAGTGGGGTCGGATGGCTGGGCTCGTCGAATAAATAACTCTATAAAGGAACTGATTAAAATTATAAAATCCATCTAGAAGTGTTTGACAGTTTGTTCGCAAGCAGACCGATCGACACATGTATTATAATTTCCCTACAGATCGCGGTTAATTTGATCTCATAATTATTTTTAAACTTCTATGCAAATCTTAATAAATAAAGGTCAATGTCTGTCTGTCAGTTATCCGAGTTACCCGACCTTTGTTACTAAACTCCTCCCACAGTTTTGGTGCCAGGTGGGAGTGTGGGGCACCGTTGGAAAGCCCAGGCTTTGGAGATGGTTTTAGGCGAGTTTAGTGGAAATCAGAGACACTTTTGTTTAATAAAATTTTCGGCAGAACTTATGTAGTATACGGGAGCGAAAAAAATGCGAACAAAATTACCGTTTGGGGCAGAAGGAGGCCTCCGATCGAAAAGGTGTATGGAACGAAAGTTGTTCGCAGCTCCCCAAAATGGGGGTACGGATGAGGTCAGATCCAAAATCGGAAGTCATTTAGCGGCCGAAATCGAGGTCGCCGTTTAATGAGGCACAGGGAGGTCGAGGCCGGTGATTATGGTAGTAGTAGTATTGTGATGATTGTGGTAGTAGTGATTGATGATGGTGATTATGGTAGTAGAATTTAAACCCGGGCAACGCCGGGTACCCCTCCTAGTCTTATATATACGGTACACAGTTTCATAGAACAAAAAATATATAAAAGAAGCTAAAGCCTTAATTGATGTTATTTCAACAGAATAATACATTGCATTTTATTCAGAAAATGCCTCTCAAAATCAATACTCAATCCATTCCTTCCTAAGCTAAATAGAAACCTCTACTACTACCCAAAATACAATGAAAAGAACGCCATCGTAGTTAAGGGGAGATATCCACTTGAGGGATTTTTTTCTTTACCCCTTTCTCCCTCAAGTTTAGCCCCATTGCTTTTGAGGTTTTAAGACGTTTGCCCCATTAGTTTGGCGATTTTATGAACTTTCGCCCCATTTATTTAACTTTAAGACCTTTCGTGTCATTTAGGTGTCGATTTTTCCTGGCGAGCGATAGCGAGCCTGTAATTTAAGAGGAACCGGCCTTAGGCCGGGACATTTTTCTACCGAAAAATGTATACATTTATCTTGAAAGGGGTCAACGGGGTGTAATTTCAAGCTTGATGGAAGTCTAGGAAACTCACTAAAAACCTCCCCTTAATACAAGGGTTTGAATATAATGTCGATATTTAGTGCAGCTATAAAAAAGGGTATTATGAAGATATAATTTTAATTAAAGATGCAGAGGCTAACAGGGGAAAAAGAAAAAAAAAAAAAAAAAAAAAAAAAAAAAAAAAAAAAAAAAAAAACACACACACACACAAGAAGGCAGTGGTATAATGCGGCAGTAAGTATTTCAATATATATACAGGGGTTAAGGGTGGTGACCTGTTTCTGGTCTGTCCTTCTCTATCTTTCTCTGGCTTGTATCCATTTGGCCCCAATCAGCCTACTGTTTTAAGACGTTTATCCCCATCCAGGTGTCAACTTTTTACTAGTGAGCGGTAGCGAGCCAGCATATTTTTTATTTTTGTTTGACAGCAGGCTAAATTTGTACATTTTTCTATATAAAAATGTCTCCGGCGAAGCCGGGTTTCTTCATATAATGCTGGCTCGCTATCGCTCGCCAGGAAGAAATCGACACCTAGATGGGGATAAACGTGTTAAAATAGTTGGCTGAATGGGGCCGAATGGATACAAGCCAGAGAAAGAGTGAAAAGGACAGAAATAACAAAAAGCAGGTCACCCCCCTTAACGTACAGTCAAGAGCAAAAATGGCGACACAGCAATTTGAACGCAAACGAGACAATACAATGCTATATTACAGCCCAGATGCTTCACAGCTTGGATTAATAGGTTCAAATATGTGAATTGCTGTAACTTTATATATGTGAATTGCTGTAACTTTATATATGTGAATTGCTGTAACTTTATATATGTGAATTGCTGTAACTTTATATATGTGAATTGCTGTAACTTTATATATGTGAATTGCTGTAACTTTATATATGTGAATTGCTGTAACTTTATATATGTGAATTGCTGTAACTTTATATATGTGAATTGCTGTAACTTTATATATGTGAATTGCTGTAACTTTATATATGTGAATTGCTGTAACTTTATATATGTGAAATGCTGTAACTTTATATATGTGAATTGCTGTAACTTTATATATGTGAATTGCTGTAACTTTATATATGTGAAATGCTGTAACTTTATATATGTGAATTGCTGTAACTTTATATATGTGAATTGCTGTAACTTTATATATGTGAATTGCTGTAACTTTATATATGTGAATTGCTGTAACTTTATATATGCCATGACACTCCTTAGGATTGTGCGCATTTTGATAGTTTACACTAGCTACCGTTAGACGATGTTATACCGAAGTCAGAGGGTTAATCCAGACATTGTTTACCCTTTTAACTCCCATAGATCCTTCCTTAAGGGGAGGTTTTTAGTTTGGTCTCTAGATATCCTTCAAGCTTAATATTACACCCCCTTGAGCCCCTTTCAAGATAAATTTGTACATTTTTCGGTAGAAAAATGTCCCGGCTGGAAGCCGGTTCCTCTTAAATTACAGGCTCGCTATCGCTCGCCAGGATAAAATCGACACCTAAATGGCACGAAAGGTCTTAAAATTGACAGAAATGGGTCGAAAGTTATTAAAATCGTCAAAATAATGGGGCGAACGTCTTAAAATTATAAAAGCAATGGGGCTAAACATGAGGGAGAAAGGAGTCAAGAAAAAAATCCCTCAAGTGGAGACCTCGCCTTAACTGCATAACATCGTTTAATAAAAGTTCGAAGAAACTCAAAACGCGTCTTGAGCCCCAAAGGGTTAATAAAGAGACCGTGACATACTCGTAATATGACGCAGCCTACGTTGGCCAGTAGAAACAAAACAGAATAGCCAACACCACCCACCCACGAGGGGAGACGCGCTCCTCGGTGCTGCTAGGAGAGTGGCCAACACAACCCAAGGTAAGGTAGAGTGTAACAGGACGAAACACATGACAGTAGGCAAAAGGGGTAAGAGTAGGAACATGTTAAGGGCAGGTCTCCACTTGAGGGATTTTTTGCTTGACCCCTTTCTCCCTCGTGTTTAGCCCCATTGCTTTTGATATTATAAAACGTTTGCCCCATTAGTTTAGCGATTTTAAGAACTTTCACCCCATATTAAGACCTTTCGTGCAATTCAGGTGTCGATTTTATCCTGGCGAGCGATAGCGAGCCTGTAATTTAAGAGGAACCGGCCTTCGGCCGGGACATTTTTCTACCGAAAAATGTACAAATTTATCTTGAAAGGGACTCGAGGGGGTGTAATTTTAAGCTTGATGGAGGTCTAGGGAATAAACTAAATACCTCCCCTTAATGAGAACAATACTGTATAATATCTAGCCAGAAAGGAGGTTCAGTGCAAAAGCCAGGAGAGGATGTGAGCATAGTACAAAGGAGTACAAAGGAAATCAAGCAACAACAGATCTAGTGACCCTTCTAGGTTGCTTGTCCTCCAAAACACTGAGGATCAAGTGTCCAAACAGTGGTTTAGAGTGGGTAAGGGAACATTGGAAAGGGAATTACTGCCCTGGAACTAATGTCCGTGGCAGGATTAGGAAGTTAGTAGGGGACAGATGGGTTAGTAACTGAGGGGGGGATAAAATAAAGTTATTCATTTACAAACGCAGTCAGTCGCGGGTTTGATAGTGTGTGAAGTATGAAGTGAGTGGTGGTCAGAGAGAGCAGTGGAGCATACATTATACACTGTACCGCTCTGTCGTTACCGTATATATATATATTGAGTATATATCACAAATACACGTGAGCCACTAAATGTTTCTAAACTCTCAGTGGGGTTCGAACCGCCGACCGTCAGGACGATAGCCGACGCTTTAATAAACTACACCACGGCAGTCTTAAAAGACACTCAACCCTCTATTTGATTAAAGCGTCGGCTATTGTCCTGACGGTCGGCGGTTCGAACCCCACTGAGAGATTAGAAAAAAAAAAAAAAAAAAAAAAATATATATATATATATATATATACACTCACGAACACTATTTCGTTGGAGCAGGTACAGTCACTGCCATCAACGGTGCCTTAAAACGAATTCTGAAGTGAGTTAATGTAAGAGAAGACTTAACAAAGAGGAAGGGAAAGACTTGGTGCAGGTAGGAAAGTGGTGGAAGAGTTAGGAGAGGGGGTCAGAGAGAGCAGTGGAGCATACACTCTCCCTCTCTAACTTTACATACGGTAAATACACACAGACAGACACAGACAGACACAGACAGACAGAGACAGAAAGAGAGAGAGAGAGAGGGGGGGGGGAGCATACACTCTCCCTCTCTGACTTTACATACGGTAAATACACAGACAGACAGACAGACAGACAGACAGACAGACAGCCAGCCAGCCAGCCAGCCAGCCAGAGACAGAGAGAGAGAGAGAGGGGGGGGGGGGGGGCATACAGGATACACTCTCCCCCTCTTACTATATACATATATATTATACAGTATATATATTATACACACACCTTCCTTGGAGTCTGAACAGCCACACTTACACTGTCACGTCCAGTTTGTGTGTTTGAGAAGTAAGGTAGTAAATAAGGTATAAGGGAGAGAGAACAGGGACACAAAGGCAAAGATTTACACCAGCCAGGGAAGTGAGCAAGAGTCGGAAGAGGAAGTGTGCATGGTGTGAGAACTATGGGGGCGAGTGGTAGTGGTAGTACAGTAGAGGTAGTACTAGTACAGTAGAGGTAGTGGTAGTACAGTAGAGGTAGTGGTAGTACAGTAGAGGTAGTACTAGTACAGTAGAGGTAGTGGTAGTGGTAGTACAGTAGAGGTAGTACTAGTACAGTAGAGGTAGTGGTAGTACAGTAGAGGTAGTGGTAGTACAGTAGAGTACTAGTACAGTAGAGGTAGTGGTGGTAGTACAGTAGAGGTAGTACTAGTACAGTAGGTAGTAGTAGTACAGTAGAGGTAGTGGTAGTACAGTAGTAGGTAGTAGTACAGTAGAGGTAGTGTAGTGGTAGTACAGTAGAGTAGTACAGTACAGTAGAGTAGTGGTAGTGGTAGTACAGTAGAGGTAGTACTAGTACAGTAGAGGTAGTGGTTGAACAGTAGAGGTAGTGGTAGTACAGTAAAGGTAGTACTAGTACAGTAGAGGTAGTGGTAGTGGTAGTACAGTAAGGTAGTACTAGTACAGTAAGAGTAGTGGTAGTACAGTAGAGGTAGTGGTAGTACAGTAGAGGTAGTACTAGTACAGTAGAGGTAGTGGTAGTGGTAGTACAGTAGAGGTAGTACTAGTACAGTAGAGGTAGTGGTAGTGGTAGTACAGTAGAGGTAGTGGTAGTGGTAGTACAGTAGAGGTAGTGGTAGTACAGTAGAGGTAGTACTAGTACAGTAGAGGTAGTGGTAGTGGTAGTACAGTAGAGGTAGTACTAGTACAGTAGAGGTAGTGGTAGTGGTAGTACAGTAGAGGTAGTGGTAGTACAGTAGAGGTAGTGGTAGTACAGTAGAGGTAGTACTAGTACAGTAGAGGTAGTGGTAGTGGTAGTACAGTAGAGGTAGTACTAGTACAGTAGAGGTAGTGGTAGTGGTAGTACAGTAGAGGTAGTGGTAGTACAGTAGAGGTAGTACTAGTACAGTAGAGGTAGTGGTAGTACAGTAGAGGTAGTACTAGTACAGTAGAGGTAGTGGTAGTGGTAGTACAGTAGAGGTAGTGGTAGTACAGTAGAGGTAGTGGTACCGGTAGTAGTAGTGGTAGTGGTAGTACAGTGGTAGTAGTGGTAGTACAGTAGAGGTAGTGGTGGTGGTGGTGGTGGTGGTAGTAGTAGTGGTAGTACAGTGGTAGTACAGTAGAGGTAGTGGTGGTGGTGGCAGTAGTAGTGGTAGCACAGTAGTGGTAGTGGTGGTGGTCAGAGTGGGCATTGGACCATACAATATTACACACTCTACCTCCGTTTGTTTGGTCTATTAATTCATTTATTCATATATTTGTTTAGTTTCCTCCCTAGACCTTGCAAGATCAATGTGTACATTATTAGGCAGAAAATGTTCCCGACTGAAGGCCGATTTCTCCTAAACTACAGACTCGCTATCGCTCGACAGGAAAATACGGACACCTAAGCAGCACGAAAGGTAAAAAGCTTGACAAAGAACTGGGGCGAGAGGTCTTATAATCGCCATACTAACGGGGCGAAGTTAATATCAAAACTGACAAGGCTAAACATGAAAAAAACAAAAACAAAATAGCCTACCTGGCCTCCAGGTGTTGTATGAATGAGCGTCTCTGTCGGGGGAGCCTCCATGATGATCTTCACCACACAAGGCAGTGTTAAGGGGAGGTTTTTAGTGTGTTTCCTAGACTTCCATCAAGCTTGAAATTACACCCCGTTGACCCCCTTTCAAGATAAATTTGTACATTTTCGGTAGAAAAATTTCCCGGCCTAAGGCCGGTTCCTCTTAAATTACAGGCTCGGTATCGCTCGCCAGGAAAAAATCGACACCTAAATGACACGAAAGGTCTTCAAAGTTAAATAAATGGGGCGAAAGTTCTTAAAATCGCCAAACTAATGGGGCAAACTTCTTAAAATCTCAAAATCAATGGGGCTAAACATGAGGGAGAAAGGGGTAAAGAAAAAAATCCCTCAAGTGGAAATCTCCCCTTAAACCCACGCAACCCGATACTCTATGACTACGCAAGGGGAATGATGTATACAAGTCATATATTCTCTCTCTCTCTCTCTCTCTCTCTCTCTCTCTCTCTCTCTCTCTCTCTCTCTCTCTCTCTCTCTCTCTCTCTCTCTCTCTCTCTCTCTCTCTCTGAACGACTCCTCTTATGCAGGAAGGTAGGTTAGCCACATAAGGCAGTGATAACCCCGCCCACATCTCCACTCTGTGTCTACATTAAGGGGGGTGACCTGTTTTTGTGCTGTCCTTTTCTATCTTTCTCTGGCTTGTATCCATTTGGCCCCATTGAGCCTACTGTTTTAAGACGTTTATCCCCATCCAGGTGTCAATTTTTTACTGGTGAGCGGTAGCGAGCCAGCATATTTTTTATTTTTGTTGACAGCAGGCTAAATTTGTACATTTTTCGATAGAAAAATTTCTCCGGCGAAGCCGGATTTCTTCATATAATGCTGGCTCGCTATCGCTCGCCAGGAAGAAATCAACACCTAGATGGGGATAAACGTCTTAAAATAGTTGGCTGAATGGGGCCGAATGGATACAAGCCAGAGAAAGAGAGAAAAGGACAGCAATAACAAAAAGCAGGTCACCCCCTTTAAAGAAGTAGTGCTTGTTTTTAGCCCTGTACAGTAGGTTTAGGCATTTATTTGAGTTTCTTCGCTACACCTCCATCAAGCTTAAAAAAACACCCCCTAGACCCCTTTTCTCAAGCTTAAAAAACACCCCCTAGACCCCTTTTCTCAAGCTTAAAAAACACCCCCTAGATCCCTTTTCTCAAGCTTAAAAAACACCCCCTAGACCCTTTTTCTCAAGCTTAAAAAACACCCCCTAGACCCCTTTTCTCAAGCTTAAAAAACACCCCCTAGACCCCTTTTCTCAAGCTTAAAAAACACCCACTAGACCCCTTTTCTCAAGCTTAAAAACACCCCCTAGACCCCTTTTCTCAAGCTTAAAAAACACCCCTAGACCCCTTTTCTCAAGCTTAAAAAACACCCTTAGACCCCTTTTCTCAACCTTAAAAAAACACCCCCTAGACCCCTTTTCTCAAGCTTAAAAAACACCCCCTAGACCCCTTTTCTCAACCTTAAAAAAACACCCCCTAGACCCCTTTTCTCAAGCTTAAAAAACACCCCCTAGACCCCTTTTCTCAAGCTTAAAAAAACACCCCCTTAGACCCCTTTTCTCAAGCTTAAAAAACACCCTAGACCCCTTTTCTCAATCTTAAAAAACACCCCCTAGACCCCTTTTCTCAAGCTTAAAAACACCCCCTAGACCCCTTTTCTCAAGCTTAAAAAACACCCCCTTAGACCCCTTTTCTCAAGCTTAAACAAACAAAAATAGACCCCTTTTCAATAATAATGTATACATTTTTAGGTAGACAAATATTCCGGCCAAAGGCCGCTTCCTTCAAGAATTATAGGCTCGCCAGGAAATAATGGACACCTACATGGCACAAAAGGTCTTAATATTGACAAACAAAATGGGGCGAAAGGTCTCAAAATCGCCAAACTAATGGAACGAACGTCTTAAAATTTCAAAACTAATATGCTAAACATGAGGGAGAAGG
Source organism: Paralithodes platypus (assembly GCA_032716605.1). NCBI lineage: Eukaryota > Metazoa > Arthropoda > Malacostraca > Decapoda > Lithodidae > Paralithodes > Paralithodes platypus. The sequence goes on along the minus strand of CM064541.1, from coordinate 33,686,718 downwards.
GGGTCCATAAAAAGCGACTACCTCCCCCTTAAGGCACCAGGCCTCCTCCAAACAACGGCGGTTGGGGGTTAAAGTGGAGATTACACGCCCAAATACAGGCACGGGGGTAAAAAGCACGACACACATACATACATTATATAGCAGGCACGTACAGTTATAGCAGGCACGTACAGTTATAGCAGGCACGTACAGTTATACACATGCACGAACGATGGCTGGAATATACACTCTTACTCTCGCCCTTTATCCAAGCATATAAATTATTCGCTCACTCAACATAATTACGGTATACTCACACCTCTCTCTCTCTCTCGCGCTCTCTCTCTCTCTCTCTCTCTCTCTCTCTCTCTCTCTCTCTCTCTCTCTCTCTCTCTCTCTCTCTCTCTCTCACACAGACACACGTAGAGATCATAAACCCAAGTAAAGGCACAGAGGTAAAAAGCAGTGCACGCATACGTACCTACACACCAAGCATGCAATCACATGTAGTAGTACAGTTAAACACATGCACGAACGGACGACGGAAAATGCACTCACTATGGCCATTTATCATATCCTAAATGATCTCTCTCACCCACACACACGCACACACACTCATATACACACGCACACGCACACACACGCTCACTCTGTCCATTTACCATATCTTAATTAATTATCTTCCTCACACATACACACACACTCATATACACACACACTCATATACACACACTCACACTGTCCATTTCCTCTCTCTCTCTCTCTCACACACACACCCACACCCACACCCACACTCTCGACCTACACACACAACCTACATCCACGATAATCCAACTTAATTTCCAGTATTTCTAGGTCAGTGGCTAATAAACACAACTGCTGCGAAGTTAAAGGTTATTTTCTTGACACTTACCCATTAATTTCAATAAATATAACTATAATAATGATTGTCGAGGTAAATGTTTATTCTTATTGTAACCGGAGTGTATATTCTGTATTATCTAACTTATATAAATAATAACATGAATATCATTTAACAATCTAATATGAAAGTGTTGGTGTATAAGGTGAACATATTCGTGCTTTGTTTAATTCAGGGAGGTAACGCATTTAAGAACATAACATAAGAAAATGGGAGTCTGCAGAAAGCCGATTGGCCTAAGCAAGGCAGATCCCTGTCCCACACAACCCCAATTACAAAGCCCAATTATAGGCTCAACACTCTAATACCCTGAGGATCATCTTACCAAACCGGTTAGAGATTAACGCAGGATTACGGGGGTCTGCAGAGCGCTGATTGGCCCAACCCGGCTGATCCCCCTTCACACCCAACCCTTCTCGTCCATATGCTTATCCAATTTTTTTCTTTGAAAGGTATTGTATAATATAGAACTATAAACACAAGTTTTGGCAATTTTAAGAAGTCTGTATAAATCTAGAATTCTAGATAACACTACATCTGTTTTTCAAGCAAATAAATTAGGGGGTGAACAAGCCCTAATATTGTCAAATAAAGAGTAATTCGAGGAAAAGATCTACGACTTTCGGATATGACTGTACAGTACGTGTTTAATAATAATATATCCATTTAACCTTGTTCCTCGGTATTGTTAACACGGTCGGAGAGGAAGAAAGGTTAGACAGGAAGGAGAGGAGAGAAGAGGAAGAGGAGAGGAGAGGAGAGGAAGAGGGTGAAACAGGAAGGAGAGGAGAGGAGAGGAAGAGGATGAAACAGGAAGGAGAGGAGAGGAGAGGAGAGGAGAGGAGAAAGGAGAGGAGAGAAGAAAGGAGAGGAGAGGAGAGAAGAGGAAGAGGAGAGAAGAGGAGAGGAGAGGAGAGGAGAGGAGAGGGAGAGGGTTAGACAGGAAGGAGGAGAGGAGAGGAGAGGAGAGGAGAGGAGAGGGTTAGACAGGAAGGAGGAGAGGAGAGGAGAGGAGAGGAGAGGAGAAGAGAGGAGAGGGAGAGGGTGAAACAGGAAGGAGGAGAGGAGAGGTGAGGTGAAGAGCACAGCTTTCTATAAGATATGTTACGTCCTTACAGTAACATAACAAATTGTAGAAGTAAGGGAAGACTTACAGCAGCGATTACTCACTGCACCTTCCAGTACTTCACGCAATGGATGCTGGATAGATCATTGCATGTACATTGTCAGATATATTATACCGTTAGTATTATTGGCTTTGATACCGTCGATTACGAAAGTATAGCAAACCCCAGTACAGTCGGCCAAATAAGTTATGCTCGGCACCAAGTATATTTTGATCATTAATTGGTCTCAGCATTATCTAAAACTTGATTTATTCGTTTCGAGTGAGACATACAAACATTTTCCTAAACTTACCCACACTGTTCAACATCTGACAGACATCAATACAGCGAGCCAAACGTAAGAATAGCTGAGACATGACTTACTAGCGCGACCGTACATGACAAGGAAATCGAGACATAGAGTGTAAAAGAAGGATGCCGATATTCTCCCTATTAAAGACTGAGATAAGGAGCACCGGAAGTAAGGCAGGTGCACAGGAGTCAGAGGGAGGGAAGGATCAGCAGGAAGGGAGATGTCCGGGAGGTAGGTGCACAGGAGTCAGGGAGAGGTAGGGAGGGAGGTACTGGAGGTAGGGAGGGAGGTACACGGGAGGAGGGAGGGAGGGAGGTGCACAAGATTCAGGGAGAGGTAGCAGAAGCAGGGAGGGAGGTAAGGGCAGGGAGGGAGGTGTACAGGAGTCAGGGGGAGGTAGGTAGGGAGGTGTACAGGAGTCAGGGGGAGGTAGGTAGGGAGGGAGGTAGGTAGAAGCAGGGAGGGAGGTGTTAGGGAGAGATAGAGAGCAGCAGGGAAGGAGGTGTTAGGGAGAAGCAGGGAGGGAGTTGCACAGGAGTTAAAAGGGGGGGGGGGGGAGGGGGGAGGTAGGGATGTATGGTAGGTAGTGAGGTATAAGGTACTGGAGGAAGGATACAAGACAAAACATACTCAACATTTGCACACCATCTCCAGGTCTAATAAACTAGCCAATATTTCAAGCTTGGATAGTCTACATAATATGTGTGCCACTATTAACCCTCTCACGACCATATGACGCAGAGGTTGCCAGATTAGCAAAGAAATAGAGTTATCTCACTCTTATAATTACCACTCCAAAATTAGTTTTCTGCCCACAGCTAACTCAAAGACAACTGCAGAGGTTGAAGTAACTAAACTAAAAGTTTCTAAATACCCCTGATGGTAACACAGGCTTTAAAGTATCCCTAATAGGCTCAAAATTGCGTCAAGAACGTGAGAGGGTTAACCCTTTGGAAATACAAAGCCTTCTTACTTCCTATTATGCTGGCCATCAGGATACGATTTTATTCAGATTAGGAAGGCATTTTGAAGTCAGGGGGTAAACTGATTATATATATAATATATATACAGTATATATTTCACCGTTCTGACTATCTCATAGAGTGGATAGGGTATATATTTTTGTTGTTATTTGTATACGAATATTATTATTATTATTATTATTGTTTTTAGTTTCTTCCCTAAAACTTGATGGAGGTCTTGGGAGGAAACTAAAACAGATAAAAAAATATACATATAAAATACAAATAAAAACGCCCATCCCCCCTTAAGCCTAAGAAGGAGGTAACCATGGTAACCTGAGGCTGTATTGGTCCCTTAACCCTGGTCACGGAGGTGGTAGTGGTGACAATGGACTCGGAAGTGGTCCCTCCAACAATCTAACGCTCCATAACGCTATAACACTAGGAACAGTAATCGACAGACACACGCGCGCGCACACACAGACACACACACACACTCTCTTTATTTCCCTCACACACATTATCTTTCTTTCTCTCACTCACTCACACACAAACACCCTCAGGCGTGCGTGCGCATCCCTGATCGTCCAACCTATGCCTTATAATAAGTCAGCCTTGGCAAGTTGACATCAAGAAAATAGTCTTGCATTTTGTAATTTACCAAATCGACAATAATGTACACACACTGTATATGCTCACTAACAACCCGGATTATTAAACCTTCCTATAATATTTATAATAATAAAAATATTAGATAGATAGATACAGATACAACTATAATCAATAATAACAAGAACCGATATTATAACACAGCCAATCATAATAATCCCGGTGATGATAATGCATTTTTCCCTTGCCCCTCAACTTTCTCTTCATAATTGCTGAGGGACACAGGGCCCTGGGTGGGGCTTTGGTTTCCCGGGCGTTTCCGCGCCCTCCTCAGCTCCCCGCCATGGAGTGGCTTCGGTCACCCAGGCTTTATTGTGGTTGGCGGGGAGGGTTCTGTGGGGGCACTCGGTTATGGCCTTGGCCTTGCTCGGGGCCTTGGGGCTGTTCGGCCAGGCAGTTTGGGGAACAACAACAACAACATGAAGGAAGGGGAAGTAAGCTTGAACACCCCCTATAAAGAGCCAAAGGAACATAAAGCCAATTACTGATGATAAAAGGAAGGCGGGGGCGGGGCGGGGGGGGGGGGGGGGGGGGGGGAGGAAATGAAGAGAAAAAGGGGAACACAGGAAATGAAAAACTGGAACAAGGAAGGAAGGAGTTAAATAAGTGGAATAATGAGGAGAATAAATTGGCTAGTTTCTTGTGGTTTTGGCATCCCCCTCCCGTACCGTACTATTTGGCCCCATAATTTACCCTCTCTTAAGGGGAGATTTCTACTTGAGGGATTTTTTTTTTTCAGGACTCCTTTCTCCCTCATGTTTAGCCCCATTGTTTTTCTAATTTTAAGATGTTTGCCCCATTATTTTGACGATTTTAAGAACTTTCAACCCATTTCTGTCAATTTTAAGACCTTTCGTGCCATTTAGGTGTCGATTTTATCCTGGCGAGCGATAGCGAGCCTGTAATTTAAGAGGAACCGGCTTTCAGCCGGGACATTTTTCTACCGAAAAATGTACAAATTTATCTTGAAAGGGGCTCAAGGGGGTGTAATCTTAAGCTTGAAGGATATCTAGGGACCAAACTAAATACCTCCCCTTAACGATAACATGATATTCTATTTTCGTCAATTATATTTCGTGAAAATATTTTGGAAAGGTGAGAGTTTTGCAATAATGTGTTTTGTGTTTTCCTGTTCTTTCTCTGTCTTGAGTCGACCCCCTCTGTCAATTTTAAGACATTTCGTGCCATTTAGGTGTCGATTTTATCCTGGCGAGCGATAGCGAGCCTGTAATATAAGAGGAACCGGCTTTAAGCCAGGACATTTTTCTACCGAAAAATGTACACATTTATCTTGAAAGAGGGTCAAGGGGGTGACATTTTAAGATTGCTGGAAGAGTAGAAAACAAACTAGAAACCTCCCCTTAACATTATTCAAAATATAATTAAAGAAATATCTCTATGAAAAACAAAGCCACGAAATATGAAAGAACACGTAATAACCAAATCGTGGAAGTAGCAACTGTTAAGGCGGTGTCACACGAGCGATTTTTCCGTCAATTTTTACGGGCATTTGTTGTCTGGCAGCTTCAAAATACAAGTTCCATGAGAATTAACCTACCTAACATAATCCAACTGTGATCTAGTTTCTGATTCCAATGACAAAATATCCCTAAATATCACCAGAAAAAACTTGTTCGTGGAAAATTGACGGAAAAAGCGCTCGTGTGACAGAGGCTTTAGTAAAGAATATTCCACACGCAATTGAGATCATTTTGTATGAATTTTATATGTTGAGGTTGCAATTTAGTCCGATGTTGTTGTGCGCTGGTGTACGATCGCGCTAATAAGTCATGTCCCAGCTGTCATTACGTTTGGCTTGCTCTGTGCTGTATTAATGTCTGCCAGATGTTGAATAGGGTGAGTTAAGTGTAGGAACATGGTGGTGGTATATCTCAATCAAAAAGAAGAAATCATGTGTAAATATTGCTGATAACAATTATTGATCGACACATAATTGGTGCCGGGCCATGACTTATTAGGGCCACTGTAACACCATCACCATTTGTAGCCTGTATTTTATGGCACTAAATATATATATATTTTGTTTAATACAGTATTGTAACTTAAGGGGAGGTTTTTAGTTAGTTCCCTAGACCTCCATCACGCTTAAAATTACACCCCCTTTCAAGATAAATGTGTACATTTTTCGGTAGAAAAATTTCCCGGCCAAAGGCCGCTTCCTCTTAAATTACAGGCTCGCTATCGCTCGCCAGGAAAAAATCGACACCTAAATTGCACGAAAGGTCTTAAAATTGACAGAAATGGGGCGAAAGTTCTTAATTATGGGGCGAACGTTTTAAAATATCAAAAGCAATGGGGCTAAACATGAGGGAGAAAGGGGTCCAGAAAAGAATCCCTCGAGTGGAAATCTCTTAAGGGGTAGGCTACAGTGGCTGTTTAATTGGTCTATTAATTCATAGGTTTTTAGTTGCCTCGCTCTAGACCTCCCTCAAACTTAGAAAAACGTCCCCTAGACCCCCTTCAAGATGAATTTGTAAATTTTTCTACCGAAAAATGTCCCGGCCGAATGCCGTTTCCGTCGATAATTACAGGTTCGCTATCGCTCCCCAGGAAAAATATCGACACCTAAATGACACGATAGGTTATCAAATTCGACAAACGAAATGGAGCTAAAGGTGTTAAAATCGCCAAACATATGGGCCGAACGTCTCAAAATCTCAAAACTAATGGGGCGAAACACGAGGGAGAAAGGGGTCCTGAAAAACGACCCATTTCCCCTTAATTAATACGGGTTGGTACCGTACACACACTGTAATACGCGGTGTGGTAGCGACATGGTCCGTCACATTTATAAACATTAAATACAGGAGGTGACATCAGCTTGTGCTTGGCAAATCTCTCTCTCTCTCTCTCTCTCTCTCTCTCTCTCTCTCTCTCTCTCTCTCAATGACAGGTTTTGATGATAGCCACATTACCCCACCCCTTGAACGTAACACCACCACAACAAACCAATTGACCAGAACCACCACCAAACCACCCACTACACATCCCAACTTTCCCCCGCTCCGGTGACGTAACAAACTGCGGGTGCAACAAGAGCTACGGGTTGCACAGTCACGCACCAACTACTGTTTACGGTCATTTTCAAGAGGGAACGTTTGTTGTTTTATCTCTTTAACCCCTTCAGTACCGGCGACGTTCTTTTCACTTTATTTTGGCTGCTATTAGACGATTTTATTCAGCTTAGGAAGGACGTCTACGAATTGATCCTTTTAGGTACCATATAGCCTTCCCAAGGGACAAAAAATCGTCTAAATGTAGCTGAAATCCTATACGAAAAACGTCACCGGTAAAGAAGGGGTTAAGGGGAGGTATTTAGTTTGTTCCCTAGACCTCCATCAAGCTTAAAATTACACCCCCTTGAGTCCCTTTCAAGATATATTTGTACATTTTTCGGTAGAAAAATGTCCCGGCCTAAGGTCGGTTCCTCTTAAATTACAGGCTCGCTATCGCTCGCCAGGATAAAATTGACACCTGAATGGCACGAAAGGTCTTAATATGGGTTGAAAGTTCTTAAAATCGCTAAACTAATGGGGCAAACGTTTTATAATATCAAAAGCAATGGGGCTAAACATGAGGGAGAAAGGAGTCAAGAAAAAAAATCCCTTAAGTGGAGATCTCCCCTTAACCAAATGTAGCCAAGCAGTTCGGTAGAAGAATTGTACATTTATTGATAACAGCATCAACATTGGTACCGGTACACACAATAAAAAAAGGCAGTATCATCAACATTCTACAAGGAACCATCATAGGCTTTGCTTATGTTGGCTTTGGCAGTCCCAAACCCATTGGAGTTCCATTCACATATGCATAGCCTACGTGAGTTGCAGTTGGGATGTGTGTACATGCTTAGATTGATATGCAGGATTCGAAGTTGCATAATAAATCGTAGGCAGTGTCCACCAACCTTTAACTGTCTTCGTGGTGCGATGTATAAGGTGTTGATTTTCGGTGTGAGCATCCTGGGTTCGAATCCACGGACTGCCACATGTGTTTGTAAATTTCATTAATCGATTTTAGGAGTATGGTTGGTTGTTGGAAGGAACATAATCACCAATGTTTGCCCCAAACAGCATACCGAGGTAGAGATGTCAAACTATAGTCTATTCGCTGTAAGGAGGCCAGAAATCATGACCTCTATCGTCTGTAACTCAAAAAGGGGTAGAGCAAATCGGTTGTATATTTCCACATCTATTCCACGAGTGACTCTTCTCAAATGGTACAAATATTAGCTAGATTACTCTAGTCGTTTTTGAGTTTCAGAGGTTAACCCTCTCCAACATATGACGCGAATTTAAGCCGATTAGGGATACTTTAAAGCCTTTGTTACCATCAGGGGTATTTAGAAACCTTTAGTTTAGTTACTTGAACCTCTGCAGTTGTCTTTGAGTTAGCTGTGTTGAGCCTATTGGGGATACTTTAAAGCCTTTGTTACCACCAGGGGTATTTAGAAACCTTTAGTTTAGTTACTTGAACCTCTGCAGTTGTCTTTGAGTTAGCTGTGTTGAGCCTATTGGGGATACTTTAAAGCCTTTGTTACCACCAGGGGTATTTAGAAACCTTTAGTTTAGTTACTTGAACCTCTGCAGTTGTCTTTGAGTTAGCTGTGTTGAGCCTATTGGGGATACTTTAAAGCCTTTGTTACCACCAGGGGTATTTAGAAACCTTTAGTTTAGTTACTTCAACCTCTGCAGTTGTCTTTGAGTTAGCTGTGGGCAGAAAACTAATTTTGGAGAGTTAATTATAAGAGTGAGAGAACTATTTCTTGTTGCTAATCTGGCAACCTCTGCGTCATACGAGTCTGAAAGGGTTAAAGGCAATTATTTTTCGCCTACTTCCAGCGAATAGACCGTAGTCTCAAATGAATCGTTTGGAAAAGGTAAACAACTTAAACTCAAACAATGCTTGGCTAATGTTGACTATTTGACTAGTACAGTCTCCTGTAGTTTATCATCATGCCACAAATCGGCAAGAAATGTTGCCAATTGCCACCCATTTGTTGAACTGTCACTTGAACTACAAGAACCACTACAAGTAAAACGTAGATAGATTTTAGGATGTTCTGTTAGTGTACATTTTAATTCAGATGTATTGAAAATTAATTGTCGTTAATACCAGAAAGTCAAAATTTATACCCACATACCGGAAACAAAGTACCACACCACTGTTTTACATTTCTCCGAGTGGAGTCGAAACTATCGTAACTTTACAACTATACCCGTTTCTGTCGTGTGGATATAATTTATCAATTTAATTGCGAAGCTGCCAGATATGCATAATTGTCGGTTAAAGTTTCTGAGAAAAAAAAGAAAAAGAAAACGCAGATACGACTCGGCTGTTGCTCTCTGTGACTCTGGAAGTTATGATGTGGCGACGTTGGCTGCAAGCTGCAAGCCACAGGAACCACCATGCAAAATATCTACAGTCTCCGAATCTAATTATACTGAACCTACCATAACGTAACCTAAGTCAAACTAACGAAATTTAACCCCCAGGCTCTTCTACCACCAGGAGTTCATAACGATATTTTAAAGACGTAGAATACCTTCCAATACCACACTTTCCTACAGTCAACACACTTGAATTAAGTTATAGCTGTTCTATTATTCATCCCATCCTACTGTAACTAATCACCATGCAATAGGCGTCATAAATCACCTTTTATATATACACAGTATATATATATATATATATATATATATATATATATATATATATATATATATATATATATATATATATATATATATATATATTGATCCACAAAACATTTGTATTGATTATAATACTGCAGGTAGATGGTGGAAAAGCCAATTGGGTTATTAGGTGGAGGGGTGAAATTTGATAGGCAATACATTCCTCGTGTAAAATCAATCTACTAAACGGTATAATTATATCTAAAATATATCTATATAGTTGCAATATATATGTATACATAGTTACCAATCTATATATTTCAACAGGACTCAATTTCTATATGAAGGTACGCTTGTAATTGCACGAGTGATAATAATGTAAAACTTGTAAAATAAACAAACCGAAAAGACGAGACAATATAAAGGCAAAATAACCATAATAAAATACCATCAAAATCCAATAATTAAAATAGCATATGGTGTGCAGTGTATGGGGGGGTGTATTATGAACATAAGAAAATGGGAGTCTGCAAAAAGCCGATCGGCCTACACAAGGCAGATCCCTGTCACACCCAACCCCAATTACATAACATAAGGTCATATGATCGCGGGAAACTGCATATGGCCATGCGGCCCACATGAAGCAGCTCCCATTCACACCCAGCCCATATCACCCATATGGGAATCCAACTTATGCTTAAAGCTTTCAACTGTTTCTGAGCTAATTACTGTTCTGGGCAGTGCATTCCACATGTTAACAACTCTATTTCCAAACCAGTGCTTTCCTATATCTTTCCTAAATCTAAACTTATCTAACTTGAAACCATTTGAGCGGGTTATGTCGCCGTTCTTTAGCTTTAATACCTCATCTATATCGCCCTTATTTAAACCTTGTATCTATTTAAATACCTCTATCATGTATCCCCTACATCTTCGTCTCTCTAGTGAGTGCAGGCCTAAGACTTTCAACCTCTCCTCATACGATAAATTTCTAATATTATGTATCTTTTTGGTCATTCTTCTTTGGACTGCCTCTAAAGGGTCGATATCCATTCTATAATAAGGGCACCAAAATTGAACAGCATAGTCTAAATGGGGTCTTACTAGAGCTAAGTATAGTTTTAAGAAAACTTCAGCAGTCCTGTTCCTAACACTTCTAGATATGAATCCTAGAATTCTATTTGCCCTGTTCCTAACACTTATACACTGTTTTCTGGGTTTCAGATCATTACTAACGAGCACCCCAGATCCTTCTCACACTCTGAGTTATCCAATTCTACATTGTCTAGTTTGTATTTAGCATCTAAATTACGATTTCCAATCCTTAATACCTTACATTTGTCTATATTGAAACTCATCTGCCAATTTATGGACCACTCGTGCATGTGATCGAGATCATTTTGAAGACATTCCCTGTTGCTAGCTGACTCTATTATCCTACCTATTTTAGTACCATCAGCAAATTTACTGATCCTACTCTTTATGCCCGAGTCAAAATCATTTATGTAGATAATGAACAGAAGGGGCCCCAAAACCGACCCTTGGGGGACCCCACTTTTAACTAATCCCCAGTCCGATTTTACACCATTTATACTAACTCTCTGTTTCCTACCAATCAGCCATGACTTAATCCACTTGAGTAGCATCCCCCCAATACCATGTCCTTCTATCTTCCTTAACAGCCTTTCATGTGGAACTTTATCAAAGGGCTTACTGAAGTCTAAGTAAACTATATCATATGACTTGTCGTTGTCTACCGCTTCATAAACCTCGGAGAAAAAACTGAGTAAATTTGTTAGGCAAGATCGTCCTGGAGTGAAACCATGTTGAGAGGGGTTTATTAACTTGAACATATCTAAGTGATTTATAATTTTCCTGGCAATAATTGATTCTAGCAATTTCCCTATAATTGATGTGAGACTAATAGGACGGTAATTTGATGCTATGGACTTCTCACCTTTTTTAAATATCGGAATTATATTTGCGAGCTTCCATGAATCAGGAACTAAGCCTAAAGCTAGTGAATTATTAAATAGGTGAGTTAATGGGTAACTTAATTCGTCCTTGCATTCTTTTAATACCCTAGCATACACCTCATCTGGACCTGGAGATTTCTGGGGTTTTAGTCTATCTATTTCCTTAATTACTTCGTCACTAGTGACCTGAACTGTGCTTAATATTTCGTCTATACTACCGTTAAAAACTTGGTTGACTACTGGAACTTGATCTAAATTTTCGTTTGTAAAAACAGAAAGGAAATTACTATTTAGAGTATTGCACATTTCTAACTCATCATCTGTAATCTCACCTATGACATTCTTAAGAGGCCCTACTGTATCCTTTATCTTAGATTTATACAATTAATAAAATGCTTTAGGGTTGTTATCCATAAAATCCATAAAATCCATAAAATCCATAAAATCCATAAAATGCTTTAGGGTTGTTTTTGGATTCATTTGCTACCTTGATTTCGTAGTTTCTTTTTTCCTTCCTAATTTCCTTCTTTACCTGCCTCGACAAGTTATGGTGATATCCTATAAGGTGGATTTCGCCTTTCTGTATTTTTCTGTATACACCTCTCTTTCTACCTATAAGATCTACTAATTTATTTGTCATCCATTTTGGTTGGTTTGTATGTGATCTAAATTTTCGTTTTGGTATATATTTATCTTGTTCGCTCTGTAAGGCAGAGATGAACTGATTATACACACTATTTAAATTGTCAGTTGGTTGTCTAACTATCTCAGCTGTGTGACCCACCTGGCCCTGACCTCTTGGTTCTGCTGGAACTAATCGGCTTACTTGACCTAAATCTCCTGCCTCACCTTTAATTCTGAGTGATCATTTTCATCCCCTAAAATTGGCTTTTCTAAAGTCAGGGATAAGAACCTTATTTTCCTTTGGTTTATGATTTAATTCTATAGATAAATATACTGATTTATGGTCACCCACTTCTAAAAAATTTATCCAATTTTCTCTGTTGCTAAGAACTAGGTCAAGAATATTATATCCTCTAGTTGGCGAATTTACAAATTGAAAGAGAAAGTTGTCTAGAACTACTTCAAGAAAATCTTCGGATTCGTTATTGCTATTTTGATTAACCCAGTCTATACCTGGAAGATTAAAGTCGCCTAAAATGCAAACATTATTATTCTGAGAAGCCTTACTGATTTCTTCCCATAATAATTTGCCTAAATTTCGACAAAGACAGGGTGCCCTATATATGGGTCCCAAAATAATTGTCTCACCTTCCCCACTAATCTCTACCCACACTTTCATTTTCGCTATTCGTTTTAATATCTGATCTAAGGCAACATTTTAAAGTATCCCTGACATAAATTGCAACTCCACCTCCCCTTCTGTCTGTTCTGTCATATTTAAATAAATTGTATCCTGGCATATTATGAAATTCTGCTAATAGATGTCTAGAGTCAGTATTTATTCAGGTTTCTGTAATCGCTACAATGTCTATATTTTCCTTGCTAACAATTGCCCTAAGCTGATCCATTTTGTTACATAAACGTCTACAATTTGTATAATATACCCTCAACTTATTACTATTTTTTTTAACTAATTGTCTATCGTTTTTAAGTAACTTATTATTTTCTTCGATTTCACTGCAGTCAATGCCATCATAATAGCATTGTCTAACGACATTTCCATCTTCCGTTGCACCATCACTACTAACATTAGCAATATAGTCATCATTTTTAGTATGAAACTGAATATCCTTATCGCTTTCGCCTGACGCTAAAATTGTTCCATTTAACCTCTCAATGGTATGGTAGCAGTACAATAGCCAGGGTCGGCCACTCAACCCTTCAGAGGTCAACGGTGAAGGGAGGGGCATGGTGAAGGTCACAGGGGAGTGCTGGGGAGGGGAGGGGGGGAGTAATGTGTGAGCCTGTGGGAATGAATTGGGAGTGGAGTAGGGATGAATGAAGGGAGTGGAAGGAAATGTGGTGTGATAATTAAATGTGTGGGGGTAGGGTATATATGAATGGAATGAGAGTGGAGTGGAAGGAATTGTGGTGTGGGAATGAGTTGGGAGTGGGATTGAAATGGGTGTTCAGCGGGAGTAAAGCCGGAATGAATGAGAGAAGAGTGGGAATACAGTGAGAGTGGGAATACAGTGAGAGTGGGAATACAGTGAGAGTGGGAATACAGTGAGTGGGAATACATTGAGAGTGGGAATAGTGAAAGTGGGAATACAGTGAGAGTGGAATACAGTGAGAGTGGGAATACAGTGATAGTGGGAATACAGTGAGAGTGGAATACAGTGAGAGTGGGAATACAGTGAGAGTGGGAATACAGTGAGAGTGGGAATACAGTAGGAGTGGGAATACAGTAGGAGTGGGAATACAGTGAGTGGGAATACAGTGAGTGTGGGAATACAGTAGGAGTGGGAATACAGTAAGAGTGGGAATACAGTGAGTGTGGGAATACAGTAGGAGTGGGAATACAGTAGGAGTGGGAATACAGTAGGAGTGGGAATACAGTAGGAGTGGGAATACAGTGAGTGTGGGAATACAGTAGGAGTGGGAATACAGTGAGTGTGGGAATACAGTAGGAGTGGGAATACAGTAGGAGTGGGAATACAGTGAGTGTGGGAATACAGTAGGAGTGGGAATACAGTAGGAGTGGGAATACAGTAGGAGTGGGAATACAGTAGGAGTGGGAATACAGTAGGAGTGGGAATACAGTAGGAGTGGGAATACAGTGAGTGTGGGAATACAGTAGGAGTGGGAATACAGTAGGAGTGGGAATACAGTAGGAGTGGGAATACAGTAAGAGTGGGAATACAGTAGGAGTGGGAATACAGTGAGAGTGGGAATACAGTAGGAGTGGGCATGAAGAGGAAGTGAAGTAAACTCAAAATAATGTGAGAGTGAACTGTGAATAAAACAAAAGAGGGCTAGGAATAGAGTGGTATTGGGGATCATAGAAGTGGGAATGGAATGGGAATGGAATGGGAATACAATGCCAGTTGAGTGTGAAAGAATGGATGAGGTGGAAGTGCAATGCGAGGGCCACTGTGTCAATGAACCTACTGTACCTAGAGATGGGTTCGCCACTCATCTAGTGGCACCAAGGAGCGCCCCGCCCCTCGTTCTGGGTTGTGATACCGACACAAATAGGTACCGAGATGCGTGGATATTTTTCTAGATCAACAGAATATGCAAACTAAGATACTTGGATATTTTTTTAGACCTTGAGAAAATGCAAACTGAAGTCGAGAGGATTAGGAAAGATCAGAAGCAAAATAACCCTAAATAATGGAGTGTGATGGAAGGGGAAATAAGCCAATTGACCACTTGCGAGTTTCAGGCTATAAGGATGTTGGAGCCGTAAATATTGATATAAAATAGATACACAATAATAATGTAAGTTTCTGATGGATAAAAGGTATGTTGAATTGGGTTTTATGTATTTATGAATGTACTACGACCATGTTTTAGCTGGTAATGCTAAATATCGATGTTGCATTGGGTTTTATGTATTTATAAATGTACTACGACCATGTTTTAGCTGGTAATGCTGCTAAATATCGATGTCTACAACTCCAACTTCCTTATAGAACGAAACTCGCCAGTGGTCAATTCCGGGGGCATGAGAGACGTGATCGGAACAATGACGCGAAATAATAACAGCATAATTTTTTTTTTTTGGGGATAATATGATGTTTAGAATGAAAGTTGAAGTACGTGACAATTTTAGATATCAAATCAAACATGACATATCAAACATGACATATCAATATAAGATAACCTGGATGATAATAATTAAAATCAAACATGACATATCAATACAAGATAACCTGGATGATAATAATTACAATGAACGAGAATTACAATCGCTTGAGGGGAGGGGGGGGCGGGGGGAGGGGGGAGATTTCCACTTGGGAGATTTTTTTCTGGACCCCTTTCTCCCTCATGTTTAGTCCCATTGCTTTTGAGATTTTAAGACGTTCGTCCCATTAGTTTGGTGATTTTAAGAGCATTCGCCCCATTTCTGTCAATTTTAAGACTTTTCGTGCCATTTAGGTGTCGCTTATTTCCTGGCGAGCGATAGCGAGCCTGTAATTTAAGAGGCACCGGCCTTTGGCCGGGAAATTTTTCTACCGAAAAATGTACAAATTTATCTTGAAAGGGGGTCTAAGGGGTGTAATTTTAAGCTTGATGGAGGTCTAGGAAACGCACTAAAAACCTCCGCTTAAGGGGGGGTATTTAGTGCGTTTCCTAGACTTCCATCAAGCTTGAAATTATACCCCCTTGACCCCCTTTCAAGATAAATTTGTACATTTTTCGGTAGAAAAATTTCCCGGCCAAAGGCCGGTTCCTCTTAAATTACAGGCTCGCTATCGCTCGCCAGGAAAAAATTGACACCTAAAATCTTAAAAGTGACATAAATGGGGCGAAATTTCTTAAAATCGTCAAACTAATGGGGCGAACGTCTTAAAATCTCAAAATCAATGGGGCTAAACACGAGGGAGAAAGGGATCCAGAAAAAAATCCCTCAAGTGGAAATCTCCGCTTAAAGAGAAAGTGCACGAAATATAAGCGCAATGTAAACACAAAATGGCCATAATAAAAAGTACAACGTAAAAACACTTTTGGAAAGTTCGGGAACTCAATTAAAATCTATTACCTGTATTATACCTTTAACCCCTTCTGTACCGTGACGTCTTTTAAACTTTATTATGGCTACTATTAGACGAATTTATGCAGTATATATAAAAAATGGCCTCCGGTAATTTACAGGCTTCGAACTCTCACTTAACCCTTTTAACTACCACAGATCCGTCTTAACCCTTTGCAGCTCTGACGCGTTTATTTTAGCTATCATTAGACGATTTTTATGCAGCTTAGGAAGGATCTGTGGGTATTAAAAGGGTAAAGACTATCTCAATCAACCCTTTGACTTCCATATACCGTTACTAATCAGAACAAAATCGTCTAATAGTAGCCAGAAAACAGAACAGAAACGCGTATTGGAGCTTGAAAGGGTTAAGCTACACAAGTACGTCTAATTATAGCTAAAATGAAATATTAAAGACGTCACCGCTACAGAAGGGGTTAACAGGGGTGTAAAGACGTCACCGCTACAGAAGGGGTTAACAGGGGTGTAAATAACTACTTATATGGACGATATAATAACATATATAACACATAATACAATATATGAGCGTTGATACTACATACGACATAAAAGCGACAGGGGGCTCAATAAAAAGTGAAAGTACCGAGTGTGATAAAATAGCACTACAGTAGAAAAGGAAGGACACACACACACACACACACACACACACACACACACACACACACACACACACACACACACACACACACACACACACACACACACACACACACACACACACACACACACACACACACACACACACACACACACACACACACACACACACACACACACACACACACACACACACACCACACACACCCACACACACATACACACACACACACACACACACACACACACACACACACACACACACACACACACACACACACACACACACACACACACACACACACACACACACCACACACACCTCCCCGTGGCGTAACTGATAGCGCGTCTGGCTCACAACCAGAAGGTCCCGGGTTCGAGACCCGGGCGGGGAAGAGACATTTGGGCAAGTCTCCTAACGGTGTAGCCTCTGTTCACCTAGCGGTATAAATAGGAACCTGGTATAAGTGGACGAAGTTGTGACGTCCCATCTGGGGTTGGTGATCGGTTACAAGGCGAGATGGGTATCGTACTGGTCAACCTAAGCCTTCGGGTGAGACTGGTACCGTACAGATTAACCCTAAGCCTTCGTTTCCAGATGTCGCCAATTGGCTAAAATACACATCCACAGCCATTCCAACGATACATAAACACTTAACATGCATTTCACGCAATACATTCCCAGTTAAGGAGGCACGATAATAATGAGCTTAGCTCGCATTGCGTGGATTCCCCTTGACGAACAAACAAGTGAATAAAACACACACACACACACACACACACACAGTAGGCCTACATAATAAAAACCTATGTTCAAATATACCTTGCCAGATACTTTGCGTACGGTAACCTAGAATAATAAACTGTATAAACATCATAATAATAGAACTTGGAGAATGAGACATAAACGCGACAGGAAACTAGACAAGTGAAAGTTGGCGGGTGTCCAACCCCGAAAGGAGTTGAAATAGGGGAGCTATCCCCCCGGCAAAGGCGGCTTTCTAGGGCCTTTCCTAGCTGATGCTGAGAGGATTGGGTTCTAGTCATGTGGTGATGCTGAGAGGATTGGGTTCTAGTCATGTGCTGATGCTGAGAGGATTGGGTTCTAGTCATGTGGTGATGGGCTGGTCTATCAGAGTGAGAGCCGAGCGATCTCTGCCATACCCATAGCTTACTCTGACTGTTCCTTTTACTTATATATTTTCTAGATCTTAAGTGACGGCGTCTCTTCCGTGGATTGACCTCCCTACTGCCAACCTTGAGTTGTTTTTCCTTTGCCCCTCAACTGTCCCTTCATAATAGCTGAGGGGCACAGGGCCTTGGGTGGGGCTTTGGTTTCCCGGGCGTTTCCGTGCCCTCCTCAGCTCCCCGCCTTGAAGGATTTTGTACAGCTTAGGAAGGCCGTCTACTCATGGTTACAGACTATCTCGGTTAACCCTTTCAGCTACCACAGATCCTTCTTAAACTGCATACAATCGTCTAAATATAGGTGAAATCAAAAAAAAAAAAAAAATCGTCGGTACAGAAGGGGTTAAGAGGTGAAAGTACTGGAGTGATAAAATACCGCTAAGTCAAGAAAACGTTAAGATAGAGCGAAGATAACCTGGTGAATGATAAGTATTAGCGACAAGGAAGTGGATAAGGGGGTAGTACTCGCTTTTTCCGGACCCCCTTCTCCCTCATGTTTAGCATAGTAGTTTTGAGGTTTTAAGACGATTTTGAGACCTTTCGCCTCATTTTTTTTGGTCAATATTAAGACCTTTCGTGCCCTTTAGGTGTCGATTTTCCCATGGCGAGCGGTAGCGAGCCTCTAATTTTAGAAGGAAGCGGCCTTCGGCCGGGACATTTTTCTACCGAAAAATGTACAAATTTATCTTGAAAGGGGATCTAGGGGGTGTTTTTCTTAGGTTGATGGAGGTCTAGCGAGGAAACTGAAAAAATACATTAATAACTAAATATATAACCAACAACCAAGCACTAACCCCTTAACGAGTCTGAAGGGGTTAACGAGAATATAATATATTAGGTAGATAAGTGAAGAGACAAACGAGAACCTTGGAAAATAATGCTTAACCCTTTCAAGCTCCAATACGCATTTCTGTATTGTTTTCGGGTAATTATTAGACGATGGTATTCAGATTAGGAAGGGGTTATGGAAGTCAGAGGGTTGATTGAGAGAGTCTTTACCCTTTTAATACCCACAGATCCTTCCTAAGCTGCATAAAATCGTCTAATGATAGCCAAAATATACTGCACAAACGCGTCAGAGCTTCAAGGGGTTAATAACGACTATACTCTGTCCATTATAGGTAGGGCAGAAATCTTAGACGCCAACCTCTTAAGCCGGTATCACACGAGAGCTTTTATAGTCAACATTCAATGATCAACATTTTTCTGGCAACATTTCTGGAATATTTTGCACTGGTATCGGGAACTAGACTGACGATAGATGAATTTAGGTGACCGGAGTATTGTAATGTTGACCTCACGAGCTGCCAGACCAGTGTTGAGGATAAATGTTGAGGGAAAAAGCGCTCGTGTGATACCGGCTCTATAACTAAATAAAACGACTCTTCGTAAATGGGCTAATAATCGTATACACCAATTTTGGGAAGAGCCAACCAGGGAATAGGTGTGGAGATATATAGCCCATTTGCTTTAGCCCTTTTTTTTTTAGTTATGGAGGATATAGATTACTATTTATGCCCTAACTGTATTGAATAAATTATAGAATCTGGAATTGGTAAAACATACAAGACAAACATATACAAAAGCAAAATTAGTGTGTGTATACAATAAGGGAAGATGGTTCATTTTGGGGGCGTTTTTTGCATGTATTCATTATTTTTGCATGTCTTCATTATTTTTGCATGTATTCATTATTTTTCTAGTTTCCTCCCTAGACCTCCATCAGATTAAAAATAAACATCCATTAGATCCCCCTTCTAGATTAATTTGTACATTTTTCGGTAGAAAAATTTCTTCCAACATAATTACAGGCTCACTATCGTTCGCAAGGGAAAAAATCGACACCTAAATAACACGAAAGGTCTAAATATTGACGAAGAAATGGGGCGAAAGGTCTTAAAATCGACTAACTAATGGGGCAAGCATCTTAACATCTGAAAACTAATGGGGCTAAACATGAGGGAGAAAGTGGTCCAGGAAACCGGCCCATATGCGCATGTGGTCAGCTATGATGAGCTATCCTCATTATCATAAATGTGAGTGTCCAGTATACCTCTTATGTGCAATAATAGCAGTCCGAATTTCTTATTAATATAAATATATATAAATTAATATTTTGGACGGTGGTGGCGAGAGGCATTTCTGAGCCCATCGTGACGTGTATGAAGTTATTGGGGTACCCATAGAATAACAGAATAGTTCAAAGAGTTTCAGGGGTCAGGTCAATGGCCACCATTTTGATTCTGAGTATCTCTGTTAACCCTCTCCGACATATGACGCGATTTTGAGCCTATTAGGGATACTTTAAAACCTTAGTTACCATCAGGGGTATTTAGAAACCTTTAATTTAGTTACTTCAACCTCTGCAGTTGTCTTTGAGTTAGCTGTGGGCAGGAAACTAATTTTGGAGAGGTATTTATAAGAGTGAGAGAACTCTATTTCTTATTGCTAATCTGGCAACCTCTGCGTCATATGAGTCTGAAAGGGTTCAGTACTCCAAGCTGTGAAAACAGTTACAAAGATGGACAGATATTTAATAGAGGGGTATGATAAATTGTATGAGCAGCACAAGCTTAATAATGAAATGTTGAAATAATGGCAAGCTATCGAATAATACACAGTGAAAGTGAAAATCAAGATGGAATATTTTGATACGTTGGCCGTACACTCTTGTGCTAGAGTACCTGTGTATACCGTCAGGGCAAGACCTCCTCTACTATTACCTTACCTTTTGATGTGTTCGCCACTCTTCTAGCGGCGCCAAGGAGCGCGACGCCCCTCGTTATGGGTGGTGATTTGGTGCAGTAGACTGATGACACAAACATATATAGAATAATTGAAACTGAGGATGACGGTACTAAACTGCAAGAGGATTTGGAAGAAATGAAATTATGTATTGGTGTTGCCATATGAATAGAGCTGCCAATACGTATTTATCTATGATTAACGAGACCAAACTATGAATAATTGCATTGATAGATACTTAAGGGAAGGTATTTAGTTTGTTCCCTAGACCTCCATCAAGCTTATAATTACACCCCCTTGAGTCCCTTTCAAGATAAATTTGTACATTTTTCGGTAGAAAAATGTCCCGGCCGAAGGCCGCTTCCTCTTAAATTACAGGCTCGCTATCGCTCGCCAGGATAAAATCGACACCTGAATTGCACGAAAGGTCTTAATATGGGGTGAAAGTTCTTAAAATCGCTAAACTAATGGGGCAAACGTTTTATAATATCAAAAGCAATGGGGCTAAACATGAGGGAGAAAGGGGTCAAGAAAAAAATCCCTCAAGTGGAGATCTCCCCTTAAGGATAGACACATTTTACACTCACGTAATATATATATCAAATACTGCCTTCACATTACTTCATCATGTATGAAATATATCAGGGTAGGGTAGCTAAAGGCAATATGCAAACATATTCGAAATTCACGGGTTAATTCCGTTAACACAAGATGGTGAATGAAATAGGCCGTAAAATCAGAGAAGTTTCAGGTGAACCCCGGGAAACCCTCTGGCTCAAGCAAAGACTAGGGATGGCTATCCTCCGGGGCAATGCCACCAGCGTCATGAGCTCAGTTCGACAGGACTGGGTCATGCCACTGTGTGAGGCCCGGGCAGGTGTGGGGTATCCGTAGTCTTTCCACAGTAGGGTAAAACAAAAAATTAACTTTATTTGTATTTAACATGTGTGATGCACATAAATAAAAGGGGATGTGTCGGATGGTTGAAAGCCACAGTTGCTCGCGCGTTTGGGGCTAGCAACACGTATTATGAAAAACATGTATCCTCCTTCATTCACTGTCCCCCCCTTCACTCACTCAACCCCATAATTTGCCGGAGGATAACAGGTTTTTCACAATACGTAGACGGAGGTCTTTAAAAAAAAAAAAAAAAAAAAAAAAAAAAAAAAAAAAAAAAAACACACACACACACAAGAGAGGCGACAGGGGTTGCCATCAACTTTCTAAGCTTAAAATATCTTACATGGCTTTGTTTACTATTTTCGATAACAATGTGTGGTAAACCAAGACAACTGTGCAGTATCAATCATTCTGTAACATGCTTTAAATAGACATTGATAAAATAGAATGGGATATTTCATGAGCCCTTTAAGGGGAGGTTTCTAGTTTGTTTCCTACTCCTCCAGCAATCTTAAAATTTCACCCCCTTGACCCCCTTTCAAGATAAATTTTTACATTTTTCGGTAGAAAAATGTCCCTGCCGAAGGTCGATTACTCTTAAATTACAGGCTCGCTGTCGCTCGCCAGGATAAAATCGACACCTGAATTGCACGAAAGGTCTTAATATGGGGTGAAAGTTCGTAAAATCGCTAAACTAATGGGTGAAAGTTCGTAAAATCGCTAAACTAATGGGGCAAACGTTTTATAATATCAAAAGCAATGGGGCTACTAAACATGAGGGAGAAAGGGGTCCAGAAAAAAATCCCTCAAGTGGAAATCTCCCCTTAAAACAAAGAGAATAAATATGCAAAACATACACAAGTAAATACAACATAGAACTTGGAAAATACTGAACAAAATACTCGTGATTAATGATAGCAGAAAACTAACTCAGAATTTATAAACAAAGGTAACAAAATACTTTCAAAATACTGCATAGAACAACTAGGCTATTGGCTCTGGATAAGAAGTGAAAGGGATTAAGGGGAGGTTTGTAGTTTGGTCCCTAGATATCCTTCAAGCTTAAGATTACACCCCCTTGAGCCCCTTTCAAGATAAATTTGTACATTTTTCGGTAGAAAAATCAGCCGGTTCCTCTTAAATTACAGGCTCGCTATCGCTCGCCAGGATAAAATAGACACCTAAATTGCACGAAAGGTCTTAAAATTGACAGAAATGGGTTGAAAGTTCTTAAAATCATCAAAATAATGGGGGCGAACGTCTTAAAATTAGAAAAGCAATGGGGCTAAACATGAGGGAGAAAGGAGTCAAGCAAGAACACCATATACAACAGATAACAATAAGAACACTCACAACAATAACACAAAATAACGAATGACTGGGAATTGAACCTAGATTACCGGTAAAAAGAAGTAAATTTCGACAGAGATAAAAATCCAATATTCTGGATAAAATAAACGGAATCGTAGTTATGGACAAATGACTTGATATTATGGAAGGGAAAACACAAAAATATATGCATGTGGTGTTCTTCCATTTTGCCGAACCATTTTCCCGTAACAGTCGTTCGTCTTATTTTACTGCCTTGATGGTTTTAATGGTTAAGCGTGTTTATAATCTGTATGCGGTAACCCAGGTTCGAATCCCGGTGGATCACACGCTTGCTTTCATTGGGAGGTGTTTGGTGCTGGAGTGAAATTAATACAAAGTAGTTTATCCATAGGAGTCCAAAGTCCCTTGTTCGAATATATAGTCCATTTTACGGTACCATGCAAGAACATACGAAAGACTTGGAAAATAACGCATAATAACGAATGGCAAAAGAAACCATTTTAGGGGTTAAAAAAATAAATAAAAAATAAAAATAAAAAATAAAAAATAAAAATAAAAAATAAAAAATAAAAAATAAAAAAATAAAAAATATAATAATAATAATAATAATAATAATAATAATAATAATAATAATAATAATGGGGAATGTGCCTGTGTAAATAGATAGATAAATAGATATAAAGGAAACCCGGACATACAGCAAGAATATGTTAAAATAAAATAAAGTACTGGACAAACACAGCTGCCTCGGAGCGACTACTTGGCTGTGGATAGAAGAAGTGAAAGTGTTTTGAGGAGAGAGTGATCCGGAAGGAGAGAGTGATCCGGAGGTTGAGGTGAGCTGGTGAATGGCTGGTCGGCTGGGGTGGATTGGGAGGGTTGCAGGGGTGGGGTGGATTGGGAGGGTTGCAGGGGTGGGGTGGATTGGGAGGGTTGCAGGGGAGGGGTGGGGTGGGCTGGGGTGGAGAGGTTTGGAGATCCCCACTACAGAGGACAAGGGTGAGAGACCTGGATTTTGAAATGGCCGTGGCAGAAGGCCGAAATGGGGAGCAACCAGGTTGAATTTAGAGAGTTATAATAAGATAGACTATACGGGAACTAAAATAAGCTAGATAGGACACCACTTTGTATGTGTCAATTACAAAAAAAAAAAAAAAAAAAAAAGTGGGTGGGGTGAAGAGGTTAAGAGTGAGGTCCAGTGGGACGGGATGGGATGTTCTTGAGGATTGGACAGATTCATGCACTTTGGGTTACTTTTCGTTGGTTAAAACAAACACGGTCATTTATCCTCTCAGTACGGTACCGTACCAGATTTAGCCAAGCCTGACTTGACCTGACCTGACCTGACTTGACTAAACATGACTTATCCTAATTTAACCAAACCAAACATAACTAAGCGTAACCTAACCTAACTTAAGGTAGCTCGAGTACATTAACTAGTCCAAACTTCGGGAATATGCGGCCAGTTGGGTGGGTTGGGTAGTGAAGTGGGTGGGTGGTGGGGTGGGGTAGGCTGGGTTGGGTGGGCAGGAGGAGGGCAAGTGGGTGAAAGTAGCATAGAAGCGGTCAACCACACACACACACTGCTACTTTTATGTTACACACACACAAGTACATCCATTGACACACACACACAAGTACATCCATTGACACACACACACACAAGTACATCCATTGACACACATGCACATAAAGTTACCAACCCCCCTTCCTTCACACACACGCACACGCACACGCACACGCACGTGCGTACCTGTACACTCACCGACACACAGGCAAAGTTACCCCCCCCCTCCTCTCCAACCACACACACACAACAGTACACACACACACACAAGTACATCCATTGACACACATGCACATAAAGTTACCAACCCCCCTTCCTCCACACACACACACACGCACGCGTACCTGTACACTCACTGACACACAGGCAAAGTTACCCCCCCCTCCTCCAACCACACACACACAACAGTACACACACACACACACACACACACAACAGTACACACACACACACACAAACAGTACACACACACACACACGCACAACAGTACACACACACACACACACAACAGTACACACACACACACACACAACAGTACACACACACACACACACACAACAGTACACACACAACAGTACACACACACACACACACACAACAGTACACACACACACACACAACAGTACACACACACACACACAACAGTACACACACACACACACAACATATGTACTACAATAAAATAAACCTTTACATTACCTAGACTGAAGGTCTTTGGAAGAGAGGTCAGTTACACATCACTTCCATTGTTACATACCTGCGGGGAAAAGAAAAGAAATGTTAAAAAATGCAAATAACCTTGAATTATGCATAAATAAAAATGATGAAACTTATGATATTTAATAATTATTATAAACGCAATATACGAATAATTATAACAATATTTACCGCTATCACAAACATGAGCAATTAATAATAATAATTGTACTATACAAAACTATAATATTAAAATTACTGCTATCAATATAAAATATAATAAGAGTCCAGGAAGAAGAGGGTCCAGGAAAACTACCCATCTCCCCTTATTAAGGGAGGTCACCTGTTTTGGTTCTGTCCTTTGCTATCTTTATCTGGCTGGTATCCATTTGGCCCCATTCAGCCTACTGTTTTAAGACGTTTATCCCCATTCAGGTGTCAATTTCTTACTGGTGAGCGGTAGCGAGCCAGCATTTTTTTTCTGTTTTTTTTGTTTGACAGCAGGCTAAATTTGTACATTTTTCGATAGACAAATGTCTCCGGCGAAGCCGGATTTCTTCATATAATGCTGGCTCGCTATCGCTCGCCAGGAAGAAATCGACACCTAGATGGGGATAAACGTCTTAAAATAGTTGGCTGAATGGGGCCGAATGGATACAAGCCAGAGAAAAGGAGAAAAAAAGAAAAAAAAACAGGTCACCCCCCTTAAGACTGTCTACTGTGGGCCAGACGAAAGTAAGGAATGGCGCCAACTTGCATCACAAGCTCACATTAATTTAATATACCCGTATCGGCCATGAATCCCAATCCCTCTAACCAATTGTAATAAAGCTAATGATCAACACTAATTCATTGGTTCACCGAGTTCACAGTGACTCGCAAATAACGCCCCCCCCCCCCCCCCCTTCACACACACACACACACACACTCCGACGTTTGACATTCCATTCTAATTGGCTTTACCTGACCTACAGTCCGTTGCCTCATTAACCCTTTTCCAATTCTCTCATTTAATCTCTCCCAAGGATTTAACTCCCATTATTAGCCTCACCTGACCCTACCAGAACAGTTGTTGTATTTATGTATGTTTGTTTGCATACGTGAGCGTTTATGTATACGGGCATGTGCACACTTACTGCATGTTCTTATGTTCTTATATATGTATGTATATATATGCGTATGTATGCGTGTACGTATGCGTATATATGTATGTTCTGTATATATATGAGTAAAATAAATGTGTACTGTATATGCACTGTAAATCACTTACTCTCATGGTTAATTTATGATAATTTGTATTTTGCACTAGCATAATTATTGTATTAATTTCTTGTTTTAATGTAAAGTATATTATACTCACCCATTGTAAACTGAGCTTACCATTTTCATATCTGTACATCTCATGTTCATCCACTAATTGTAAAATGTGTATTTTCAGCTCATGAGGCTGCCATTCTTTAATAAACCGTTTATTATTATTATTATTATTATTATTATTATTACACTCTCTCTCTCTTACGGTACCAGTGCACTCAAAAACTAGCTGTAGTGACTTGACCCCCCGTGTGCCGTACTGGTCGGGCCCTCTAGTAAACCGATACTAGACAACTATTAAATTATACTTTTGACAGTTAAATTTTATGCCAACACTTAAGTTATTTATATTATAATTGTCATCAATTAAGCTGCCTTGGAGATAATTACTCTGGATATTAGAAGTGACAATGCCCAAGGTTTCTATAATGATGCATGAACGTTCACGGCTGGTGTTGTCCAAACAGTGGCGCCACAGTCGATAATTATCTGGGGTGTGTGTGTGTGTGTGTGTGTGTGTGTGTGTGTGTGTGTGTGTGTGTGTGTGTGTGTGTGTGTGTGTGTGTGTGTGTGTGTGTGTGTGTGTGTGTGTGTGTGTGTGTGTGTGTGTGTGTGTGTGTGTGTGTGTGTGTGTGTGCGTGTGTGTGTGTGTGTGTGTGTGTGTGTGTGTGTGTGTCGGATTATATTATAGTGCTATACAATACTATACCATTTATCAGATTACAATGTTGTACGATCGAGGGTATTAAGTGTTGTCATAGCTTCCAGTGGTTATCGCTCAACAAGTGTTATTGGTATCTTTATAGTTACTGGGAAAAGTGCTTATCCCTCAGAGTATTAGTCAGTGTCCCAAACTTTGTGAAATATCTGACAACACTTATTAACCTCGATTGCAGTTTAGTTTTTGCTACATGCACCAGTACGTTTACACGAATTTGAAGCAGTATCGAACTCAAGCGAGACGATACAGTGTTTTGCAAATGGGCAGTCAATTTCCACACCTATGCCCAGGCCGACTCTTCCTAAATGATAGAAACAATAGGTGAATTACTGAAGCCCTGAGGACTGGGGCTGTGTGGGTGTGTTTTTTTTTTTTTTTTTAAAGAGACAATGAACCGACCGACCTATAATGAACAGACTATACTTGGGGTGAAAGTTGTCCTCTTGATAACCTATTATTCTTGGCCATCACCGTATACCAGTCACTATTAAGGGGGTAGTGCGCGGTTTTTGGTCTATACATTTATTTATTAATATATTTTTGAGTTTCCTCGCTAGACCTCCACCAAGCTTAAAATAAATACCCCTAGATAAATTTGTAATTTTTTCGGTAGAAAAATGTAAAAAAATCGACACCTATAGGGCACGAAAGGTCTTAATCATGACAACACAATGAGGCGAAAGATCTCAAAATCACCAAACTAACGGATAACGGCTTTATACACATCCCCCCCCCCCCCCTTGACATATCCACCTTTCACCACTCCACTTCTCTTCTCTTCCTTGCTACCACTATAATACCATCAGCGTGCCGGAATATATCATTTAACCCTCTCCGACATATGACGCGCTTTTGAGCCTATTGGGGATACTTTAAAGCCGTTGTTACCATCAGGGGGTATTTAGAAACCTTTAGTTTCGTTACTTCAACCTCTGCAGTTGTCTTTGAGTTAGCTGTGTTGAGCCTATTGGGGATACTTTAAAGCCTTTGTTACCATCAGGGGTATTTAGAAACCTTTAGTTTCGTTACTTCAACCTCTGCAGTTGTCTTTGAGTTAGCTGTGTTGAGCCTATTGGGGATACTTTAAAGCCGTTGTTACCATCAGGGGGTATTTAGAAACCTTTAGTTTAGTTACTTCAACCTCTGCAGTTGTCTTTGAGTTAGCTGTGTTGAGCCTATTGGGGATAATTTAAAGCCTTTGTTACCATCAGGGGTATTTAGAAACCTTTAGTTTAGTTACTTCAACCTCTGCAGTTGTCTTTGAGTTAGCTGTGTTGAGCCTATTGGGGATAATTTAAAGCCTTTGCTACCATCAGGGGTATTTAGACACCTTTAGTTTCGTTACTTCAACCTCTGCAGTTGTCTTTGAGTTAGCTGTGGGCAGAAAACTAATTTTGGAGAGGTAATTATAAAAGTGAGAGAACTCTATAGCTAATCTGGCAACCTCTGCGTCATAAATGCGTGAAAGGGTTAATGAACGTTATGCTGTAGGGAACAGGGGTTAGTTTTATATATATATATATATATATATATATATATATATATATATATATATATATATATATAGTATGTGTATTTATTTGTATTTATTTGATTATCTTTTTAATATACATGCCAAGCTTTACCTACAATATAATTCAACATCTACATTTCCCACATACAGTATATCACTTCGCCTCTCCTACCCACAATTCCACCCTCCTACCCACAATTCCACCCTGCCTACCCACATCACTCACAAACTCGCATCATCCACAATACCAGCCACCTACCCACACCACCCACTACCCTCATGCCTGCCTCTCTCGCTCTCTCTCTCAGCCTCCCACTTTCACTTTTCCCCACTACCTGCATCACATTACTCCCACCTCGCCTTAGTCCACTTTTCCACTCACCCGTATGCCATTATTTTATTCCACCTCACTTACCCGTATTCCATTATTATAGTTAATATTTTCACTCCACATATACCGTCGTTACACCTTAGTACGTCTGTGGTTCACCTACCCTTCCACTGTTCCACCTACCCTTCCATTGTTCCACCTACCCTTCCATTGTTCCACCTACCCTTCCATTGTTCCACCTACCCTTCCACTGTTCCACCTACCCTTCCATTGTTCCACCTACCCTTCCATTGTTCCACCTACCCTTCCATTGTTCCACCTACCCTTCCATTGTTCCACCTCACTTACCGTACTACTTCTCACTATATTCATCAGTTCCATCTCATTTATTTTCTTATAAATGTAAACATCGGGTTATTTCTTTGGCGGTTTTATGAAGCTTAGGATGAATCTCTAAAAGTTTTTCCTAAGCTGAATACATTCGTCTAATGATAGCAACATGCAAGAATAGTGTCACTGTATACTGAAAGGCTTAATGTGATTCTATCTATCTAGCCTATCTATATACTCAGGCCCAATCCCCATGTTTCATATATATATATATATATTTTTGTTTTGTTTTTTATTGGGGGGGGGGGGGGACCTAAGACAGAGCTAGAATAGGGCCAACAGAAAACAATGAACACACAAAAACAAAATATAAATGTACACACATCTAGGTCATCCAGGAGAAGACCCAGAGACCAGGGTCACCAAGGTCCCTCCAGCACTCCCCTGGCCCCCGACCACCCGGAGAGGTTCCGATCTCAGCAGGCAGATATGCAGCGGAGCCGAAGCCACAAGCCCGCCCACCACACTTCCAGGCGTACCCTTCATATAAACCGTCTCCCCGGGCCAGGCGCCTGCTCTACTCATTCCTCTATCATCCAAAGTTTTTCTTACACAGTCTCTCCATCTCAATGGTGGGTCTTCCTGCCCTTCCATCTCCCCTTGTAGCCGACTCACATATTCTCTTTGTAAGCCTTTCATCTTCCATTCGTTCAACATGACCATACCAGCTCAGCACCCTTCTGTCCACTCTGGCGGACAACTGTTCCTGCTGCCCCACTCTACAGTACGTATGGGAAGCTATAGCGGAGTGGTTAGAAAAGTTGGCATGAAATTGTCCATACTCGGATTATATGGATTGGTCAGGGACTGAAAAAAGTAGAACTTAAAATAGGCTAGGCTAAATCTATTAAGATAATAAATATATGTCAAGATGTTAAGTTTCCACCAAGCTAATCTGAGCCAAATAATAATTATCCACCGCCACAATCATGACCAACACAATGATAGCCACACCATCACACCACCACTTTATGACACCACAATTATAGCCACACAATCACCACCATCACACCACCACTTTATGACACCACAATTATAGCCACACAATCACCACCATCACACCACCACTTTATGACACCACAATTATAGCCACACAATCACCACCATCACACCACCACTTTATGACACCACAATTATAGCCACACAATCACCACCATCACACCACCACTTTATGACACCACAATTATAGCCACACAATCACCACCATCACACCACCACTTTATGACACCACAATTATAGCCACACAATCACCACCATCACACCACCACTTTATGACACCACAATTATAGCCACACAATCACCACCATCACACCACCACTTTATGACACCACAATTATAGCCACACAATCACCACCATCACACCACCACTTTATGACACCACAATTATAGCCACACAATCACCACCATCACACCACCACTTTATGACACCACAATTATAGCCACACAATCACCACCATCACACCACCACTTTATGAGACCACAATTATAACCACACAATCACCACCATCACACCACCACTTTATGACACCACAATTATAGCCACACAATCACCACCATCACACCACCACTTTATAAGACCACAATTATAGCCACACAATCACCACCATCACACCACCACTTTATGACACCACAATTATAGCCACACAATCACCACCATCACACCACCACTTTATGACACCACAATTATAGCCACACAATCACCACCATCACACCACCACTTTATGACACCACAATTATAGCCACACAATCACCACCATCACTTTATGACACCACAATTATAGCCACACAATCACCACCATCACACCACCACTTTATGACACCACAATTATAGCCACACAATCACCACCATCACACCACCACTTTATGACACCACAATTACAGCCACACAATCACCACCATCACACCACCACTTTATGACACCACAATTATAGCCACACAATCACCACCATCACACCACCACTTTATGACACCACAATTATAGCCACACAATCACCACCATCACACCACCACTTTATGAGACCACAATTATAACCACACAATCACCACCATCACACCACCACTTTATGACACCACAATTATAGCCACACAATCACCACCATCACACCACCACTTTATGACACCACAATTATAGCCACACAATCACCACCATCACACCACCACTTTATGACACCACAATTATAGCCACACAATCACCACCATCACTTTATGACACCACAATTATAGCCACACAATCACCACCATCACACCACCACTTTATGACACCACAATTATAGCCACACAATCACCACCATCACACCACCACTTTATGACACCACAATTACAGCCACACAATCACCACCATCACACCACCACTTTATAAGACCACAATTATAGCCACACAATCAGCTAT
This sequence comes from Paralithodes platypus, assembly GCA_032716605.1. Classification (NCBI taxonomy): domain Eukaryota; kingdom Metazoa; phylum Arthropoda; class Malacostraca; order Decapoda; family Lithodidae; genus Paralithodes; species Paralithodes platypus. The sequence goes on along the minus strand of CM064541.1, from coordinate 33,654,767 downwards.
ATTTAAACGATATTATGCAGCTTAGGAAGGATCGGCGGTAGTTAAAAGGGTTGGTTGAGATAGTTTGAAGCCTTATTATTGCTAGAGGTCCTTCCTAAGCTTAGTAATATCATTTAATAGTTGCCACAATATAATGAAAAGGACGTCACCGGTACAGCACGGGTTAAGGGGAGGTTTTTAGTTTGTTTCCTAGAGCTCCATCAAGCTTAAAAATTACACCCCCTAGACCCCCTTTCAAGATAAATTTGTACATTTATAGGTAGAAAAATTTCCCGGCCGAAGGCCGGTTTCTCTTAAATTACAGGCTCGCTATCGCTCGCCTAGAAAATATCGACACTTAAATGGCACGATAGTTCTTAAAATTGTCAGAAATGGGGTGGAAGTTCTTAAAATCGCTAAACTAATGGGGCGAACGTGGTTAAAATCTCAAAAGCAATGGGGCTAAACACGAGGGAGAAAGGGGTCAAGAAAAAAATCCCTCAAGTGGAGATCTCCCCTTAACCCCCTCGAAAGCCTCACCAGCTAAGTTGTTGCAAGAGGCAATAGTATTTATGCAATCAAGATGCCTAACATATGGAACATACATGACTATAAATGCACCCCTACGATACAATGGCACAATTTGTGTTCTATTTTTGGCAACAAGTTAGCAATTACGTTCATATCAAAGAATTATTAATTAACCAAGAGGGGAAGCAGTTATATTTAATATTCGCGTGTCCGCAAGTTGCTTCATGATAGCAGGAATAAAATAGAGAACGGCATCGCAGAACTGCAAGGGTTAAGGGCAGATTTCCACTCGAGGGATTTTTTTCTTGACCCCTTTCTCCCTCATGGTTAGCCCCATTGCTTTTGATATTATAAGACGTTCGCCCCATTAGTTTGGAGATTTTAAGAACTTTCGCCCCATTACTGTCAATTTTAAGACTTTTCGTGCCATTTAGGTGTCATTTTTCCTGGCGAGCGATAGCGAGCCTGTAATTTAAGAGGAACCGGCCTTCGGCCGGGACAATTTTCTACCGAAAAATGTACAAATTTATCTTTAAAGGGGGTCTAGGGGGTGTAATCTTAAGCTTGATGAAAACGTAGGGAACAAACTAAATACCTCCCCTTAAAGGTTTATGCACACGCCTACGACTTATTGTCCATTATATATCCATTATTATATCCATTATATTATTATCCATTCTCCAGCTATATATTAGTAAATACACATATATATCTAATTTATCTAATATATCTAATACAAACATCAATCTAACTGGATTATATTTGCATACAAAATATCACGACTTCACGAAAATGTCAGTAGTTGTATGGTTGGCGATAATAAGTCATGTCTCAGTTGTCATTACGTTTGGCTTGCTCTGTGCTGTATTAATGTCTGTCAGATGTTGAATAGGGTGGGTAAGTGTTGGAATATGTTTTGTACATCTCACTCAAAAAGAAGAAATCATGTGTAAATATTGCAGATACCAATTATTGATCAAAACATAATTGCTGCCGCGACATCACTTATTTGGCCGATTGTATGAACGTAGCTCGAAACCAGCCACCCACCACTATGGCAACCACAACACACCACAATTAGTCTTGGCCTGCTCTCACTGATCCTGACCACAGCTCTCTATAATGTATCTCAGGGGGGGGGGGGGTCACCGGCTGTTTTTATCTTTTTCTCCTTTTCTATCTTTCCCTGGCTTGTATCCATTCGGCCCCATTCAGCCAACTGTTTCAAGACGTTTATCCCCATCCAGGTGTCGATTTCGTCCTGGCGAGCGATAGCGAGCCAGCATTGTATGGAAAAATGTAAAAATTTACCTTACTGTCAAAACATAAATATATATATGATGGCTCGCTACCGCTCGCCAGGAAAATATTGACACCTGGATGGGGAAAACGTCTTAAAACAGTAGGCTGAATGGGGCCGAATGGATACAAGCCAAAGAGAGAGGGAGAGAAAGATAAAACAAGCGAGGTAGGCTCCCTTAACACCCATCACATCTCCAAACTCTCAGCCAATATTGAGCCCCGTGTTCCCAGCTATCATAGTATTCCCACGCCTGGCCACCGTTATCACTACCATAACATCCCATTGTTTCACAGGATTATAGGGCGTTGGCTCGTACCGTGTGTATATATATATATATATATACAGTATATGTGTGTGTGTATGTGTTGTAGTAAACATTATTAAACAATTTTATAAAGTGTTCTACAAGATACAATACCTTTCATTATATGGATTAGCCAATGTGTCGTCTGAAGGTAGTCAAAAGTAGTCATGAAGGAAATTACAGAAACAATGCAACGTCCACGACACAACTCTTTAAAAAACACAATCAAATTGTATACACCGTACAGCAAAGGGTATCCATAGTTAATTAGATAAAGGATATATAGATAGAGTACCCCCCCCCCCTCCCCCTCCTCTTCTCTCTCCCTCTCATTAGAATTAGGGTGAAGATTTCGTATGCACTTAGAGATGATGTAATTATGATACTTGTGTAACATTAGTACCGGTATTTCACCCCCCCCCCACCCACCCCACCCACACATACAAACACACACACCACACACACGTGGCGTACCGCGCGTCTGGCTCACAACCAGAAGGTCCCGGGTTCGAGACCCGGGCGGGGAAGAGACATTTGGGCAGGTCTCCTAACGGTGTAGCCTCTGTTCACCTAGCAGTATAAATAGGAACCTGGTATAAGTGGACGAAGTTGTGACGTCCCATCTAGGGTTGGTGATCGGTTACAAGGCGAGATGGGTATCGTACTGGTCAACCTAAGCCTTCGGGTGAGACTGGTACCGTAGTGAGAATGGTACCGTACAGATTAACCCTAAGCCTTCGTTTCCAGATGTCGCCAATTGGCTAAAATACAGACTACACACACATCCACAGCCATTCCAACGATACATAAACACTTAACATGCATTTCACGCAATATATTCCCAGTTAAGGAGGCGCGATAATAATGAGCTTAGCTCGCATTGCGTGGATTCCCCTTGACGAACAAGCAAGTGAACCACACCCATCTTGACCACACCACTCTCCCTCTCCGTCACTGTTGCCTGCAGCCATAAATAAACAACCAATTCTCCGCACAATTTCACCGGACAGTAAATTTCAAGTAGATTCAAATGTGTGTATGTTACTCAGTTACTTGTTCGTCAAGGGGAATCCACGCAATGCGAGCGAAGCTCATTATTATCGCGCCTCCTTAACTGGGAATGTATTGCGTGAAATGCATGTTAAGTGTTTTATGTACTGTTGGAATGGCTGTGGATGTGTGTGTAGTCTGTATTTTAGCCAAATGGCGACATCGGAAACGAAGGCTTAGGGTGGATCTGTATGGTACCATTCTCACTATAGACGGTACCGTCTCGCCCGAAGGCTTAGGTAGCCATCAGCTTAGGTGAACCATATGATACCCATCTCGCCTTGTACCATTTTTGCCAACCCCAGATGGGACGTCACAACGTCGTCCACTTATTCCAGGTACCTATTTACAGCTAGGTGAACTGAGGCTAACACATGAAAGGAGACAAGCCCAATTTGTCTCCGCCCGGCCGGGGATTGAACCCCCGACCCCTCGTGTGTGAGACGAGAGCTCTACCTACTAGGCTACGGGCTGTGTGTGTGTGTGTGTGTTTTAACTTTCATCAGCAACCACTCTGACAATATTTCGGGCTACTAACTTTCGGCCAATGCGAAGTTTATTAACCTCTGGCTATATCATCGTTAAAACTCTTTCAGACTTATATGACGCAGAGGTTGCCAGATTAGCAATAAGAAATAGAGTTCTCTCACTCTTATAATTACCTTTCCAAAATTAGTTTTCTTCCCACAGCTAACTCAAAGACAACTGCAGAGGTTGAAGTAACTAAACTGAAGGTTTCTAAATACCCCTGATGGTAACAAAGGCTTTAAAGTATCCATAAGATGGTAACAAAGGCTTTAAAGTATCCCCAATACGCTCAAAATCGCGTCATAAGCGTGAAAGGGTTAACAACAGTTGAATTGACAAGCCACCTACCAGATTAGTTTCCGAAAAGAAAGTCAGTAAAAAGAAACTACGCGTCCTCCTAAAATGAAACTAAGAGTCCTCCTAAAATGAAACTAAGAGTCCTCCTAAAATGAAACTAAGTCCTCCTAAAATGAAACTAAGAGTCCTCCTAAAATGAAACTAAGAGTCCTCCTAAAATGAAACTAAGAGTCCTCCTAAAATGAAACTAAGAGTCCTCCTAAAATGACACTAAGTCCTCCTAAAATGACACTAAGTCCTCCTAAAATGAAACTAAGAGTCCTCCTAAAATGACACTAAGAGTCCTCCTAAAATGACACTAAGAGTCCTCCTAAAATGAAACTAAGTCCTCCTAAAATGAAACTAAGAGTCCTCCTAAAATGAAACTGAGCCTCCTAAAATGAAACAGAGTCCTCCTAAATGAATACTAGAGCCTAAAAATGAAGAGTCCTCCTAAAATGACACTAAGAGTCCTCCTAAAATGAAAACTAGTCCTCCTAAAATGAAACTAAGAGTCCTCCTAAAATGACACTAAGAGTCCTCCTAAAATGACACTAAGAGTCCTCCTAAAATGAAACTAAAAATCTTCCTAAAATAAACTAAGTCCTAAAATCATGTTGTTGTTTTTTTTGGCATTTTCAGTTATATTTTCTTCAAAAGGCAAAGTTTCCAGAAAAAAATGCTAGTGCTAATTAAGTTTGCTATATAAACACACAACATTTTATAGGGTGACCGGTCAACTCATCCAGTAGACCATTTCAACCAGTAGCTCTCAACCAGTACCAAATCAACCAATACGGTTAGGTTAGGTTAGTACTATATTTTGGCACTGGTTTGGTTGGTCTGGGATAATTTGGCACTGGTTGAGAGCTACTGGTTTAAATGGTCTAGTGGTTGAGATGACAGAGGATGCCATTGCGGAAAAAAAATTACCTAACCACAGACATTTGTTTCTAATCCTTTCTCCCTCATGTTTAAGACATCTCCTCAGATGTTTAGCCCCATTGCTAGATTAAGTATTGTTAGTAACTTTCGCCCCATTTGTCAATTTTAAGATCTTTTGTGCCATTAAGATGTCGATTTTTTCCTGGCGAGCGGTAGCGAGCCTGTAATTAAAAAGGAATCGGCCTTCGGCCGGGACATTTTTCTACCGAAAAATTTACCCATTTATCTTGAAAGGGGGTCTAGGTTGTGTAATTTTAAGGGCAGATCTCCACTTGAGGGATTTTTTTCTTGACCCCTTTCTCCCTCATGTTTAGCCCCATTGCTTTTGATATTATAAAACGTTTGCCCATAGTTTAGCAATTTAAGAACTTTCACCCCATATTAAGACCTTTCGTACCATTCGGAGGTGCAATTTTACCCTGCCGAGCGATAGCGAGCCTGTAATTTAAGAGGACATTTTTCTACGAAAAATGTACAATGAGAAAGGCTCAAGGGGGGTGTAGTTAAGCTTGATGGAGGTCTAGGGAACAAACTAAATACCTCCCCTTAAACTTGATGGAGGTCTAGGGAACAAACTAAATACCTCCCCTTAAACTTGATGGAGGTCTAGGGAACAAACTAAATACCTCCCCTTAAACTTGATGGAGGTCTAGGGAACAAACTACAAATAATGAATACATATTTGAATAAGTAAAAAAAACAAATGCCTACAAATCTTCCCTCAAGAATACTACACACAATCTTCCCACCATGTTTACGATTGGAGTAGGCTAGTCTATACTTAGCTTCGATTGGAGTAGGCTAGTCTATACTTAGCTTCGATTGGAGTAGGCTAGTCTATACTTAGCTTCGATTGGAGTAGGCTAGTCTATACTTAGCTTCGATTGGAGTAGGCTAGTCTATACTTAGCTTCGATTGGAGTAGGTTAGTCTATACTTAGCTTCGATTGGAGTAGGTTAGTCTATACTTAGCTTCGATTGGAGTAGGCTAGTCTATACTTAGCTTCGATTGGAGTAAGCTAGTCTATACTTAGCTTCGATTGGAGTAGGCTAGTCTATACTTAGCTTCGATTGGAGTAGGCTAGTCTATACTTAGCTTCGATTGGAGTAGGCTAGTCTATACTTAGCTTCCATTGGAGTAGGCTAGTCTAAACTTAGCTTCGATTGGAGTAAGCTAGTCTATACTTAGCTTCGATTGGAGTAGGCTAGTCTATACTTAGCTTCCATTGGAGTAGGCTAGTCTATACTTAGCTTCGATTGGAGTAGGCTAGTCTATACTTAGCTTCGATTGGAGTAGGTAGTCTATACTTAGCTTCGATTGGAGTAGGATAGTCTATACTTAGATTGGAGTAGGCTAGTCTATACTTAGCTTCGATTGGAGTAGGCTAGTCTATACTTAGCTTCGATTGGAGTAGGCTAGTCTATACTTAGCTTCGATTGGAGTAGGCTGTACTTAGCTTCGATTGGAGTAGGCTAGTCTATACTTAGCCCATTGGGCTAGTCTATACTTAGCTTCGATTGGAGTAGGCTAGTCTATACTTAGCTAGCTTCCATTGAGTAGGCTAGTCTATACTTAGCTTCCGGAGTAGGCTAGTCTAACTTAGCTTCGATGGTAGGCTTAGTCTTAGCTTCGCCTCCACAATTCAACAAACAACTTTTTCCTCCCATTCCTTTTGAGATTTGAAGACATTCGCCCCATTAGTTTGACGATTGTAAGAACTTTCGCCCCATTTCTGTCAATTTTAAGATCTTTTGTGCCATTAAGGTGTCGATGTTTTCCTGGCGAGCGGTAGCGAGCCTGTAATTTAAGAGTAATCGGCCTTCGGCCGGGAAATTTTTCTACCGAAAAATATACACATTTATCTTGACAGGGGGTCTAGGGAGTGTCATTCTATGTTTGATGGAGGTCTAGGGAACAAACTAAAAAAAAAACCACACAATCTTCCCAGCATGTTTACGATTGGAGTAGCCTATACTTCGCTTCGCCTCCACAATCAACAAGCAAATGTTCCCTCCAATTTCCCTTTGTCTCCAGTTCAGTTTTCCCCTTCAATAATTGTCCTCCAATTTCTCTTTCTCTCCAGTTTAAGTTTTCTCCAATGTACAAATCTAACCTAATATATTTTCTAAGCTTGATACAGGTCTAGGGAGCAAATCCCCCCCCCCCCTCCCTTGTTAATGGTCCAGACTTGTTTAACCCTTTCACGCATTTATGACGCAGAGGTTGCCAGATTAGCAGTAAGAAATAGAGTTCTCTCACTCTTATAATTACCTCTCCAAAAGTAGTTTTCTGCCCACAGCTAACTCAAAGACAACTGCAGAGGTTGAAGTAACTAAACTAAAGGTTTCTAAATACCCCTGATGGTAACAAAGGCTTTAAAAGTATCCCCAATAGGCTCAACACAGCTAATTCAAAGACAACTGCAGATGTGGAAGTAAACTAAAACTAAAGGTTTCTAAATACCCCTGATGGTAACAAAGGCTTTTAAAGTATCCCCAATAGGCTCAACACAGCTAACTCAAAGACAACTGCAGAGGTTGAAGTAACTAAACTAAAGGTTTCTAAATACCCCTGATGGTAACAAAGGCTTTAAAGTATCCCCAATAGGCTCAACACAGCTAACTCAAAGACAACTGCAGAGGTTGAAGTAACTAAACTAAAGGTTTCTAAATACCCCTGATGGTAACAAAGGCTTTAAAGTATCCCCAATAGGCTCAACACAGCTAACTCAAAGACAACTGCAGAGGTTGAAGTAACTAAACTAAAGGTTTCTAAATACCCCTGATGGTAACAAAGGCTTTAAACGTATCCCTAATAGGCTCAACACAGCTAACTCAAAGACAACTGCAGAGGTTGAAGTAACTAAACTAAAGGTTTCTAAATACCTGATGGTAACAAAGGCTTTAAAGTATCCCCAATAGGCTCAACACAGCTAACTCAAAGACAACTGCAGAGGTTGAAGTAACTAAACTAAAGGTTTCTAAATACCCCTGATGGTAACAAAGGCTTTAAAGTATCCCCAATAGGCTCAACACAGCTAACTCAAAGACAACTGCAGAGGTTGAAGTAACTAAACTAAAGGTTCTAAATACCCCTGATGGTAACAAAGGCTTTAAAGTATCCCCAATAGGCTCAACACAGCTAACTCAAAGACAACTGCAGAGGTTGAAGTAACTAAACTAAAGGTTTCTAAATACCCCTGATGGTAACAAAGGCTTTAAAGTATCCCCAATAGGCTCAACACAGCTAACTCAAAGACAACTGCAGAGGTTGAAGTAAACTAAACTAAAGGTTTCTAAATACCCCTGATGGTAACAAAGGCTTTAAAGTATCCCCAATAGGCTCAACACAGCTAACTCAAAGACAACTGCAGAGGTTGAAGTAACTAAACTAAAGGTTTCTAAATACCCCTGATGGTAACAAAGGCTTTAAAGTATCCCCAATAGGCTCAACACAGCTAACTCAAAGACAACTGCAGAGGTTGAAGTAACTAAACTAAAGGTTTCTAAATACCCCTGATGGTAACAAAGGCTTTAAAGTATCCCCAATAGGCTCAACACAGCTAACTCAAGACAACTGCAGAGGTTGAAGTAACTAAACTAAAGGTTTCTAAATACCCCTGATGGTAACAAAGGCTTTAAAGTATCCCCAATAGGCTCAACACAGCTAACTCAAAGACAACCTGCAGAGGTTTGAAGTAACTTAAACAAAGGGTTCTAAAAACCCCTGATGGTAACAAAAGCGTTTAAATATCCCCAATAGGGCCAACACAGCTAACTCAAAGACAACTGCAGAGGTTGAAGTAACTAAACTAAAGGTTTCTAAATACCCCTGATGGTAACAAAGGCTTTTAAAGTATCCCCAATAGGCTCAACACAGCTAACTCAAAGACAACTGCAGAGGTTGAAGTAACTAAACTAAAGGTTTCTAAATACCCCTGTGGTAACAAAGGCTTTAAAGTATCCCCAATAGGCTCAACACAGCTAACTCAAAGACAACTGCAGAGGTTGAAGTAACTAAACTAAAGGTTTCTAAATACCCATGATGGTAACAAAGGCTTTAAAGTATCCCCAATAGGCTCAACACAGCTAACTCAAAGACAACTGCAGAGGTTGAAGTAACTAAACTAAAGGTTTCTAAATACCCCTGATGGTAACAAAGGCTTTAAAGTATCCCCAATAGGCTCCACACAGCTAACTCAAAGACAACTGCAGAGGTTGAAGTAACTCAACTAAAAGGTTTCTAAATACCCCTGATGGTAACAAAGGCTTTAAAGTATCCCCAATAGGCTCAACACAGCTAACTCAAAGACAACTGCAGAGGTTGAAAGTAACTAAACTAAAGGTTTCTAAATACCCCTGATGGTTAACAAAGGCTTTAAAGTATCCCCAATAGGCTCAACACAGCTAACTCAAAGACAACTGCAGAGGTTGAAGTAACTAAACTAAAGGTGTCTAAATACCCCTGATGGTAACAAAGGCTTTAAAGTATCCCCAATAGGCTCAACACAGCTAACTCAAAGACAACTGCAGAGGTTGAAGTAACTAAACTAAAGGTGTCTAAATACCCCTGATGGTAACAAAGGCTTTAAAGTATCTCCAATAGGCTCAAAATCGCTTCATATGTCGGGAGAGGGTTAATACATATAACTGCTTGCTTGTTTCCTGCCTGTCCATCCGTCCGTCTGTCTGATTGCCGGCCTGTCTATCTTGCCAGCCTTCCTTCCCCGTGCTATACTATTCTTCCACTTCCATATTTGAGGTAATGCTATCTCCTATGCCTAGAATTAAGTACTGACCACCTCGCTTAAGTTGTAATGTTTGTGTGGTCAGTGTTAATTGTATGTATATTATATATTCTGGGTAAGTAAGGACCAAAGTTAACCACTACTGTTACAACCTATGCTAGTTCGTCACCAGAATATAATATAATACAATCTCTCTCTCTCTCTCTCTCTCTCTCTCTCTCTCTCTCTCTCTCTCGCTCCTCTCTCTCCAGCTCTCTCTCTCTCTCTCTCTCTCTCTCTCTCTCTCTCTCTCTCTCTCTCTCTCTCTCTCTCTCTCTCTCTCTCTCTCTCTCTCTCTCTCTCTCTCTCTCTCTCTCTCTCTCTCTCTCTCTCAGCTCTCTCTCTCTCTCAGCTCTCTCTCTCTCTCTCTCTCTCTCTCTCTCTCTCTCTCTCTCTCTCTCTCTCTCGTTAACACAGGCGGTAAATGTCAGTAGAGAAGTGTGAACAGAGTGGAGTGTGCCTAGTTAATCCCCTTTGGGTCAGAAACCTCACGCACCCTGGTGGCTGAGTGGTGCCAAGTGGGAGCTATTGGGGGGGGGGGAGACATAGGTTCGAGAATAAACCAATCAACACTGCCATAACAGCGACTTGCCTTAATATTTCACTACAAGACACTGCCATGTTGCAGAGTCCAGAATGTATACTTAAAAAAACAGTATATCTCTCTCTCTCTCGCTTCCTCGCACAAACACACACACACGGGCGCAGAGAGAGAGAGAGAGAGAGAGAGAGAGAGAGAGAGAGAGAGATAATTCATTTGTGTGAGAAGTGTGTTAAAGAAAAAGAGACAATCACTGGAGCCAAAACGGCCACAAAACCAACTTCCGGTGATAAGCGAAAAGTCATAAAAAAAAAATGAAAAATAAAAAAAAATAAGACAAATCACCACCACCACTTTATAATGTGGTTTGATAGCTGACATTCACATTTTTAAGGGGGGTGACCTGCTTTTTCTTTCTCTCGCTGGGTTGTATCCATTCGGTCCCATTCAGCCAACTGTTTTAAGACGTTTATACCCATCCAGGTGTCGATTTATACCTGGCGAGCGATAGCGAGCCATCATATTAGTTTCCATAATGAGTTAGACAGCTGATTAAATTTGTAAATTTTTCGATAACAAAAATTGGATTGCTCCATAAAATGTTGGCTCGCTTTCGCTCGCCAGGAAAATATCGAGACCTGGATGGGGATAAATGTCTTAAAACAGTAGGCTGAATGGAGTCGAATGGATACAACTAAGACAGATACAAAGGCAGGTCACCCCCCTTAAAGCGGATACCTTTTAGTGTGTTTATACTTTTAGTGTGTTTATACTTTTAGTGTGTTTATACTTTTAGTGTGTTTATACTTTTAGTGTGTTTATACTTTTAGTGTGTTTATACTTTTAGTGTGTTTATACTTTTCAATTATCGTAAGGTTCCTCCAAAGCTACACAAACATCACTATATAGAGGTTCCTCCAAAGCTACACAAACATCACTATATAGAGGTACGGTAAAGCTAAACAAACATCACTATATATAGAGGTACGGTAAAGCTAAACAAACATCACTATATAGAGGTACGGTAAAGCTAAACAACCATCACTATATAGAGGTACGGTAAAGCTAAACAACCATCACTATATAGAGGTACGGTAAAGCTAAACAACCATCACTATATAGAGGTACGGTAAAGCTAAACAAACCACTATATATAGAGGTACGGTAAAGCTAAACAAACATCACTATATATAGAGGTACGGTAAAGCTAAACAACCATCACTATATAGAGGTACGGTAAAGCTAAACAAACATCACTATATATAGAGGTACGGTAAAGCTAAACAACCATCACTATATATAGAGGTACGGTAAAGCTAACGAGGTACGGTAACACGTAAACAAACATCACTATATAGAGGTACGGTAAAGCTAAAACAAACATCACTATATATAGAGGTACGGTAAAGCTAACAAACCATCACTATATAGAGGTACGGTAAAGTACGGTAAAGCTAAACAACCATCACTATATATAGAGGTACGGTAAAGCTAAACAAACATCACTATATATAGAGGTACGGTAAAGCTAAACAAACATCACTATATATAGAGGTACGGTAAAGCTAAACAAACATCACTATATACTCTAGGTACGGTAAAGCTAAACAACCATCACTATATAGAGGTACGGTAAAGCTAAACAAACATCACTATATATAGAGGTACGGTAAAGCTAAACAACCATCACTATATAGAGGTACGGTAAAGCTAAACAAACATCACTATATATAGAGGTACGGTAAAGCTAAACAAACACACTAATTACTATATTACTAGAGGTACGGTTAAGCTAAACAACCATCACTATATATAGGTACGGTAAAGCTAAACAACATCACTATATAGAAGGTACGGTAAAGCTAAAACAACCATCACTAATAAGAGGTACGGTAAAGCTAAAAAAAAATCAATAGATAGAGGTACGGTTAAAAGCTAAACAACCATCACTATATAGAGGTATATATAGAGGTACGGTAAAGCTAAACAAAACAATCACTATATAGAGGTACGGTAAAGCTAAACAAACCATCACTATAGAGTACGGTTAAAGCTAAACAACCATCACTATATAGAGGTACGGTAAAGCTAAAAACAATCACTATATAGAGGTACGGTATAAAGCTAAAACATTATAGAGGTACGGTACAAAACATAACTATATAGAGGTATGGTAAAGCTAAACAAAAATCACTATATAGAGGTATGGTAAAGCTAAACCAAACATCACTATATATAGAGGTATGTAAAGCTAAACAAACATCACTATATAGAGGTACGGTAAAGCTAAACAAACATCACGATATAGAGGTACGGTAAAGCTAAACAAACATCACTATATAGAGGTACGGTAAAGCTAAACAACCATCACTATATATAGAGGTACGGTAAAGCTAAACAACCATCACTATATAGAGGTACGGTAAAGCTAAACAAACATCACTATATAGAGGTACGGTAAAGCTAAACAACCATCACTATATAGAGGTACGGTAAAGCTACAAAAAATCACTATAGAGGTACGGTAAAGCTAAACAACAACACCTATATAGAGGTACGGTAAAGCTAAACAAACATCACTATATAGAGGTATGGTAAAGCTAAACAAACATCACTATATAGAGGTATGGTAAAGCTAAACAAACATCACTATATATAGAGGTATGGTAAAGCTAAACAAACATCACTATATAGAGGTATGGTAAAGCTAAACAAACATCACTATATATAGAGGTACGGTAAAGCTAAACATACATCACTATATAGAGGTACGGTAAAGCTAAACAACCATCACTATATAGAGGTACGGTAAAGCTAAACAACCATCACTATATATAGAGGTACGGTAAAGCTAAACAACCATCACTATATATAGAGGTACGGTAAAGCTAAACAACCATCACTATATATAGAGGTACGGTAAAGCTAAACAAACATCACTATATATAGAGGTACGGTAAAGCTAAACAACCATCACTATATATAGAGGTACGGTAAAGCTATACTACCATCACTATATAGAGGTACGGTAAAGCTAAACCATCACTATATAGAGGTACGGTAAAGCTAAACAAACATCACTATATATAGAGGTACGGTAAAGCTAAACAAACATCACTATATATAGATGTATGGTAAAGCTAAACAAACATCACTATATAGAGGTATGGTAAAGCTAAACAAACATCACTAAATAGATGTACGGTAAAGCTAAACATACACTAGATAGAGGTACGGTAAAGCTAAACAACCATCACTATATAGAGGTACGGTAAAGCTAAACAACCATCACTATATATAGAGGTACGGTAAAGCTAAACAACCATCACTATATAGAGGTACGGTAAAGCTAAACAACCATCACTATATATAGAGGTACGGTAAAGCTAAACAAACATCACTATATATAGAGGTACGGTAAAGCTAAACAACCATCACTATATAGAGGTACGGTAAAGCTAAACAACCATCACTATATAGAGGTACGGTAAAGCTAAACAACCATCACTATATATAGAGGTACGGTAAAGCTAAACAACCATCACTATATATAGAGGTACGGTAAAGCTAAACAACCATCACTATATATAGAGGTACGGTAAAGCTAAACAACCATCACTATATATAGAGGTATGGTAAAGCTACACAAACATCACTATATACTCTAGGTACGGTAAAGCTAAACAAACATCACTATATAGAGGTACGGTAAAGCTAAACAACCATCACTATATAGAGGTACGGTAAAGCTAAACAACCATCACTATATATAGAGGTACGGTAAAGCTAAACAAACATCACTATATAGAGGTACGGTAAAGCTAAACAAACATCACTATATAGAGGTACGGTAAAGCTAAACAAACATCACTATATAGAGGTACGGTAAAGCTACACTCTACTCCTGTCACTATTTTGCTCTGGTCTCGTTTTGCTCTTGTCTCGTTTACTCTTCACTTTCCTTTCATCCACCAAGGCCTTCGCTAATGTCATCCTGTTTCCTGCAAGCCCAACAGAGTGACACCCATGACACACTACGCTTAGAACATAAGAAAATGGGAGTCTGCAGAAAGCCGATTGGCCTAAGCAAGGCAGATCCCTGCTTGTTAACCGTTTCTGTCTGGTGATGGGCTGGTCTATCAGAGTGAGAAACTGAGCATTCTCTGCCATCCCCATAGCTTACTCTGATTGTTCCTTTTACTTATATATTTTCTAGATCTCAAGTGACGGCGTCTCTTCCGTGGATTGACCTCCCAATCTACTAAGATTGGAAGCCAAAGCGTCACATTTTTCCTTTGCCCCTCAACTTTCTCTTCATAATTGCTGAGGGGCACAGGGCCCTGGGTGGGGCTTTGGTTTCCCGGACGTTTCCGCACCCTCCCAGCTGCCATGAGTGGCTTCAGTCACCCAGGCTTTATTGTGGTCGGCAGAGAGGGTTCTGAGGGGGCGCTCGGTTATGGCCTTGGCCGTGCTCGGGGCCTTGGGGCTGTTCGGCCAGGCAGCTTGAGGAACAACAACAACAACAACAACCCTTTCTGTACCGAGGACGTCTTTGGGTTTTATTTCAGCTACATTTAGACGATTTTATGAAGCTTAGGAAGGATATATGGCAGCTAAACGGATACATTGATATAGTCTGTAATCTTATAACGGGCCATGCATCCTTCCTAAGCTGAATAAAATCGTCTAATAGTTGGCAGAATGTAATGAAAAGGACGTCATCGGTACTGAACGGATTAACTCAACATGACGACTAAATGACTAGGTAAACACACCTTGCCCTTAACCGTTTCACGCATTTATGACGCAGAGGTTGCCAGATTAGCAATAAGAAATAGAGTTCTCTCACTCTTATAATTACCTCTCCAAAATTAGTTGTCTGCCCACAGCTAACTCAAAGGCAACTGCAGAGGTTGAAGTAACTAAACTAAAGGTTTCTAAATACCCCTGATGGTAACAAAGGCTTTAAAGTATCCCCAATAGGCTCAACACAGCTAACTCAAAGACAACTGCAGAGGTTGAAGTAAACTAAACTAAAGGTTTCTAAATACCCCTGATGGTAACAAAGGCTTTAAAGTATCCCCAATAGGCTCAACACAGCTAACTCAAAGACAACTGCAGAGGTTGAAGTAAGAAAACTAAAGGTTTCTAAATACCCCTGATGGTAACAAAGGCTTTAAAGTATCGCCAATAGGCTCAACACAGCTAACTCAAAGACAACTGCAGAGGTTGAAGTAAACTAAACTAAAGGTTTCTAAATACCCCTGATGGTAACAAAGGCTTTAAAGTATCCCCAATAGGCTCAACACAGCTAACTCAAAGACAACTGCAGAGGTTGAAGTAACTAAACTAAAGGTTTCTAAATACCCCTGATGGTAACAAAGGCTTTAAAGTATCCCCAATAGGCTCAAAATCGCGTCATATGTCGGAGAGGGTTAATAACAAACATGCTTGTCCACTTCAATTTCTCCATTCCACTCTTTACATATTTGTCTTCGGAGTCCTCCAAGCCTTTCCTCTCGGTCTCTTCTCCTGCGATGCCAAACACTACGACTGGACTTAACCCTATTAGGTGCAGGGCGGGCCAATTTAGGACCTCCCACTTTTACTCCATTACCTTGGAGATTTTAAGACGTTTCATCTCATTAGTTTGGCGATTATATGATGCTTCAACCCAATAAGGTGTCGATTTTTCCTGAGCGAGCGATAGCGAGCCTGCAATTTGGGAGAAACCGGCCTTTGGCCGGGAAATTTTTCTACCGAAAAATGTACACATTTAGCTTGAAGGGGGTCTGGGGGACGTTTTTTTAGTTTGAAGGGGATTTGGAGAGCCGTTTTTCCAAGTCTATCGGGTAAACTAAAAACACATTGTTCGAAAATGTCAAAAACCATTAAACCCTCAATAATAATACAACACAATACCATAATGACCTCCGAGACGTTGCACCAGATAGTGTTAATATTGAGTAATAATCAGGATCTCACACACACACACAACACAACACAACACAACACAACACAACACAACACAACACAACACAACACAACACAACACAACACAACACAACACAACACAACACAACACACAAAACAACACAACATAACATAACACAACAAACACAACATAACACAACAAACACAACAAACATAACACAACACCACACAGCACACACACACCACACACACACCAAACACACACACCAAACACACACACACACACACACCACACACACACCAAACACACACACACAAACACACACACACACACACACACACACACACACACACACACACACACACACACACCACACACAAACACCCACACACACACACACATACCACACACACACACACCAAACACACACACACACACACACACACACACACACACACACACACACACACACACACACACACACACACACACACACACACACACACACACACACACACACACACACACACTCACTCACACACACAATGCGTGTCGGATGGTTGAAAGCCACATAGTTGCTCACGTGTTTGGGGCTAGCACCACATATTATGAAAAGCCTATACGGTACCTTACATTACCTCATATTTCACTTATTTAAGGGCAGGTATTTAGTTTGTTACCTACGTTTTCATCAAGCTTAAAATTACACCCCCTAGACCCCCTTTCAAGACAAATTTGTACATTTTTCGGTAGAAAAATGTCCCGGCCGAAGGCCGGTTGCTCTTAAATTACAGGCTCGCTATCGCTTGCCAGGAAAAAATCGACACCTTAATGGCACGAAAGGTCTTAAAATTGACAGAAATGGGGCAAAATGTCTTAAAATGTCAAAACTACTAGGGCGAACGTCTTAAAATCTCAAAAGCAATGAGGCTAAACATGAGGGAGAAAGGGGTCCAGAAAAAAAAATCCCTCCTTAACCTTACAATTTGACTAAATGATAGATAGTATTCTATTTGTATGTATTTCACTCCAACACCAAACACCTCCGATGAAATGAATGAAAGCATGCGATTCACCGGATTCGAACCTGGGTTACGAGACATATTTGTTAACACTCTAACCATTACACCATCAAGACAGTAACAGGATTTGCACGTAGAGTATTCCATTCGTGTCTTCTCTCTTCTTCCCCCATCTCTTTACAGTCCTCCATGTACTCCAATCCTTCCATCTCATATTGTAAACCTTTGTCTAGTCTGCCTCATCTCATCCCTACCCAGCACACCCGTGGCTGACGTCTGTGACACTACGCTTGGACTTGATAATGATTGGGAGGGATAACGGGGACATAGTGTGGATTATACCGTACTCTTTTAGTTTATCTGCATTTATATAATGTTGTAATGACTATTTTCCGCTGTACTTGGCGATAATGTTAGTCCCCTAGTAGCTGATGTCTCGATATCTACAATAGACCCCCAATAACTTTTCACCTAACTCATCAACGCTCATATCAATCACGAACAACTCACTTCCCTCTTCACATTATCTTTCCTAACAACACTACCGGTATTTCTCTCACATTAATGTTTTCCGTCCTCTCTTGGCCTGTTCATCTCTTTTCCGTTCTTTCTTGGCCTGTTCTTCATCCGTCTATCAAATGTGTCTTCTTCTCTTGGTCTGTTCATCCTTCTCTCACACTTTTCATTCATCTTCCGTCCTCTCTTGGTCTGTTCATCCTTCTCTCACATATTGCTTTTCTCATCCATGCTTTCCTGGTCTGTTGTTCATCCCACAAGCACCAGCCCACCGGATGCTGACACTACGCTTGGACTTGGTAATGACCAGGACACAGCAACTAGATGACATCACAACCCACCAATCAACGCCCCCCTCAACCACAGACAGACCTCTTCTCAGTATTACACGCCTTCATACTCTCCCTTTTGCTACACCCTTCTTACCTCTAATGTATTACACTTCTCTCCTAGTCACTATTCTACAGACCTCTCTCCTCTTAGTCCACTGCTCTACACGCCATCATACTCTCCCTTTTGCTACACCCTTCTCCTCTCCTCTAATTCATTGCACTTCTCTCCTCGTCACTATTCTACAGACCTCTCTCCTCTCAGTCCACTGCACTACACTCCATCATACTCTCCCTTTTGCTACACCCTTCTCCTCTCCTCTAATTCATTGCACTTCTCTCCTCGTCACTATTCTACAGACCTCTCTCCTCTTAGTCCACTGCTCTACACTCCATCATACTCTCCCTTTTGCTACACCCTTCTCCTCTCCTCTAATTCATTGCACTTCTCTCCTCGTCACTATTCTACAGACCTCTCTCCTCTCAGTCCACTGCTCTACACTCCATCATACTCTTCCTTTTGCTACACCCTTCTCCTCTCCTCTAATTCATTGCACTTCTCTCCTCGTCACTATTCTACAGACCTCTCTCCTCTTAGTCCACTGCTCTACACTCCATCATACTCTCCCTTTTGCTACACCCTTCTCCTCTCCTCTAATTCATTGCACTTCTCTCCTCGTCACTATTCTACAGACCTCTCTCCTCTCAGTCCACTGCACTACACTCCATCATATTCTCCCTTTTGCTACACCCTTCTCCTCTCCTCTAATTCATTACACTTCTCTCCTCGTCACTACTCTACAGACCTCTCTCCTCCACTCGTATATAATCTTCTCTTTACTACAGTACCTTCCTCTCATCTACTTTAATTTCCTCATCTCTCTTATCTATCTATTGCGCCACTCGTGTCCGCCTGCAGCCTGCCCGTGTCTTCCTGTGGGCTTATTATCATACTTAGTTCTGTGTCTTATGTAAACAAAGACACTATAGTGCGTCTTGTGTTCCTATCTTTGTCATTAATCAGAATGAGAAAGAGAAGGGGTCCTATAGTCTATTCGCTGTAAGTAGGCGAGAAAGCATGACCTCTAACCTCTGTAACTAAAAAACGACTAGAGGAATCGAGCTAATATTTCTACCATTTGGGAAGAGTCAACCAAGGAATAGATGTGGAAATTTATAGCCAATTTTCTCAAGCCCTTTTTGAGTTACAGAGGATAGAGTTCATGATTGTTCGCCTACTTACAGCGAATAGACTATATCACTGTTCCTTGAGGTACTGAGTTTTTGACATCCGAAGGCTCAGAGTTACTGCTCGGTTTACTGCTACTGATTGCCTCTGGTTAACGAGCAATTTGTGAATCCACTTTCGGATTCCATCTATTACCCCTTTTGCTTTTAAGGCGAGATTTCTACTTGAGGGATTTTTTTCTTTACCCCTTTCTCCCTCATGTTTAGCCCCATTGCTTTTGAGATTTTAAGAGGTTCACCCCAATAGTTTGGCGATTTTAAGAACTTTCACCCCATTTATATAACTTTTAAGACCTTTCGTGCCATTTAGGTGTCGATTTTATCCTGGCGAGCCTGTAATTTAAGAGTAACCGGCCTTCGGCCGGGAAATTTTTCTACCGAAAAATGTACAAATTTATCTTGAAAGGGGGTCAAGGGGGTGACATTTTAAGATTGCTGGAGGAGTAGGAAACAAACTAAAAACCTTCCCTTAAGCGTGTGGGTGTTTATACCCTGGTCACATTTATCAAGCCTAAAATCAGTGTAAATGACATCCGCCCTCGCCTCCTCTCCCGCCAGCACCAGACCACTGAATGATAACCCCGCTTGGCTCTGATAATGACCGGGTATTGCTAACAGAGGCTTGGGGGGGGGGGGGGGGGGGGGGGGACTGCCAGCCATCAAACAGCCTTTCCCCACCTGCGAGCACCATCCCGCCGGAGGTTAAGGGGAGATTTCCACTAGAGGGATTTTTTTCTCGACTCCTTTCTCCCTCATGTTTAGCCCCATTGTTTTTCTAATTGTAAGACGTTTGCCCCATTATTTTGACGATTTTAAAAACTTTCAACCCATTTCTGTCAATTTTAAGACCTTTCGTGCCATTTAGGTGTCGATTTTATCCTGGCGAGCGATAGCGAGCCTGTAATTTAAGAGGAACCGGCTCTCAGCCGGGACATTTTTCTACCGAAAAATATACAAATTTATCTTGAAAGGGGGTCAAGGGGGTGCAATTTCAAGCTTGATGGAAGTCTAGGAAACACTAAAAACCTCCCCTTAAACCGCACTATAGAAAAAACTGAACATGGCCAAATCCGGTCCAATGGTCATAATTTATATGGAGGGCCGAGACAACTGTTGACAATGGCCTAGAGTGGACACGGGTAGAGGGATTATCCTGCCACACAATACAATCCTCGGGTGGTTAATGGATGGGGGAGGTAAACAAACCGACACCACACAATCCCCCAGACAAACCTATGAGGCTGGCTGAGTTACGGAGTTATAAACACAGTGCCAACTTTGGATTTAAAAAAAAAAAAAAAAAAAAAAAAAAAATCTATATCACTGAAACTACAGTTCCGGTAGATCATCTTATATCAAAGTACCAGGTACGTAAATTGTATCTACCTGATGTTGTCTGTACGCACACATATACACATGTGTACACTATACAGTACACATGTTCTCAGGACGAGACTCAAACCCGTGAATAAATAATTTTGTTACGATACCCTGCTTAATCCGGGTTGAGTTATACTGACGAAGATATGGGTAAGGATACTGGAGGATATGCTTGAGGATGCTGAAGGATGTGGATGTTGGAGAATGTGGATAAGGATGCTCGAGGATGTGTATGAGGATACTGGAGGATGTGGATGAAATTACTGGAGGATGTGGATGAGTCTGACTGTGTTCCCCGGACTGTGACCACACAAGTCTTCTCTCCACTCACCCGTGACATACACACATACACTCCACCCTACCCTGTCCTGCTACCCTACCATACCATACCTCACTCACCAGAGGTACCATACCATACCTCTACCTAACTTAGCCTACCCTACCATACCTCACTGTCCAGTCTAGCCTACCATACCATACCATACCTCTACCTAACTTAGCCTACCCTACCATACCTCACTGTCCAGTCTAGCCTACCCTACCATACCTCACTGTCCAGTCTAGCCTACCATACCATACCTCTACCTAACTTAGCCTACCCTACCATACCTCACTGTCCAGTCTAGCCTACCATACCATACCTCTACCTAACTTAGCCTACCCTACCATACCTCACTGTCCAGTCTAGCCTACCCTACCATCTAACCTAACTTAGCCTACCCTACCATAATCACTGTCCAGTCTAGCTACCATACCATACCTCTACCTAACTTAGCCTACCCTACCATACCTCACTGTCCAGTCTAGCCTACCATACCATACCTCTACCTAACTTAGCCTACCCTACCATACCTCACTGTCCAGTCTAGCCTACCATACCATACCTCTACCTAACTTAGCCTACCCTACCATACCTCACTGTCCAGTCTAGCCTACCATACCATACCTCTACCTAACTTAGCCTACCCTACCATACCTCACTGTCCAGTCTAGCCTACCATACCATACCTACCTAACTTAGCTACCCTACCATACCTCACTGTCCGTCTAGCCTACCATACCATACCTCTACCTAACTTAGCCTACCCTACCATACCTCACTGTCCAGTCTAGCCTACCATAACCATACCTCTACCTAACTTAGCCTACCCTACCATACCTCACTGTCCAGTCTAGCCTACCATACCATACCTCTACCTAACTTAGCCTACCCTACCATACCTCACTGTCCAGTCTAGCCTACCATACCATACCTCTACCTAACTTAGCCTACCCTACCATACCTCACTGTCCAGTCTAGCCTACCCTACCATACCTCTACCTAACTTAGCCTACCCTACCATACCTCACTGTCCAGTCTAGCCTACCCTACCATACCTCTACCTAACTTAGCCTACCCTACCATACCTCACTGTACTCTAGCCTACCATCCCATACCTCTACCTAACTTAGCCTACCCTACCATACCTCACTGTCCAGTCTAGCCTACCATACCATACCTCTACCTAACTTAGCCTACCCTACCATACCTCACTGTCCAGTCTAGCCTACCAACCATACCTCTACCTAACTTAGCCTACCCTACCATACCTCACTGTCCAGTCTAGCCTACCATACCATACCTCTACCTAACTTAGCCTACCCTACCATACCTCACTGTCCAGTCTAGCCTACCATACCATACCTCTACCTAACTTAGCCTACCCTACCATACCTCACTGTCCAGTCTAGCCTACCATACCATACCTCTACCTAACTTAGCCTACCCTACCATACCTCACTGTCCAGTCTAGCCTACCATACCATACCTCTACCTAACTTAGCCTACCCTACCATACCTCACTGTCCAGTCTAGCCTACCCTACCATACCTCTACCTAACTTAGCCTACCCTACCATACCTCACTGTCCAGTCTAGCCTACCATACCATACCTCTACCTAACTTAGCCTACCCTACCATACCTCACTGTCCAGTCTAGCCTACCCTACCATACCTCTACCTAACTTAGCCTACCCTACCATACCTCACTGTCCAGTCTAGCCTACCCTACCATACTCTACCTAACTTAGCCTACCCTACCATACCTCACTGTCCAGTCTAGCCTACCCTACCATACCTCTACCTAACTTAGCCTACCCTACCATACCTCACTGTCCAGTCTAGCCTACCATACCATACCTCTACCTAACTTAGCCTACCATACCATACCTCTACCTAACTTAGCCTACCCTACCATACCTCACTGTCCAGTCTAGCCTACCATACCATACCTCTACCTAACTTAGCCTACCCTACCATACCTCACTGTCCAGTCTAGCCTACCATACCATACCTCTACCCAGCCTACCATACCATACCTCTACCCAGCCTAGCCAACCATACCATACCTCTACCCAGCCTAGCCTACCATACTCTAGTCAACAAACACTCTCTCTCTCTCTCTCTCTCTCTCTCTCTCTCTCTCTCTCTCTCTCTCTCTGGTTCTCTCCCCATCGTGTATATATCTATATTGTTTTTGTCTATGTGCATGAAGGAGACAAAAGGCAAAATGCCTGTAACAAGTGCCGCTTTTGTTCTCTCTCTAATTTAGATTCATCTAGGTGACAATTATTTTACAGGTTAACCGTTCCTCATAAGCTGCCAGACCAGTGTTAACAATAATATGTAAGATAAAATAGCTCTCGTATTATACCGGCCAAAATCGCTACGGTGTTCATTCATTTTATTTTGTATCGGCGACGTATGTTTAATATTATTTTGTATCGGCGACGTATGTTTAATATTATTTTGTATCGGCGACGTATGTTTAATATTATTTTGTATCGGCGACGTATGTGTAATATTATTTTGTATCGGCGACGTATGTTTAATATTATTTTGTATCGGCGACGTATGTTTAATATTATTTTGTATCGGCGACGTATGTTTAATATTATTTTGTATCGGCGACGTATGTTTAATATTATATAGTATCGGCGACGTATGTTTAATATTATTTTGTATCGGCGACGTATGTTTAATATTATTTTGTATCGGCGACGTAAGTTTAATATTATTTTGTATCGGCGACGTATGTTTAATATTATTTTGTATCGGCGACGTATGTTTAATATTATTTTGTATCGGCGACGTATGTTTAATATTATTTTGTATCGGCGACGTATGTATAATATTATTTTGTATCGGCGACGTATGTTTAATATTATTTTGTATCGGCGACGTATGTTTAATATTATTTTGTATCGGCGACGTATGTTTAATATGATTTTGTATCGGCGACGTATGTTTAATATGATTTCGTATCGGCGACGTATGTTTAATATTATTTTGTATCGGCGACGTATGTTTAATATTATTTTGTATCGGCGACGTATGTTTAATATTATTTTGTATCGGCGACGTTTTTAATATTATTTTGTATCGGCGACGTATGTTTAATATTATTTTGTATCGGCGACGTATGTTTAATATTATTTTGTATCGGCGACGTAGGTTTAATATTATTTTGTATCGGCGACGTATGTTTAATATTATGTTAGCTATATTGCAGCACATGAAGGATCTGTGGTAGTAGAGAGGGTTAAGGGGATTTTTTTTAGTTTGTTCCCTAGACCTCCATCAAGCTTAAAATTACACCCCCCAAGACCCCTTTCAAGATAAATTTGTACATTTTTCGGTAGAAAAATGTCCCGGCCGAAGGCCGTTTCCTCTTAAATTACTGGCTCGCTATCGCTCGCCAGGAAAAAAAATCGACACCTAAATGGCACGAGGTCTTAAAATTGACAGAACTGGGGTGGAGGTTCTTAAAATCGCCAAGCTAATGGGGCGAACGTCTTAAAATCTCAAAAAGCAATGGGGCTAAAGATGAGGGAGAAAGGGGTCCAGAACCAAATGCCTTAAGTGGAAACCTCCCCGTTAAGTGAGATAGTTGGAAGCGTGTTAATGGCTGGAGGTCCTTACGAAGCTGGATGCCATCGTGTAATAGTAGCCAAAATAGAGTTTAAAAAGACGTCGCCGGTACAGAAGGGGTTAAGGGGGGTGACCTGTTTGTGTGCTGTCCTGTTCTATCTTTCTCTGGCTTGTATCCATTTGGCCCCATTCAGCCTACTGTTTTAAGACGTTTATCCCCATCCAGGTGTCAATTTCTTACTGGTGAGCGGTAGCGAGCCAGCATATTTTTTATTTTTGTTTGACAGCAGGCTAAATTTGTACATTTTTCGGTAGAAAAATTTCTCCGGCGAAGCCGGATTTCTTCATATAATGCTGGCTCGCTATCGCTCGCCAGGAAGAAATCGACACCTGGATGGGGATAAACGTCTTAAAATAGTTGGCTGAATGGGACCGAATGGATACAAGCCAGAGAAAGAGAGAAAAGGACAGAAATAACAAAAAGCAGGTCACCCGCCTAATGTTCTTTATTAGCATATTGCATCAAATAATTATCTTGAATTTATCTTGAAGTTTATCTTGAAGTGGGGTCTAGGGGGTCTTTATATTGAAGCCTGATGGATGTCTAGCGAGGAAACTATAACAAAAATAAAGAAGACGTTCGTTCCATTAGTTTTACGATTTTGAGACCATTCACCCCATTTCTTTGTCAATATATGAGACCTTTCGTGCCATTTAGGTGTAGATTTATTTTCGTGGCGAGCGATAGCGAGCCTGCATAGGAGGAACCGGCCTTTGGCCGGGAAATTTTTCTACCGAAAAATGTACAAATTTATCTTGAAAGGATTTTTTTTTTTTTTTTTATATATTTTTTTTTAAAGCTTGATGGATGTATAGCGAGGAAATTTAAAAATAAATAAATACACCAACAAAATACCCCCTATGTATTACCATATTGCCTCAGTTAACGAATTACGACCTCTTCTGTCAATTCCTTCTCTCTCTCTCTCAACCTTATCAACATTTATCATTGTTGCCAACTCCACTTCCATTCTGCCCTGTTCATTGTTGCACTGTTCCATTTACCTCAATTCACCTCCATTTCCGCTCACTTATCTTGCTTTCAACTCGCTTAGGTTGCAGTTGACTTCTTGTGTTCATTTCACAACTGTTCCTGTTTTACTTTGACTTGATCTTTTCCCAGCACTGAAGAACACAATAACACATACTGTAAATAGAACATGCAAACACATATACACATACACACTAAAACAGACTTCCTCCCCTGTACTTCTTTATCCACACACACACACACATATATACACACACACACACACACACACACATATATATACACACACACACACACACACAAACAAACTTCATCCCGTATGCTTCTTTATCCACACCCACCACCCACACCCACCCTCACCCACACCCACCCACTCACCCCCACACATGGTGATAAACTGGGAGAGATTAATTTTCTCCCAGAGGAGCTAGTAGAAATAATGAAAGGACTAGATGTGAAAAAAGCAGTGGGACCTGACAATGTAGCGGGATGGATTTTGAAAGAATGTGCTGACGAACTAGTGAAACCCTTATATGAGATAATGAAATACTCTCTGGAAGTGGGAAAATTACCAATGGACTGGAAGAGAGCCAACATTGTACCGATTTATAAAGGTGGGAACAGGGAACATCCATTAAATTATCGACCTGTGTCACTTACTAGTATAGTGTGCAAAATCTGTGAGAAAATAATTAAGAAAAGATGGATGATTTACTTGGAAAAGAATAATCTACTATCTAACAGGCAATTTGGATTCAGGGAGGGTACCTCATGTGTTACAAATCTACTCAGTTTTTATGACCGAGTGGTTGACATATTACAAGAGAGAGATGGATGGGTGGACTGCGTATATATTGACATGAAGAAAGCTTTTGACAGAGTATCGCATAGCAGGCTGACGTGGAAATTAAAAGAGTATGGAGGGATTCAGGGTAGTTTGTTAAATTGGATGGAGGACTATCTTTCAGGGAGACAGCTGAGGACTACTATCAGAGATAAATTTTCTACGTGGAAAGATGTCACAAGTGGAGTTCCGCAGGGAGCGGTGCTGGCTCCCATAATGTTTCTAATATACATTAACGACATGCCAAAGGATATAAATGCATATATGAATATGTTTGCAGATGATGCCAAGATCATGAAGCGTATAGAAGATGAAAACAGTGGTAGGGTAGTACAGTGGGATATGGGTAGGATAGATCAAAGGAGCAAGAAGTGGAAAATGGAATTCAACTCAAATAAATGTCATGTAGTGGAAATGGGAGTAAGTAAAAGAAGGCCTCATATGGAATATAAGTTAGGAGAAAACACTATTAAACCCATCAGAGAAAGAAAAGTACTTAGGGATAACTGTTAGGGGTGATCTTTCACCTGAGAATTCATATTACTAAGATAGTGGGAGAAACATATGGACTGCTAAGACAGAATAAAAATAGTCCCCACCCCCCCCCTTTAACTATATAACTAGGAGATGCTGGAGAAAATAATAAAAACATTGGTGAGACCAAGACTGAAGTATGCGTACAGGGGGGGGTGGTGTGTGTGGGCACCACATCTTAAAAAAGCATAATAAAGACAAAAAAGCCCCTTGGAGAAGGTTCAGATAGAGCTGCAACTAGGATTATAACCAGAACTGAGAGAATTACCATATGATGGAGAGATTAAAGAAATTATTGATTTTACCATCTCTAATGGATAGGATGGAGAGAGGCTCTATGATTATGATGTACAAATGTGTGAGAGGACTCGAAAAGGTGGACAAGAAGGGTTATATTGTGAAAGATAATGGAAGAACTAGGGGGCATAGATATAAACTAATGAAAGGAAGATGTAAAGGAGATGTGAGAAAGTATAGTTTCCCTTACAGAAGTATAAGTAAATGGAATCAGTTGGAAGAGGAAGTGGTGTGTGCCAAAAAACATTTATATTTTTAAGGCAAAGTTGGATAATTGTAACTCAGGAAGCGGGACAATACGAGCCTAAAAAGCTCAACTCCTGTATACTACAAATAGGTAAATACAAATAGGTAAATACACAAAACAAATTTCCTCCCATATCCTTCTTTATCCACCTATCTTTTGGCATGACCTTCAACCTTGCTCATTTTACCTTCCCCTCTCTTCTTATTACATGCTCAGGTTTATCAGTTAGTACTCTCTCTCTCTCTCTCTCTCTCTCTCTCTCTCGCTTCTCATCTTCTTCCTCTCTCTCTCTTCTCTCACCACTCTCTCTCTCTCCTCTCTCTTCCTCTCTCTCTCTCTCTCCTCTCCTCTCATCTTTCCTCTCCTCATCTCTCTCTCTCTCTCTATCTCTCTCTCTCTCTCTCTCCTTCTCTCCTCCTCCCTACTCTCTCTCTCTCTCTCCTCTCTCTCCCCTCTCCTCCCATCTCTCTCTCTCTCAAATACTATGTTCACCTCTCATCCCACCTCGTCTCTCTCCGTCCATTTGCTTCTTAATTATCGCTTTCCACACTACCTTCAATTGCGCGCTCTCTCTCTCTCTCTCTCTCTCATCTCTCCTCTCTCTTCTCTCCTCTTCCTCCGCTCTCTCTCAAATACTATGTTCAGCTCTCATCCCACCTCGTCTCTCTCCGTCATTTGCTTCTTAATTATCTCTTTCCACACTACCTTCAATTGTACTCTCTCTCTCTCTCTCTCTCAAATACTATGTTCAGCTCTCATCCCACCTCGTCTCTCTCCGTCCATTTGCTTCTTAATTATCTCTTTCCACACTACCTTCAATAATTGTACTCTCTCTCTCTCTCTTTGAAGTACGGTAGGTGAGATTTACAGACGAGATCAAGGTCTAAGACTCATGTTAGTGGTACGGAATGTGTATTGTATTTAGTTGCCCGTAATCTTCTTTTAACCCCTTCGATACCGACACCGTTCTTTTTAACTGTATTGTGGCTACTATTAGAGGATTTTATTCACTTTAAAGAGGGCCTCCAGCAATTAACAGGCTTCGAACTATCTCACTTAACCCTTTTTACTACCACAGATCCTTCTTAAACT
>CM064541.1:32868044-32900177 GCA_032716605.1 Paralithodes platypus | reverse complement strand
ATATTATCATTACTACTACCACCATTGTCACCATCACTACCACCACCACCGCTGGCACTACCTATACCATATATTATCATTACTACTACCACCATTGTCACCATCACTACCACCACCACCGCTGGCACTACCTATACCATATATTACCATTACTACTACCACCATTGTCACCATCACTACCACCACCACCGCTGGCACTACCTATACCATATATTATCATTACTACTACCACCATTGTCACCATCACTACCACCACCACCGCTGGCACTACCTATACCATATATTATCATTACTACTACCACCATTGTCACCATCACTACCACCACCACCGCTGGCACTACCTATACCATATATTATCATTACTACTACCACCATTGTCACCATCACTACCACCACCACCACCGCTGGCACTACCTATACCATTATTATCATTACTACTACCACCATTGTCACCATCACTACCACCACCACCGCTGGCACTACCTATACCATATATTATCATTACTACTACCACCATTGTCACCATCACTACCACCACCACCGCTGGCACTACCTATACCATATATTATCATTACTACTACCACCATTTCCACCCTCACTACCACCACCACCGCTGGCACTACCTATACCATATATTATCATTACTACTACCACCATTGTCACCATCACTACCACCACCACCGCTGGCACTACCTATACCATATATTATCATTACTACTACCACCATTGTCACCATCACTACCACCACCACCGCTGGCACTACCTATACCATATATTATCATTACTACTACCACCATTGTCACCATCACTACCACCACCACCGCTGGCACTACCTATACCATATATTATCATTACTACTACCACCATTGTCACCATCACTACCACCACCCACCGCTGGCACTACCTATACCATATATTATCATTACTACTACCACATTGTCACCATCACTACCACCACCACCGCTGGCACTACCTATACCATATATTATCATTACTACTACCACCATTGTCACCATCACTACCACCACCACCGCTGGCACTACCTATACCATATATTATCATTACTACTACCACCATTGTCACCATCACTACCACCACCACCGCTGGCACTACCTATACCATATATTATCATTACTACTACCACCATTGTCACCATCACTACCACCACCACCGCTGGCACTACCTATACCATATATTATCATTACTACTACCACCATTGTCACCATCACACTACCACCACCACCGCTGGCACTACCTATACCATATATTATCATTACTACTACCACCATTGTCACCATCACTACCACCACCACCGCTGGCACTACCTATACCATATATTATCATTACTACTACCACCATTGTCACCATCACTACCACCACCACCGCTGGCACTACCTATACCATATATTATCATTACTACTACTACCACCATTGTCACCATCACTACCACCACCACCGCTGGCACTACCTATACCATTATTATCATTACTACTACCACCATTGTCACCATCACTACCACTACTACTACTACTACCATCACTACCACTACCATACATCACTACCACCACCACCACTACTACTACTACTACCACACTACCATACACCACCACAACTGTTACCATCAACATAACTACACCATCACCACCACCACAACCATTACTGTTGCACCATTACCACCACTACTACTACCACTACACTACTATAGCATACATCACTACTGTTACCATCACCATAACTACACCACCACCACCACTACCACCACCACACCATAACTACACCATTACCACCACTACTACTACCACTACACTACTATAGCATACATCACTACTGTTACCATCACCATAACTACACCACCACCACCACTACCACCACCACACCATAACTACACCATTACCACCACTACTACAACCACTACACTACTATAGCATACATCACTACTGTTACCATCACCATAACTACACCACCACCACCACTACCACCACCACACCATAACTACACCATTACCACCACTACAAACATTACCACCATTACCATAACTACACCATTACCACCACTACAACCATTACTGTTGCACCATCACCATAACTACACCATTACCACCACCATTACCACCACCACAACCATTACCACCATTACCACCACACACTCTCAGTCAGTGTAGCAGTGTTGGTCATTTGTTGGGTGACTGTTGCCTTTGTGTGGGGGCTATGTCAGATGTATGTGTAGTCTTACTCTAGTTGTATTGCGGGAGTGAGCATGCTCGTTATTTCCCGCCTCCTATATGTGTAGGTGTTATATGTATCGTTGGAATGGCTGTGGATGTGTGTGTAGTCTGTAATGTTAGCCAATTGGCGACATCGGAAACGAAGGCTTAGGGTGGATCTGTATGGTACCATTCTCACTATAGACGGTACCGTCTCGCCCGAAGGCTTAGGTAGCCATCAGCTTAGGTGAACCATATGATACCCATCTCGCCTTGTACCATTTTTGCCAACCCCAGATGGGACGTCACAACGTCGTCCACTTATTCCAGGTACCTATTTACAGCTAGGTGAACTGAGGCTAACACATGAAAGGAGACAAGCCCAATTTGTCTCCGCCCGGCCGGGGATTGAACCCCCGGCCCCTCGTGTGTGAGACGAGAGCTCTACCACTAGGCTACGGGCTGTGTGTGTGTGTGTGTGGTCATGTTTGAAGGGGCCTGTACATCAGTGAGAGACAACCTTTAGTAGGCGCCACCACCGGAAATGTGTGTGTGTGTGTGTGTGTGTGTGTGTGTGTGTGTGTGTGTGTGTGTGTGAGGGAGGTCCATTAATTACCTCGTGGGAAACTTAAGGGGAGATCTCCACTTGAGGGATTTGTTTTCTTGACCCCTTTCTCCCTCATGTTTAGCCCCATTGCTCTTGATATTATAAAACGCTTGCCCCATTAGTTTAGCGATTTTAAGAACTTTCACCCCATATTAAGACCTTTCGTGCCATTCAGGTGTCGATTTTATCCTGGCGAGCGATAGCGAGCCTGTAATTTAAGAGGAACTGGCCTTCGGCCGGGACATTTTTCTACCGAAAAATGTACAAATTTATCTTGAAAGGGACTCAAGGGGGTGTAATTTTAAGCTTGATGGAGGTCTAGGGAAAAAGCTAAATACCTCCCCTTAACTCTCTTCTAAGGTATTTACAAAGGCCGAGTCTTTATGGTTCTAAGATGACCAGCCATATCCCTGAAACCTTTAGTTTAGTTACTTCAACCTCTGCAGTTGTCTTTGAGTTAGCTGTGTTGAGCCTATTGGGGATACTTTAAAACCTTTGTTACCATCAGGGGTATTTAGAAACCTTTAGTTTAGTTACTTCAACCTCTGCAGTTGTCTTTGAGTTAGCTGTGTTGAGCCTATTGGGGATACTTTAAAAACCTTTGTTACCATCAGGGGTATTTAGAAACCATTAGTTTAGTTACTTCAACCTCTGCAGTTGTCTTTGAGTTAGCTGTGTTGAGCCTATTGGGGATACTTTAAAACCTTTGTTACCATCAGGGGTATTTAGAAACCTTTAGTTTAGTTACTTCAACCTCTGCAGTTGTCTTTGAGTTAGCTGTGTTGAGCCTATTGGGGATACTTTAAAGCCTTTGTTACCATCAGGGGTATTTAGAAACCTTTAGTTTAGTTACTTCAACCTCTGCAGTTGTCTTTGAGTTAGCTGTGGGCAGAAAACTAATTTTGGAGAGGTCATTATAAGAGTGAGAGAACTCTATTTCTTATTGCTAATCTGGCAACCTCTGCGTCATATGGGTCTGAAGGGGTTAATCTTGGTCATGCGCTGTACCTTTAACTGTCTTGGTGGTGTAATGGTTAGAGTGCTTGAGTTCTGTATGTGGTATCCTGGGTTCGAGTTCTGGGAGGATCACATGCTTTAAGGGGAGATTTCCACTTAAGGGATTTTTTTCTTTACCCCCTTCTCCCTCATGTTTAGCCCCATTGCTTTTGAGATTTTAAGACGTTCGCCCCATTAGTTTGGTGATTTTAAGAACTTTCACCCCATTTATGTCACTTTTAAGACCTTTCGTGCCATTTAGGTCTCGATTTTTTCCTGGCGAGCGATAGCGAGCCTGTAATTTAAGAAGAACCGGCCTTCGGCCGGGAAATTTTTCTACCGAAAAAATTACAAATTTGTCTTGAAAGGGGGTCAAGGGGGTGTAATTTCAAGCTTGATGGAAGTCTAGGAAACACACTAAAACACACTAAAAACACACTAAAACACACTAAAAACACACTAAAACACACTAAAAACCTCCCCTTAATTAATTTCAAAACTAATGGGGTTAAACATGAGGGAGAATGAAGTGCAGATCCCCCCCCCCCCCCCGCCCCCTTAAAGACAGTAAAGTTTGGTTTACGACTAACCGGGGATCCCTTATATTAATGGTCGGTCACTGTAGAGAAAGCTTGGGGTCATACAGAGAGTACAAAGGAAGTCAAGCAACAACATATCTAGTGACCCTTCTAGGCTGCTTGTCCTCCAAAACACAGAGAGTGAGTGAGTGAGTGTATGGTTTGGTTTATGGCTGATCGGAGACGCATCTTTTATTATTGGTCGGTCACTGTAGAGAAAGCTTGGGTTCATACAGAGAGTACAAAGGAAGTCAAGCAACAACAGATCTAGTGACCCTTCTAGGCTGCTTGTCCTCCAAAACACAGTGAGAGAGAGAGTGAGAGTGAGTGTATGGTTTGGTTTATGGCTGATCGGGAGACGCATCTTTTATTATTGGTCGGTCACTGTAGAGAAAGCTTGGGTTCCCACACTTTAATCTTGTCACCACCACTAACTTTTATTGATGAAGGGGGTGAATGCGGGTTTTATATGGGATAGGCAGAGTGAGTGAGTTTCTCTCTCTCTCTCTCAATCTCACACTCTCTCACACACTCACACTCTCTCACACACTCACACTCTCTCACACACTCACACTCTCTCTTTCCCTCTCTCTCTCTCTTTCCCTCCCTCTCTCTCTCTCTCTTTCCCTCCCTCTCTCTCTCTCTCTTTCCCTCCCTCTCTCTCTCTCTCTTTCCCTCCCTCTCTCTCTCTCTCTTTCCCTCCCTCTCTCTCTCTTTCCCTCCCTCTCTCTCTCTGTCCCTCCCTCTCTCTCTCTTTCCCTCCCTCTCTTTCTCTCTCTTTCCCTCTCTCTCTCTCTCTCTCTCTTTCCCTCTCTCTCTCTCTCTCTCTCTCTCTCTCTCTCTCTCTCTCTCTCTCTCTCTCTCTCTCTCTCTCTCTCTCTCTCTCTCTCTTAATGGGTTTGACAATGTGGATTATAGCAAAATGTTTAGCCTCAATATGAATACAACACGCAACCGTGGCTGGAAATTAGAATTGAAAAGGTTCAGCACTAGTATCTGTGGAAACTTTTTCACATATAAGATCTGTTCTACCTGGAACAAACTTCCCTCCGAAGTTGTAAATAGTTGTTCAGTAGAGCAGTTCAAGAAGAGATAGTATTTTGCACACTCTGTAATGAGGGTAGTGCACTAAACAGTCTCTCGCCTTCCACTGCCAGTATCTCCTCGGAATGGACCGCAAGGGCTATGAGATGCTAACTATTCCTTGTAACTCCTTGCAAATCTCTCTGTCTCCACCAGGTGTGTTAAAGTTCCGTGTAAGGTTCCCACGATGACTTACCTGTCTGTCACACGCCTTCAGGGGAGGCAGACCGTTTTTCTGGACCCCCTTCTCCCTAATGTTTAGCCCCACTAGTTTTAAGATTATAAGACGTTCGGGCAATTAGTTTGGCGATTTTAAAACCTTTCGCCCCATTTCGTTGTCAATTTTAAGACCTTTCGTGCCATTTAGGTGTCGATTACTTCCTGGCGACCGATAGCGAGCCTGCAATTTTAAGAGGAATCGGCCTTCGGCCGGGACATTTTTCTATCGAAAAATTTACAAATTCATCTTGAAGGGGGGTCTAGGGGTTTTTTTTCTAAGCTTGATGGAGGTCTAGGGAGGAAACTAAAAAAAATATATGAATAAATGAATTAATAGACCAAACAAACGGCCAGTCTCCCCTTAACCCACTTTAAGGGGAGGTTTCTAGTTTGCTTCCTACTCCTCCAGAAATCTTAAAATGTCACCCCCTTGAGGGCCCCTTTCAAGATAAATTTGTAAATTTTTCCCGGGACATTTGTCCCATCCCGGGACATTTGTCCCGGGATTACTCTTAAATTACAGGCTCGCTATCGCTCGCCAGGATAAAATCGACACCTAAATTGCACGAAAGGTCTTAAAATTGACAGAATGGGGCGGACATTCTTAAAATCACCAAACTCTTAAATTACAGGCTCGCTATCGCTCGCCAGGATAAAATCGACACCTAAATTGCACGAAAGGTCTTAAAATTGACAGAATGGGGCGGACATTCTTAAAATCACCAAACTAGTGGGGCAAACGTCTTAACCCTCTCCGACATATGACGCAATGTTGAGCCTATTAGGGATACTTTAAAGCCTTTATTACCATCAGGGGTATTTACAAACCTTTAGTTTAGTTACTTCAACCTCTGCAGTTGTACAAAGGAGTACAAAGGAAATCAAGCAACAACAGATCTAGTGACCCTTCTAGGCTGCTTGTCCTCCAAAACACTGAGGATCAAGTGTCCAAACAGTGGTCTAGAGTGGGTAAGGGAACATTGGAAAGGGAACTACTGCCCTGGAACTAATGTCCGTGGCAGGACTAGGAAGTTAGTAGGGGACAGATGGGTTAGTAACTGAGGGGAGGACAAAACAAAGTTATCCATTCACAAACGCAGTCAGTCGCGGGTTTGATGCGAGATATTTGTCTACGCGGAGTTTAAATGAATCAACGGTGCTGCAGTCTATAACGTCTCGGGAAAGCCCATTCCACAAGTTGACAACTCGATTGAAGAAGAAATTCTTAGACTCGTGTGAGTTAAAAGATTTACCAATAATTTTGCAACCGTTTCCCCGCGGGTAATTAGATTGGTCGATAGTGAAGTACTTACTACAGTTCATATTGTCGATGCCTTTGATGATTTTGAACACTTGAATTAAGTCACCTCTTAATCTGCGCTGGGTTAAAGGAAATATATTTAATTCTCTAAGACGCTCTTCGTATGGTTTGTTCTTTAGGCTAGGTGTCATTTTGGTAACTCTACGTTGAACTCGTTCTAGCTTGTTTATGTCTTTTTGGTAATAAGGGCACCAGCATTGAACGCAGTATTCCAGAAGAGGGCGGACTAAGGATTTGTAAAGGGTTAGGATAACGTCTTTGGATTTATGCTCAAATGACCTGCCTATAAAGCCAATTATTTTGTTTGCCTTCTTAACAACTTCTGAACATTGTTGACTCGGTTTTAGGTTACTCGATATTGTTACTCCCAGATCGGTTTCTCTGTTTACATTCTTAAGCTGAGTGCCATTCATCGAATAGTTTGCTTTCTCATTTAGGTATCCGATATGTAGTACTTTACATTTATCCGCATTGAAACTCATTTGCCAAATTTGAGCCCAATGTGACAATTTATCTAGATTGTGTTGCATATCGTCAACTTGATCTTTTGAGAGTACGCTATTTGCAATTTTTGTATCGTCAGCAAATTTTGAGATTGTACAGGTGAGACCCTCATCTATGTCGTTGATGTAAATTAGAAAGAGAATTGGTCCTAGTACCGATCCCTGGGGTACCCCGCTACTTACATTGGTCCATTTAGATGCCTTACCGTTTATGACTACTCTTTGCTTTCTGTCGCTGAGCCAATTTTCTATCCATTTCAACACACCGTCTTGTATTCCATGCGCTTTTAGTTTTAGCAGTAAACGTTTGTGGGGAACTTTGTCAAAGGCCTTTTGAAAATCAAGGTATATAATATCTACAGCTTTACTCTCATCGTAGAGGTTGAGGATATCGTGGAAGAAGTCTAAGAGGTTTGTTAAACAGGAACGCTTTTTACGAAAGCCGTGTTGAGTATCTTTAAGTATGTTATTTTCCTCTAAGTGATTTACGAGTCTGTCTCTTATGACCGTTTCTAGCATTTTACATACAACTGAGGTTAAGCTAATTGGACGATAGTTACTGGGTAGGGATTTGCTGCCTTATTTGAATATCGGTGTTAGGTTGGCTATCTTCCACTGATCAGGCATAGTTCCAGACTGCAAGGATTTATTGAATAGTAATGTCAGTGGTTTGGAGAGCTCATCCTTAGCTTCCTTTAGAACTCTAGGCGAGATTGTATCAGGTCCAGGCGTTTTATTTACCTTGAGTTTATCTAAACAATTCAATACTTCTCTCTCTGTAACGGTGATATTGCTTAGAACATCTGAATTGTCTTTGAGTTAGCTGTGTTGAGCCTATTGGGGATACTTTAAAGCCTTTGTTACCATCAGGGGTATTTAGAAACCTTTAGTTTAGTTACTTAACCTCTGCAGTTGTCTTTGAGTTAGCTGTGTTGAGCCTATTGGGGATACTTTAAAGCCTTTGTTACCATCAGGGGTATTTAGAAACCTTTAGTTTAGTTACTTTAACCTCTGCAGTTGTCTTTGAGTTAGCTGTGTTGAGCCTATTGGGGATACTTTAAAGCCTTTGTTACCATCAGGGGTATTTACAAACCTTTAGTTTAGTTACTTCAACCTCTGCAGTTGTCTTGAGTTAGCTGTGGGCAGAAAACTAATTCTGGAGAGGTAATTATAAGAGTGAGAGAACTCTATTTATTATTGCTAATCTGGCAACCTCTGCGTCATATGAGCGTGAAATGGTTAACTACCACAGGTCTT
The DNA here is from genome assembly GCA_032716605.1 of Paralithodes platypus. Classification (NCBI taxonomy): domain Eukaryota; kingdom Metazoa; phylum Arthropoda; class Malacostraca; order Decapoda; family Lithodidae; genus Paralithodes; species Paralithodes platypus. The sequence goes on along the minus strand of CM064541.1, from coordinate 32,891,410 downwards.
TCCTAAACTGTATAAAATCGTATATATATATATATATATATATATATATATATATCGCTAGACTAAAGTATTAAGTAACATCCCGTTCTTAACATTAATCATCAATTACAAACCCCAATGCACTTGAATAAACTCATGAAAGCATATGGTCCTCCCGGGATTCGAACTCGGGACACCACACCCAGAACATAGGCATCTAAACCATTACACCACCAACACAGACGTTGCTGATACAGGAAGGGTTAAGGGGAGGTATTTAGTTTGTTCCCTAGACTTCCATCAAGCTTAAAATTACACCCCCTTGACCCCCTTTCAAGATAAATTTGTACATTTTTCGGTAGAAAAATGTCCCGGCCGAAGGCCGATTCCCCTTAAATTACAGGCTCGCTGTCGCTCGCCAGGAAAAAATTGACACCTAAATGGCACGAATGGTCTTAAAATTGACAGAAATGGGGCGAGGGTTCTTAAAATCGCCAAACTAATGGGGCAAGCGTCTTTAAATCTCACAAGGAATGGGGCTAAACATGAGGGAGAACATGAGGTTCAGAAAAAAATCCTCCAGGTGGAAATCTCCCCTTAACACTATGGGGTCTAACGTCGTGGGGGTTAATAGGATGTTATGTTTAATTAATTGTCTGGAGGGCTCGTCTCGCTTTTACCATCTCCGAGCAATATCTGAGTTTGTCCCTTAAGGGGAGGTTTTTAGTTTGGTCCCTAGATATCCTTCAAGCTTAAGATTACACCCCCTTGAGCCCCTTTCAAGATAAATTTGTACATTTTTCGGTAGAAAAATGTCCCGGCTGAAAGCCGGCTCCTCTTAAATTACAGGCTCGCTATCGCTCGCCAGGATAAAATCGACACCTAAATGGCACGAAAGGTCTTAAAATTGACAGAAATGGGTCGAAAGTTCTTAAAATCGTCAAACTATTGGGCGAACGTCTTAAAATTAGAAAAACAATGGGGCTAAACATGAGGGAGAAAGGAGTCTAGAAAAAAATCTCTCAAGTGGAAATCTCCCCTTAAGCTAGTTTTTACTCTTACGATTCCCATATATTTTTTCATCGTTTAATGGTGGCCAGACTATACGGCCAAAATAGGTCATGATCTTTATGTGTGTGTGTGTGTGTGTGTGTGTGTGTGTGTGTGTGTGTGTGGTAGTTGTTGTTGTTGTTACCGTTATAGTGGTGTTGTTGTTGTATATCTATGTCCAGTAGTCACAGTGCAGAACTTGTGCATACACTTACAACAGCTGGTTCCTGTGTGTGTGTGTGTGTGTGTGTGTGTGTGTGTGTGTGAATAAGTGAGTGAGTGAGTGTCTGCATGCGAGTTTAAGTAAACGCACATCACACACACACACATATATATATATATATATGTAAAGGAGATATCGTAATCTGACTTTTTTCAATTATTTTAGCGATTCACTTCGTTGGTTAAACGAATTAAACCTGGGTGTGTTTTGCCATGCTCACTGATTCTTGCCTTCCGTGAGTGTCATCCAGTCTCTCTCTCTCTCTCTCTCTCTCTCTCTCTCTCTCTCTCTCTCTCTCTCTCTCTCTCTCTCTCTCTCTCTCTCTCTCTCTTCTTCAACTAGGTATCATTTATTATATTATATTTAAGGTGGGACTGCCTATTAAGGACTGCATTGTTTGTATGGGGTATTTCTGTAACTAACTATAATTCACTCATTCTCTCACTCTCTCTCGCTTTTTCTCTCTTTCTCTCTCCTTCATCTTTGCTATCCTTTCCTTCCACTTGCTCTTAGAGTTGCTATCTCTACTAGGATTAAATCCTGGCCACTTCGCAGGGATCCTAAGATCTGTGTGGCCAGTGTATCTATGTAAATCTATGTATGTAAATATCTCTAGCATTTTTTCTGCTTTCTTTTCCATCGCCTCTCCTCTGTCTCACTCTCTCTCTCTTCCCCTCCCCCCTGCTCTCTCACACATTACCTCCCCCCCCCCTATCCCCCCCCCCCCCTCCCCACCCACCCACCCAGCTCGAGGCAGGGTGGGTTTGGAAGGGTGGGCGAGTCAGTCTGTTGTGGAAGGCGGTCTGATCCACACACACACACCCCACCCGCCCTAGCCCTCTCCCACACATCTCTCTCTCTCTCATCCACCCACAGACTATCTCCGTGCTGTGAGAGATTAATTGGGTGTAGTGAGATGCTTAACTAGTGCTGTGAGAGACATAGATTCGGTGCAGTGGAACATTAACTTGGTATTTTTTAGAACTTTACTTTACTTGTGAGAGATTATCCCAATACTTTTTGGAATCTTCATTCGGTGCTATGAGATACTAATCAGGTGTTTTGAGGACTTTTAAAGACTTGCAAGCTCCTTGAGACACTTCAGTGCTGCGTTCAGAGACTTTAGTGTTGATACGAAAGAATTGTTTGATATTTTCGGAGATTTATTTTGTGTTCTGTACCACACATCATTGCAGAAAGGGACAAGTGTGTTTAGAGTGTCGTTGTGGTGGTACTAAAGTTGCACGTGTGACAAGAGAGTATTGGTATAGAACAGAATGAAACAGTGGAATACATGATTACAGTAGCTATGAGTGGAGTGGTGGTGTTAGTAGTGTTAGTGGTAGTGGTGCCTGTGAAATGCTTAGAACCCGCACACCGGCCTACCCTCATCACTGCCCGAGCTGGCCATCTTAACGAACGGGCCTCCGAAGTTTTGGGCAGCCCGGAGGAAGCTCGGGCCATAGTTAACATGGTGAGTGAGAGCCCATCCGGCGAGGTGTCCTACATAATCCACCCAGAGAATCAGCCACCACCTACATACGAACCCATGAAAGACTTGCCGCCCCCGACCCATGCCGTGGCTAAGTGGCGCCCGGATCTATTTATGAAGCTGTGTTGCTCCCAGCTAGAGAATGATACCGACCCCTCACCCCAATCGAGCTCAGAGGGGGGTGGTCTGAAGGTCAAGTCTGGGTATGCACAAGTGGAAACGTTGACCCCACCAGCCTCTAATACCTCTTCCATATCTTCCGAAAATCCTGAGGCAGCCACCCGTGAACGAGAGGACACGGCAGGAAAGCGAACTGAGGATGATGAGCAACAGGATGTAGTGAGACAGGAAGGTGAACATAAACATGACCCTGAAGACGAGAACAGCACAACGTTGGAGCCGGAGAGTGGTGGTGATGCCAGTACCCAGAGGTCATCCAATAACAGTAATATCTTGCGATCCGAGGTTACCAGTAATCACACACCACGCTATGAGGAATCCGGCGCCTCTCCCTACCAAAGTGTTGCCAACTTCTTGAAGGATATAGCAAGCAGTGATGGCTTCCAAAGTGCCTTCTTAGGTGATCTCATTAAAAACTTTGGAAACCTTGACCAAAATGCCTTGAAGCTTGTCTACAGTTTACTTATTCGTCCACTGGAAAGTTCAACTTCTGCCAATAGAAAGCAGGATCGTGTGGGTGAAGCAGAAGATGCCAGGCCGTCTATACCTCCTCACCTAACACCTCATGACCTACTGGTGTTGGAAGAAGATCGACTACCTCTCAGAGATCGCCCTGAAAATGGTTACCATCCCTTCAAATCACTATTTTCATCAGTCCGTCATCCAAGTTTTTCAAGACCTTCTATTCGGCCCAGCTTGCCCGTACGACCGCCTCCCCCTGTTGTCTCTGGAGATAGTCTGTGGCACCCTGGCCGCACTAACCGTCGCCAGCCTGCCAGTAGCCGCCGGGGTGATGAGAGTGTTGATGTCATCACTGCACCACCATATGAAACATTTGAAGTGGTTTTGGGATCCAGCCTCAATCACAATGGCAATAAACCAGTATTGATTGGGCCACAGACTCCAGTGGCACGTCCAGGGGGCATCTCTGTCTCACATGGCCCTTCACCTGTTTCTTATGGTAACCGACCTGGCTCCCAGGCCAATACAGCTGGCTCTCATGGTACCCCACCTGGTTCTCATGGTGGTCCACATGGCTCACAAGGTACCCCACCATTACCAACTAAATTGAGACTTGGTTTAGAGATGCCACCTCCTGACGCCCTGGAGGCATTGCCGCCCGGTTCAGTGCTTATCCCACCCTCACATATTTTGGGTCATCCAAAGTTGGCCAAACGTCTTCCTCAGCATCCTGCCCAACATGGCCTTGATATGCCTCTTGCTGATTTCCTCCCAAATCTCCCGTTCTTTAGTAGGCCTCCCAGATTAAGACCTTCAACAAAGCCCCAGATGCCGAACTTTCAGCCTCGGTTACCAGGCTTTCTGTCATCCATACTGCCTGATGCACCTCCTCCAAGACCCTTCAGACCCCCTCCTAGTACTGCCATTAAACCTCCCAGCACCATCATGCAGCCTCCAAAACCTTCCAACACCATCAATCGCAACAGTGCCCCGCAGAGGTTCCCAGCACAGAGACCTCCCACTGGCCCACCGCCCGTCGTAACAAAAATGACACCACCACTGGTGCCTACATTATCTACACCCCAGCTGCCAATTCATGCCCAATTTCCAACATATGAAAGAGACCAGACAGAAAAACAGGAACACATTAACATTGACAGAGTACCACAGCCAACTGACAGGAGAGATGATTATCCTAATGAAGATAGCCAAATGCCTGACCATCCTTCCAACTATTACGATGACCAACCTCCTCACTACTATGACCATGAATACCAGGACTATTACCAAGACCATCAAATGTCAGAGAACTCGGAGCATTTCCCTCAGCATGCCTCGGCTACCTTCCTGGCTGGTGATGAAGAAAATCCCAACGGCCAACCCCCCTCCTCCCCCCAAGAGCCCCATCCAGAGCCTCCACCTGGTCCTCCGTCCACTACCCCTGCCGACGTACTTCCTCCCGGATCATCACCAACCTCATCTTTCAATTCTGAGGGTCACCGCCCTGATGAGACTGATCTTAACTATCCTAACCCTGACTATGCTAATCCCAATTACCCCAATCGTGGTCATCACTATGAAAACTATCCAGATTCAGAATATCCAAATCAAGACTATTCAGACTACTCAAACCATGAATACCCTCATAATGACTACCCAAATCATGACTATCCCAGTTTGGATGAATTACTAGGTGTGGTGAAGCCCAACAAATCTGTGGTACAGTCCACACAAGATGGCAAGGATGAGGAACTACTTGATAACCACCGCCTAACCACCACCACCCTGCCTCCTCATCAGTCCAATTCACCTGCAGTGGATGATGAGCCCCTGAATATCCCAGAAAGAGAATTGGGGGATGATAGAGCAGTTAATCACCAGGGACAATCAGGACAGGAACCAGAAAAGAAGCCTGAGTTAGACGATAAGAGGACACATGAGCCGGGGAATCAACAGACTGTACTGGAAGATGGAAATGCCAATGATAACTCGCACGATGCTTCAGTCTCACATCTGTGGAAGAACCTGCAATTAATACCTCTTGCACCTGAGTTATTTGACACACCGGACCTTCACCATGACCAACGCGATGCTGTCAATCTAACCAAGTTGCTGGATGGAGCTGTACCACTGTCACCCAGCTCTAGCCTGCCTATCGCTCCAGACATTAACACTGATTTTGATGTTGCAGAGTTGGATAATGAGGAGGCTGATGCTAGACTGATGGCTTACCTTTTAATTGGAGCTTGTTGCGGTCTAGCACTGCTCTCTATCACTGGAGTCATTGTTATAATTCGCTTTAAAAAGACATGTGGGTCCCGTCAGATTAAAACAAGGACACGACTGGGAGAGCAGGGCTCGGCGGAAAGTATTTCCCGACGTGCAGATAACTTGGCATTAGGGAGTGAATCTGGCCACAAGCTGGGTTCCTGGTTTACTGGTCGCAATGAACAACTTGGATCTGGGAAGCTGCGAAGCAACATGGCTTTACCTGATGTGCATGATCACCGGCGAGCCAGAGGTGCACACACAGGCAGCACTCGTGACCTTCTCTCTCTCAGTTCACAGTCATCTCGATCCAGTTCACCTCGTCAACCTGAGTCACCAGCACGCACGGAAGATGAAGAGCCTCGTGCCTCGTGGCTGCATGGCGAATATCAAACTGGGGCAGGACAGGACTCACCTAATGCTCATTCTTCAACGTCAAGTCCAGCGCATCGCCGTTCTTATCAAGCTGAGAGTGTATTGGAGGCTGACCAGGCACAAAGGCCTGTGCGGGAGCGTCGCTACACGGGACCATCACGGCGTGAAATTGAGCAATTCCGTCGTTCTAGCAAACACCACGACCCTCGTTACTTGACCTCTGCGGAGAGTGAGGAGTTGGAGTCTCGCATGGCTGGCCACCGAGAACAAACAGACTCAGAGCTGGATGACACCACCACTCACTATGATGATGAGGAATCCCCGGAGCCAAGTCGGTACTGCAGCGATTCTCGTGAACTGGATGATGTTGTTGGTGCTCCAACCATGACATCGCAGGAGTTGGGTGATCACCTTAGTCGGGACCTTCGTCAGTACCAGTCTCGTAATGATCATCCTGAATCCTCACCCCAGTCAGAGACTGGATTGCGACGTTCTCATAGCCAAGTTTCCTTCAGCCGTGACACAGTTCAGAATGAGGTGTTTTTGGAGCTGGACAACATACTGCGTCAACATGCCCACTACCCATCCAGTGATCCTGCTCCTTCCACCCTCGGCCGTGTATCCCGTGCCACGGACCACACTGGTCTTTCACTCTCCCGTGCCAACTCACCTGATTCCATAGACCGTCCTCACTCACCTCCCTCCCCACCCACCACCCCACCCAGGTTCTCCCCCCCACCAGCTCCACCCCGGCCACCTAAGCCAGGACATTTGAGTCAGCCAGGTACTCCATCACCAACTTCAGAACGTGCCCGACCACCGTCCCCGGGTGCAGCCGCTCCAGGTGGCAGCACTCAGCGCTCTGTGTACTGGACCAGTGAAGATGAACGACTCATATGACAGAGCGCAGCAGGGCGCGGGAACCACTTGTAGACATGAAAAGGTTATCTCACAAGGTGCCTCTCTGTACAACTTGCTGCACTAGTGACAAATAGTAATGACTTGTGTTGATGGAGTCACTGTGTAGGCAACAAGTATGTAGAGCCTAGTGAGTAATCTTTGCTAACCCATGCCTCATGCCTTGACCCACTTCTGATGTATTTTAATACATACTTACAAATAAATGTCCTTATCATTATAGCCTGCCATGTAGGCTTTTAAATAATATGGACTATTCTAACTTAATGACATGCCTTTAACCCCCACTAATCATTGTCTAATAATTTGATGGGGATCGTGGCTAACTGACCACTTGCGACTTATAGGCTAGGAGGAAGTGGTTACCATAAACATCCATATTTAGCAGAAATATAACGTTTTGTAAGTTTGCGATGGATAAGAAAGATTGCTAACTTTATTTCTACGTATTTATAGATGCAATTCAACAATATTATAGCACTTGTTTCTGTTCAATGTCAATATAGAAAACTCCAACATTTAAAGATTGCTAAATTTGGTGTTCTGTATTTATAGATGCAATTCATTTTATAGCACTTATTTCTGCTCAATGTCGATATAGAAAACGGCAACTTCCTAGCAAACCTGAAACTCGCAAGTGGTCAACTGGTTCCGAATCAAGCATATCAGAGTGCGGCCTATAAACTTAAGGGGGCTCACCTGCTTTTGTTTTCTCTTTCTGTGGCTTGTATCCATTCGGCCCCATTCAGCCAACTGTTTAAAGACGTTTATCCCCATCCAGTTGTCGATTTTTTCCTGGTGAGCGATAGCGAGCCAGCATTGTTTGAAGAAATCCGGCTTCGCCGGAGACATTTTTCTATCGAAAAATGTACAAATTTAGCCTGCTGTCAAAAAAAAATTAACAAAAAATATGCTGGCTCGCGGAAAAAATCGACACCTGGATGAGGATAAACGTCTTTACAAGAGTAGGCTGAATGGGGCCGAATAGATACAACCCAGAGAGAGAGAGAGAGAGAGGGGGAGAGAGAGAACAAAAATACGAGGTGGGCCCCTTTAACCTACCACCAGGGTTATATCAAGGCTGGGGTGCGGTGTGCGCGTCTTGGGTGTGTGTTCCTGTGTCCTGCCATCTCAAGGGGAGATGTGCTGTTTAGCCCCATTAGTTTTGAGGTTTTAAGACGTTTGGCCCATTAGTTTGTCGATTTTAACACCTTTCGCCCCATTTCGTTGTCAATTTTAAGACCTTTCGTGCCATTTAGATGTCGACTTTTTCTGGCGAGCGAAAGCGAGCCTGCAATTTTAAGAGGAATCGGCCTTGGGCCGGGACATTTTTCTACCGAAAAATGTACAAATTTATCTTAAAGGGGGGGTCTAGGGGGTGTTTTTTTAAGCTTGATGGAGGTCTAGGGAGGAAACTAAACAATATATATAAATAAATTAATTAATAGACCAAACAAACGGGCAGTCTAAATTCCATCATTCAACATTATCCTGCGTCCATGTATAAGATCTCGGAGAGGTACAGAACTTGTGTGGGTAACTGTACATTTCCAGACTATTAATTTGGGTATATTTTGGGATATTTGGGTATATTTGGGTATATTTTGGTATATTTGGGGATATTTTGGTATATTTGGGGATATTTTTGTGTTACCGGAATGTCATATAAATTCAGAGTATATTTAGTACAGTGGCGCTATAATAGGTCATGTCTCAGCTGTCATTACGTTTGGCTCGCTCTGTGCTATATTAATGTCTGTCAGATGTTGAATTGGGTGGATAAGTGTAGGAACTTGTTGGTATATCTCCCTCGAAACGAATAAATCAAGTCTTAGATATTACTGATACCAATTATTGATCAAAACATACTTGGTGCCGAGACATCACTTACTAGGCCGACTGTACGGTCGCGCTAATAAGTGATGTCTGGGCACCAAGTATGTTTTGATCAATAATTGGTATCAGCAATATTTACACATGATTTCTTCTTTTTGAGTGAGATATACAAACATAGTTCCTACACTTACCCACCCTATTGAACATCTGACAGACATTAATACAGCACAGAGCAAGCCAAACGTAATGACAGCTGGGACATGGGTTATTAGCGCGACTGTACATTCATGTCAAATAGAGATACCTTGAAATGATGTGTTGGGAATGATACTACTCCGAGCGAATATTGTCTCGATTCAACATGTACTGTACCAGTTCATATCTGTACCAGTTCATATCTACATGTACGGTACCAGTTCATATCTGTACCAGTTCATATCTACATGTACGGTACCAGTTCATATCTGTACCAGTTCATATCTACATGTACGGTACCAGTTCATATCTGTACCAGTTCATATCTACATGTACGGTACCAGTTCATATCTGTGTCTGTTCAACTGACGATAATTTGAATCCCTTTGCAGCTAATTTCTCGACACTTAATGGCAAATATGAAACCACTATCTCTCTACATCATATTAAGACCAAGTGTATGTAATTAGCACCATATTTCACTACAAAACCTTAGAAAACAAAATGAGAAATCTTGATCCTTTCAATTTACCGTCAGTTGCAATGAAACAGAGTATAGAGGTTAAGCCGGTATCACACGAGAGCATTTATAGTCAACATTCGCTGATCAACATTTTTCTGGCAACATTTCTGGACTATTTGGCACTGGGTATCGGTAAATATAAACTGGGTAGGGATGAATTTAGGCCACCGAAATATTGGAAATCTTGACCTCATAAGCTGCCAGATCAGTGTTGAGTGAAAAAGCCCACATTTATTAACCCCTTATGCAAGATAACTGCCTTGTTTGTCTGTTTCTAGTTACTGGTAGACGATTTTCTTTAGCTCATAATTTATTGTCTAGGACTTAAGGGGAGATCTCCACTTGAGGGATTTTTTTTCTTGATCCCCTTTCTCCCTCATGTTTAGCCCCATTGCTTTTGATATTATAAAACGTTTGCCCCATTAGTTTATCGATTTTAAGAACTTTCACCCCATATTAAGACCTTTTGTGCCATTCAGGTGTCGATTTTATCCTGGCGAGCGATAGCGAGCCTGTAATTTAAAAGGAACCGGCCTTCGGCCGGAAATTTTTTCTACCGAAAAATGTACAAATTTATCTTGAAAGGGGGTCTAGGGGGTGTAATTTTAAGCTTGATGGAAATCTAGGGAACAAACTAAACACCTCCCCTTAAGGGGTCAAGATTATTGTCAAGTTGGTTGGCGCTACCTACAGTATGGGTTGTTAGGGGAAATGCAGGCAGGCTTTGCTGTCTTAAGGGGGTTCTTGGGGGTGTATTTTTAAGCTAAATAAAAGTGTAGGGAACAAACTAAAACCACCCTTAATGGACCACTTGCGAGTTTCAGGCTATAAGGAAGTTGGAGCTGTAGACATTGATATATTAACCCTCTCACGACCATATGACGCAGAGGTTGCCAGATTAGCAATAAGAAATAGAGTTCTCTCACTCTTATAATTCCCTCTCCAAAATTAGTTTTCTGCCCACAGCTAACTCAAAGACAACTGCAGAGGTTGAAGTAACTAAACTAAAGGTTTCTAAATACCCCTGATGGTAACAAAGGCTTTAAAGTATCCCCAATAGGCTCAACACAGCTAACTCAAAGACAACTGCAGAGGTTGAAGTAACTAAACTAAAGGTTTCTAAATACCCCTGATGGTAACAAAGGCTTTAAAGTATCCCCAATAGGCTCAGCAGTAACTAAACTAAAGGTTTCTAAATACCCCTGATGGTAACAGAGGCATACCCCTGATGGTAACAAAGGCTTTAAAGTATCCCCAATAGGCTCAAAATCACGTCAAGAATGTGAGAGGGTTAAGTAACACCCCGTTCTTAACATTAATCATATAACAGTATTACTAGCTAACATACGGTTGTAATGCATATATAAACACATGAAATCAAAGTCAACATACTTTATATCCACCGTATACCCACATTATTATTGTATTTCTGTTTAACCCCTTACGGACGGGGATGTTTGTATCTTCTACTACCTGCCTGGCGGGCATATTTACCCTAAACGAGCTTCATTCCGTGCTCTTTTTCATGCATAATCAAGAGCCATACAATTACAATTACAATTACAATTACATTACAATTACAATTACAATTACAATTACAATACAATTATGTATCCGTGAAAGGGCGATAATTGAGCTTTCCAATGACACCTGAATCATCCTTGTACGACCACGGGTTATCCTGTAGCGATCGCGCAACACGAGGGGAAAAACCCTAAAATAACGTAATTTCCCCAGTTTTTTCTTGGTCTCGCGAGGCCGGAGGTGTGTAGGACCGCGGCGGACCAACCAGTTGCGGCTCAACGGTGGTGCCGAACGGTCAGAGTCCGCCTATCGTCCTCCCGACGCGTAGACTCTCTCTCAGAACCGATAATGTTCTCAAAATCCCGCCCGACTATTGTCGGGCACCGCGGGATAGGCCACTTATCTAGGCCGTGGTTTGAGTGTTAATATCGATGTTTACGGCTCCAAACTTCCTTATAGCCTGAAACTCGCAAGGGGTCAGTCGTCTGGTTTATAAATATCCAGGTACTCTTTATCCACGGTATTGGTCACCGATGAATGGGCCTATTTATTTAAGTGATAATTATGCATTATATAGTCAGTATCAACTCCTTAACCCCTTCAGCACCCATGACGCCTATTTACCTTGGATTCTGGCTATCATTAGATGATTTTATGCAGTTTAAGAAGGATCTGTGTTGTTAAGAGGTGTTTATATTGAGCTCTTGTTAACTAAGGAAACTCGTCTAATGGTAACCATAATCGGTTGAAGAGACTACGTAATGGTGGTGATGGGGTTAACATTATTATAACGAAAGTTTGTGGTTAATTAAAAGGGAAAAGTTATCAGTGAACTACAATAACTACTCCCTCTTGTATAATATATATATATGTGTGTGTGTGTGGGTAAAGTTTTCCTGTGTCTATATTAAGGGGAGATATCCACTTGAGGGAGTTTTTTCTGGACTCCTTTCTCCCTCATCTTTAGCCCCATTGCTTTTCTAATTTTAAGACGTTCGCCCCATTATTTTGATGATTTTAAGAACTTTCAACCCATTTCTGTCAATTTTAAGACCTTTCGTGCAATTTAGGTGTCGATTTTATCCTGGCGAGCGATAGCGAGCCTGTAATTTAAGAGGAACCGGCTTTCAGCCGGGACACTTTTCTACCGAAAAATGTACAAATTTATCTTGAAAGGGGCTCAAAGGGGGTGTAATCTTAAGCTTGATGGATATCTAGGGACCAAACTAAAAACCTCCCCTTAAGTAAAACGTAAGGTTAACAAAACAAACAAACGAAAACAGGACACTAGGTACAGTCGCGCTAATAAGTCATGTTCCAGCTGTCATTACGTTTGGCTCGCTCTGGGCTGTATTAATGTCTGTCAGATGTTGAATAGGGTGGGTAAGTGCAGGAACAGGTTTGGCACATCTCACTCGAGGTGGAGAAATGCAGCTTAGATATTGCCGATACCCATTATGGATCAAAACACATATACTCGGTGGTGGAACGTGACTTATTAGCGCGACTGTACACTGGCGAGTCATTGGGGTACTGTGCGCATACTGATGCGCCTTTTCCTCTATCCTTATGCTACAGGGGTTGGTTGGTTTTAAGGGGAGATTTCCACTTGAGGGATATTTTTCTTTTACCCCTTTCTCCCTCATGTTTAGCCCCATTGCTTTCGAGATTTTAAGACGTTCGCCCCATTAGTTTGGCGATTTTAAGAACTTTGGCCCCATCTATTTAACTTTTAAGACCTTTTGTCATTTAGGTGTCGATTTTTTCCTGGCGAGCGATAGCGAGCCTGTAATTTAAGAGGAATCGGCCTTCGGCCGGGACATTTTTCTACCGAAAAATGTACAAATTTATCTTGAAAGGGGGTCAAGGGGGTGTAATTTCAAGCTTGATGGAAGTCTAGGAAACTCACTAAAAACCTCCCCTTAAGGGCAATATACCTTTATAAGAGTTTGTTAGGGTAGTGTATAGTATATATATATATATATATATATACAGTATATATACAGGGTGTCCCAGGAGGAAAGGGAATAACTTTGGGAAATGATAAAACACAATATTCTAAGCCTAAAATGTTCTATACGAAATATTCCAAATCTCAACCGTTATAGAGATATTGCATGTTGAAAATAGCCTTTTCTTAAGTATTTTCCCATAAGGGTGGCCTAGCTGTCTTAGTACCTACCACACCTCCATCTAACTGCAGTAATTTGACCATGTTATTGTAAAGATATTATAATTCTGTAAGTTGCAAAATGATTATAGATATATTAGCTCACTTTGGACCAGTTGGAAACTATCTGGCATGGGAGAGTCCATTACAGTGAGGCGGGGGAGGACACTACATAAAACCTGCAATATCTTTTTAACGGTTGAGATTTGGACTTTTTGTTATAGAACACTTTAGGCTTAGAATACCTGGTTTTATGATTTCCCAAAGTAATACCCTGGGGGAGGACACTACATAAAACCTGCAATATCTTTTTAACGGTTGAGATTTGGACTTTTTGTTATAGAACACTTTAGGCTTAGAATACCTTGTTTTATCATTTGCCAAAGTAATATCCTTTCCTCCTGGGACACCCTGTGTATATATATAGATAGATATATAATTTGTGGCATTATAGAGAGAGTGAGATAGAATTATTGATTATAAGAAGTGTATATATATGTTATTGTTGTTTATCCATTGTATTTGTTGTCATTGTTGTGTGTGAGAAAGAAGGATATTAAATATGATAACTGCATACTATTTTTATTTGGCCTCTAATACTCTATTTATAAGATAGTATTTTGCATGTTAATAATATTGTCTTGCATTAAGGGGGGTGACCTGCTGGCTGTTATTTCTGTCCTTTTCTCTCTTTCTCTGGCTTGTATCCATTCGGCCCCATTCAGCCAACTATGTTAAGACGTTTATCCCCATCTAGGTGTCGATTTCTTCCTGGCGAGCGATAGCGAGCCAGCATTATATGAAGAAATCCGGCTTCGCCGGAGACATTTTTCTATCGAAAAATGTACAAATTTAGCCTGCTGTCAAACAAAAATAAAAATTATGCTGGCTCGCTACCGCTCACCAGTAAACAATTGACACCTGGATGGGGATAAACGTCTGAAAACAGTAGGCTGAATGGGGCCAAATGGATACAAGCCAGAGAAAGATAGAAAAGGACAGAACCAAAAACAGGTCACCCGCCTTAAACCCAACTTTACGTTAATATAATTATATATACAGTATATAAAGACGTTTCGTCCGCAGAGAATGTGGTTACAGTCCCACGTCCTAAATGGTGGCTTTCCAGGCGCTGTCTCTGTTGTCAAGTTCTTTATTTTGAGATCGGACCGGAGTACCTGATCCCACGTCATTCTAGGTCTACCCCTACGTTCACAGTCCGGCATTTCTTCACCCAGTTCTGATCACCCATTCTCTCCACGTGCCCAAACTAACCAAATCGGCTCGTCCGCATCACTTCACTGACACTCCTAATGCCCAGACGCCTTCTTAAGGGGAGGTATTTAGTTTGTTCCCTAGACCTCCATCAAGCTTAAAATTACACCCCCTTGAGTCCCTTTCAAGATAAATTTGTACATTTTTCGGTAGAAAAATGTCCCGGCCGAAGGCCGGTTCCTCTTAAATTACAGGCTCGCTATCGCTCGCCAGGATAAAGTCGACACCTGAATTGCACGAAAGGTCTTAATATGGGGTGAAAGTTCTTAAAATCGCTAAACTAATGGGGCAAACGTTTTATAATATCAAAAGCAATGGGGCTAAACATGAGGGAGAAAGGGGTCAAGAAAAAAAATCCCTCAAGTGGAGATCTCCCCTTAATTCCTCGCTCGATACCCCGTCCCTGAGGTTAACCCCACACACACACCCATCTCGCCATTCTCTTCCCATTCCGTTCCATGCTATTGATATCCTCCTCCGCTTTAACCGGTCATGTCTCTAGCAATGGAGCCACCACTTCCGGCGGAAACCGTATTGCCCAGGTAACAGAACTTACGGGGAGGTCTCCACTTGAGGGATTGTTTTCTGGACCCCTTTCTCCCTCATGTTTAGCCCCATTGCTTTTGATATTATAAAACGTTTGCCCCATTAGTTTAGCGATTTTAAGAACTTTCACCCCATATTAAGACCTTTCGTGCAATTCAGGTGTCTATTTTATCCTGGCGAGCGATAGCGAGCCTGTAATTTAAGAGGAATCGGCCTTCGGCCGAGAAATTTTTCTACCGAAAAATTTAAAAATTTATCTTGAAAGGGACTCGAGGGGGGTGTAATATTAAGGTTGATGGAGGTCTAGGGAACAAACTAAATACCTCCCCTTAAGCCGGTATCACACGAGAGCTTTTATAGTCAACATTCGATGATCAAAAAATTTCTGGCAACATTTCTGGAATATTTTGCACTGGTATCGGAAACTAGACTGATGATAGATGCATTTAGGTAACCGAAATATCTAAAATGTTAACCTCATAAGCTGCCAGACCAGTGTTGAGGATATGTGGTGAGGGAAAAAACGCTCGTTGTGATACCGGGCTTAATTCACACACTCCAGCGTTACATTGTCGAAATCAACACTGGCAGGCGGGTCATTTAAGGGGAGATATCTACTTGGGGGATTTTTTTCTTGACTCCTTTCTCCCTCATGTTTAGCCCCATTGCTTTTGAGATTTTAAGAAGTTCGCCCCATTAGTTTAGCGATTTTAACAACTTTCACCCCATTTATGTAACTTTTAAGACCATTCAAAATACAAAGAGACTTCAAAATACAAATGAGACTTCAAAATACAACTGAGACTTCAAAATACAACTGAGACTTCAAAATACAACTGAAACTTCAAAATACAACTGAGACTTTAAAATACAGCTGAGACTTCAAAATACAATGAGACTTCAAAATACAACTGAGACTTCAAAAAATACAACTGAGACTTCAAAATACAAATGAGACTTCAAAATACAACTGAGACTTCAAAATACAACTGAGACTTCAAAATACAACTGAGACTTCAAAATACAACTGAGACCAAAAAATACAACTGAGACTTCAAAATACAAATGAGACTTCAAAATACAACTGAGACTTCAAAATACAACTGAGACTTCAAAATACAACTGAGACTTCAAAATGGGGAGCTGTGGTGAGTTTATAAGGGAACACAAACTAGAGAATACAAGCTGAGAATACAGTGGAAGAGGAATACAAAAGATAGGCGGAGTACGAATACAAACGAATACACATCGGAGTACAAATGGAGGAGGTGTGGTACTGGAGAGACTGAGAATACAATGGAAGGTGGATACAGAAGACAGGCCGCTAAGAATACAAAAGAATACAAATGAGAGTACAAAAGCGTGAATCCAAAAGAGAAGAATACAAAGGAGTACAAAAGAGGGAGGTGTGTTTGGATTTACGAGCAGAGACAGATGGTGGGGCCTTACCTGTGCCAGCTGACTTCCACATTCTTTACTGGACAGATGGTTCCACACACACAGAGAAAGAAAGAGAGAGAGAGAGAGAGAGAGAGAGAGAGAGAGAGAGAGAGAGAGAGAGAGAGAGAGAGAGAGAGAGAGAGAGAGAGAGAGACTAAAGTGTAACCATTGTGTTGTCTTACATTGCCAATAATACAGAAACCATGACTCGGCAAGTACGTGTCGCCGCTGTCGTTACGTTTGGCTCGCTGTGTGCTGTATTAATGTCTGTCAGATGTTGAATAGGGTGTGTATAGATAGGAACATGTTTGTATATCTCACTCGAAACGATAAATTAATGCTTAGGTAGTGCTGACACCAATTATTGATCGAAATATACTTGGTGCCGCGATTTTACTTTTTTGGCCGACTGTACAATCGCGCTAATAAGTCATGTCTCGGCACCAAGTAAGTCGCTATTGCTCGCCAGGATCGCTCGCCAGGAAAAAATATGACGCCTACAGGGCACGAAACGTCTTAATATTAACAAACTAATGGGACAAACGTCTTAAAATCTCAAACTACTGGGGATAAACACGAGGAAGAAAGGGGACCAGAAAAACGGCCCACCTCCCCTTAATCCATTTATTGTAGATAGGCCGGAAATCCTGACTCATAATTACTGTAACTCACAATGGGCTAGAGCAAATGGGCCCAATTCGTGAACCCTATCATCTGTAACTAAAAAAGGGCTAGGGCAAATGGGCCCAATTCGTGAACCCTATCATCTGTAACTAAAAAAGGGCTAGAGCAAATGGGCCCAATTCGTGAACCCTATCATCTGTAACTAAAAAAGGGCTAGGGCAAATGGGCCCAATTCGTGAACCCTATCATCTGTAACTAAAAAAGGGCTAGAGCAAATGGGCCCAATTCGTGAACCCTATCATCTGTAACTAAAAAAGGGCTAGAGCAAATGGGCACAATTCGTGAGTCCTAACCTCTGTAGCTAAAAACGGGCTAGAGTTTTATCTATTCACTCCAAAAGTGTGTGTGTGTTTGTGTGTTGTACAGTATATATATATATATATATATATATATAAGGTCTAGTGACCCTTCTAGGCTGCTTGTCCTCCAAAACACTGAGGATAAAGTGTCCAAACAGTGGTTTAGAGTGGGTAAGGGAACATTGGAAAGGGAACTACTGCCCTAGAACTAATGTCCGTGGCAGGATTAGGAAGTTAGTAGGGGACAGATGGGTTAGTAACTAGAGAGAGAGAGAGAGAGAGAGAGATAGAGATAGATACTAAAAAGGGCTCGAGTATAATCTATTCACTCCTGTAGTCACGTATCAAGGCCATGAAATACCTACCTTCTGATCTATCAATTATATCTGATTGGGGCAGAGAAAATCTTGTTACTTTCAATGCCTCCAAGACCCAATTTGTCCATTTAACTAACCGTTCACAATCTTCCACAAGGCTATCATATATTCTTCAACAATACACAGATCACTCCTTCATCTTCTATCAATATTCATGGTGTATCTTTTTCCTCCATTCTTTAACAATACACAGATCACTCCTTCATCTTCTCTCAATATTCTTGGTGTTTCTTTTTCATCCGACCTCTAATGGAAAGATCATATCTCCACTCTTGCTAAGACAGCCTCCCAGAAGTTAGGTGTGCTCAACCGTCTCTGTGGGTTCTCCACCTCTGCACAGCTTCTTGCTCTTTATAAGTGCACAGTGCGCCCATGTATCGAGTATTGTTCGCATGTGTGGGGAGGTTCCACCCATCATGCACATCTCGAAAGAGTAAAAGTTCAAGCTTTTTGCCTCATTAATTCACTTCCTCTTTCTAGTTCCCTAAAATATCTTTCTACACACCGCAATGTCTACTATCGCTATTACAACCATCTGTGTTCTTCAGAGCTCTCTCAATGCATACCCCCTCCTTGCGGCGAGTATTGGCTCGATCGTCCCTTGATTTTGGCCCTGTCACTCTTTCAACTATGGGGGAGGCACTCGCTATAGGCAATTCTGCCTTTTGCCTCCCTCAATCACATAGAAAAAAGAACAAAAAAATCTGTCTAGGCTAGTTCTCCAACACAAGTAATGGCAAATTTCTTCAGTCTTTCTTCTACTCAATAAGTGAACTCTGGAACTCGCTCCCTCAATCAATCTTTCCTTCATCCTATGACTTAGACTGTTTTAAACTGCGTGTGCCCATGCATTTTGACCCCAGCGTCCCTTGAATTTGGCTCTCTGTCACTCTTTTGGCTTTGGGGGAGGCACTCGTTACAGGCAGCCTGCCTTTTGTCTCCTTCATAAAAAATAAAATAAAAAATGTAGATAGGCCAGAAATTGTGAATCCTAACCTCTGTAACTCAAAAAGGGCTAGAACAAATGGGCTTTACATGTGCACGGCTATTCCCTGGCTGACTCACCCCAAATGGCAGAAATACTATGCCTTGTTCCAAGTAGATAGGCCAGATAGGTCTTTCCCTCCCCTTTCCCACTCTGATGGCACAACCATCACTTCTTCCTCTGACAAAGCTAAACTCTTCGCTCAAACTTTTGCTAGAAACTCCACCTTGGATGATTCCGGTGCTATTCCTCCCTCTCCGCCCTCCTCTCTCTTACTTATGCCTAATATCCTAATCTCTTCTAAAGATGTACTTTCTACCCTCTCTGGGCTTAACACTAATAAGGCGTACGGTCCGGACGGTGTTCCTCCTGTTGTTCTCAAAAACTGTGCTTCCGTGCTGAATCCCTGCCTAGGCAAACTCTTTCGTCTCTGTCTATCCTCTAACGTCTTCCCTTCATGCTGGAAGTTTGCTCACATTCAACCTGTCCCAAAGAAGGGTGACCGCTCTCAACCCTCCAACTATCGTCCAATTGCTCTTATCTCTTGTCTTTCTAAAGTTTTTGCAACTATTGTTGCTTCGAAATTTCTTAAGCATTTCTCTTCTCATAATCTGCTCTCAGATCGCCAGTATGGCTTCCTTAAGGGTCGCTCTACTGGTGATATTCTTTCATATCTTACTAACTCTTGGTCATCCTCCTTTCGGGACTTCGGTGAGACTTTTTCTATTGCACTAGACATATCGAAAGCCTTCGATAGAGTCTGGCATAAATCTTTAATTTCTAAAATACCCTCCTTCGGTTTCTATCCCTCCATCTGTGCCTTTGTCTCTAATTTCCTTTCCGGCCGTTCCATAGCTGCGGTTGTGGACGGCCATTGTTCACTTCCTCACCCTATAAACTCCGGTGTTCCTCAGGGCTCTGTCCTATCTCCTATTCTCTTTCTAATTTTTATAAATGATCTCCTTAACTGTACCTTAATTCCCATCCATTCATACGCAGACGACTCAACCTTACACTACTCCATTAGTTTTTCAGAACGCCCCAGCCAGCAATCCCTCAACGACAAACGTAATGAAGCCATAGAACTCTTAAATTCTGATCTAAATACTATTTCCAATTGGGGCAGAGAAAACCTTGTTAACTTTAATGCTTCCAAAACCCAATTTCTCCATCTATCTACCCGTCAGGATCTCCAGCGGACTATCCCTTATTCTTCAACAATACAAAAATCAACCCTTCATCTTCTCTCAATATTCTTGGTGTCTCTTTTTCTTTTGCTCTCATTTGGAAGGACCATATTACCAGTCTTGCTAAGGCAGCCTCCCAGAAGCTGGGTGTGCTCAACCGCCTTAGGGGGTTCTTTTCCCCTGCACAGCTTCTTGCTCTGTACAGGGGCATAGTGCGCCCTTGTATTGAATATTGTTCACATGTGTGGGGAGGTTCCTCTCACCACCGCTCTCCTAGACAAAGTTGAAGGAAGGCCTTTCGTAACATTAACCTCCGTCCACTCACCAACTCTCTGTAATCTCTCTCTCTCCGCCGCAATGTTGCATCTCTCTCGCTATTCTATCGCTACTATAATAATCAGTGTTCCTCAGAGCTATCCCAGTGCATACCACCTCCTTTACGTAGGGCACGTGGTACCCGTCTTGCAACTCAATCCCACCCCTACTCTGTGCAACTCTCCAACCCAAGAGTGAAACGTTACTCTCAAACTTTCTTCTACTCAACATCTGAGCTCTGGAACTCTCTCCCAGAATCAGTCTTTCCCTCTTCCTATGACTTAAATTGCTTCAAACTCCGTGTGTCCAGGCATTTTGGCTCGAACGTCCCTTGATTTTGGCCCTGTCACTCTTTCAACTATGGGGGAGGCACTCGCTATAGGCAGTTATGCCTTTTGCCTCCCTCAATCACATAGAAAAAAAAAAAAAAAAAAAAAAAAAAAAAACTGTGAACCCTAACTTCTGTAACTAAACAATGGCTTGAGCAAATGGGCTGTACATTTACACTGACCCTTTTCCCTGGCTGACCCTTCCCAAATGGTTGACGCCTTTTTACATTTGATTCTGGCTAAAATGTAATTATTGTGTGCAGTTTAAGAAGGATTAGTGAGATTGTATTTACTGATTTGAGTCGTAGAGGTAGATTACAAGCTAAAGATGTGTGTTGTCCCTATTCGGGCTCTGTCTTGAGTCGCCCCCCCCCCTCCCCCCCCAAAAAAAAAGGTGGGGATTGGGCCTGAGTATTTAAATAGATAGATAGATAGATAGATAGATAGATAGATAGATAGATAGATAGATAGATAGATAGATATAAAATAATGTAATGGTAACTAGAAGGTTTAATATTACGTAATGGGGTTGAAGGGGTTTAGTATCTCCTAATTATTGGGGCGAATGTCTTAAAATCTCGAAACTAATGGGACTAAATATGAGGGGAGAGGGTGGCCAGAAAACACCCCTTTACGGGGGGTGACCTGCTTTTTTTCTCTTTCTTGGTTGTATCCATTCGGCCCCATTCAGTTTACTGTTTTAAGATATTTAGCCCCATCCAGGAATTTATGGAGAAATCCGAATTTTTCTATCGAAAAATGTACAAATTTAGCCAACTGTCTAATTCATTATACCAAAATAAGGTGGCTCGCTATCGCTCGCCAGGCATTAATCGACACTTGGATGGGGATAAACGTCTTGAAACAGTAGGCTGAATGGGGCCGAATGGACGCAACCCAGAGAGAGAGAAACAAAAGCAGGTTACCTCCCCTTAAAGCTTAAGGGGAGATTTCCACTTGAGGGATTTTTTTCTTGACTCCTTTCTCCCGCATGTTTAGCTCCATTGTTTTTTCTAATTTTAAGACGTTTGCCCCATTATTTTGACGATTTTAAGAACTTTCAACCCATTTCTGTCAAATTTATGACCTTTCGTGCCATTTAGGTGTCGATTTTATCCTGGCGAGCGATAGCGAGCCTGTAATTTAAAATGTCCCGGCTTTCAGCCGGGACATTTTTCTACCGAAAAATGTACAAATTTATCTTGAAAGGGGGTCAAGGGGGTGTAATCTTAAGCTTGAAGGATATCTAGGGACCAAACTAAAAACCTCCCCTTAATACAATAATAAAAGAACAAATGTATATAATGATGTGGCATATACTGTAGGTGTTCGCGCTGACCTCTGTGTGGGTGGGTGAGAGAGAGAGCATGTGTGTGTGTGTGTGTGGGTGTGTGTTGGTGGGTGTGTGGGTGTGACTGATGTGTATGTGTGAGAGAGAGAGCATGTGTGTGTGTGTGTGTGTGTGTGTGTGTGGGTGGCTGTATGTGTGTGTGTGTGTGTGTGTGTGTGGGTGGCTGTATGTGTGTGTGGGTGGGTGGCTGTATGTGTGTGTGTGTGTGTACGTGTGTGGGGGGGTGGGTGGCTGTATGTGTGTGTGGGTGGGTGGCTGTATGTGTGTGTGTGTGTGGGTGTGTATGAGTGTGTGTGTGTGCCTGTGTGTGTACAATGACCCGTTACAATTATACACACGAGGTATGAGAGAAGATGCTGAGTCAGTGTCAAGGAGGGAGAGAGAGAGAGAGAGAGAGAGAGAGAGAGAGATTTAACACATGATTGAACTTTTAACAATGTCAATCATTCATGCATCCATCCTTTCAACACTTCAGGATAAATGTGTACATTTTTCGATAGGAAAATGTAGAAGGCCGATTTCTTGTCATTTACAAGGTCACCTGGATAGAGTGAATCGTCTTATTATCGCCAAACTAATGGGGTGAAACTTCTTAAGGGGCGATGGGCGTAATTATTTTATAATTTAATGTATATATATACTGTATATATAATTTTTTTTTTCTTCCCTAAACCTCCATCAAGCTTAAGGGAGGTGACCTGTTTTTGTTCTGTCCTTTTCTATCTTTCTCTGGCTTGTATCCATTCGGCCCCATTCAGCCTACTGTTTTAAAACGTTTACCCCCATCCAGGTGTCAATATTTTTTTCTGGCGAGCGGTAGCGAGCCAGCATATATTTATATTCTTTTTTTGACAGCAAGCTAAATTTGTAAAGTTTTCGATAAAAAAATATTTCCGGCGAAGCCGGATTTCTCAATTGAATGCTGGCTCGCTATCGCTCGCCAGGAAGAAATCGACACCTGGATAAGCGTCTTAAAACAGTTGGCTGAATGGGGCCAATTGGATACAAGCCAGGGAAAGAGAGAAAAGGAGAGAAAGATAAAAGAAGCCGGTGAGCCCCCTTAAATACTGTTATCCAATCCATTTGTTTTGAGATTGCTTTCAATTTCGTTTTTTCTTTTTATTACAGACATACCTATACACGTGGCTAACACACACACACACATACACACACATACACACACACACAGCAACACACACACAGCTTCACACACACACACAGTCACGCTCTATACACCAGTTACAGTCAATAACCTTAACTCTCTCTCTAACTTTAATTATCTTTATTATATCCATTCTCACGTTAATACTCCCCCCCCCTCTCTTGCTCGCTCGCTCTCTCTCTCTCGCTCTCTCGCTCTCTCTCGCTCTCTCTCTCTCGCTC
>CM064541.1:32753044-32863044 GCA_032716605.1 Paralithodes platypus | reverse complement strand
TTCGTCTAGGATTAACTGGATACAGAGCACGAAGAAAGAAGAAACCCGATATACAGTATTTGATATGACGACATATTTTTATTATGGTATATGATGGGGTTTCTTAGTATACCTTCCTGCAAATAGAACTATTGATTTATGTAAAATGAGTATTCTCAAAGCTAATATTCGTAAAAAAACAAAAACAAAAAACAAAAACATTAATTGTATTTGGTGATGAATTTTTAATATTAAATCCTAGTGTACTGTATAATTATATACTCTTATAGCTACTGTGGTGAACACAGGTCTTCACTAATAGGATGAACATTCATTGTTTGTTCTTTTAAATTATTTTTTAGTCGCTTTTTATATAATTTTGCAAATATATCAAGTTACATAAAAAAAAAAACTGCCCACCGGCCCACTGTCTACTGCAGGTACATCGATGATATCTTCGTGCGGGTGAAGGACCTGGGCGAACTCAGGGACCTCCAGCAGCGCTTCATGGCCGCCTCCGGACTCAACTTCACATACGAAGAAACCACCGATGGACATCTACCCTTCCTCGACCTCCTTGTCTCCCTCCACGACCACGGCTTCAAAACTACAGTGTACACCAAACCTACTAACAATGGCCAATGTCTTAATGGGGAAAGTGAATGCCCTAAACGATACCATCAGTCAACCATCGCCGCCTATGTCAGGAGAGCCCTCACCCATTGCACCACCTGGAATGACACACACAATGAATTGGAAAGGCTCACCCAGGTCCTAGTCAACAATGGGTATTCCAACACTGACGTCACCAATGCCATCAACCACCACCTAGAAAAATGGTACAAACAAGACCCCCCTAGCACCAACCCGGCCAATGACATTACATTTTCTACAGAAACTACATATCTTCCGACCACACAACAGACGAATCCATTATGAAAGAAATAATCCACAAAAACGTCCTCCCCACCAACCCTGACAATAAAATAAAACTCATTATTTACTACAAATCTCCTAAGACCTCCAACCTTGTCCTCCGTAACCGCCCCATTTCCACCAACCAACCGAAAGACGATCATGTGATATACCAGCATATTTGCACCTCTGGGGACTGTGGACCCCTATCCTATGTTGGAATGACACAGACTCGCCTTTCCCGTCGACTAACCCTCCACCTTCAATCTGGCGCTATAAAAGATCACTATCAAGCCCCCCACCATCTTGCCCTAACTCGCGCCGACCTAGACAAACAAACTACCATACTCGACAAAGAATCAGACCCCAGAAGACTAGCTATTTTAGAAGCTCTATACATCCAAACACTCAACCCCAGCATCAACAACCAAACACAAGACCTTCAAATTCTTCCTTCAGGCAAGCGCTACAGGCATACTGCCCCCCTTCCTCTCGCCCTGTGCCCCCCTCCCTTACCTTTCCGCGCTCAGCACACAACTGACAACACCAACCAATCACAGCCACCCACAGCCAACAACCAACCACCGATAAGATTTAGTGCCCGTCTCGCGAATAGACTGCCTTCCACCAATGAACAGCCACCCCACACCCAGTAGCTCCGCCCACCTACCTATTCTTGATCCTCGAATTTTGTATAAATATGTTGTTTTGTCCTTATTCTAATCATTACCTCTCCATTCCCTGAAGATGCAAGATGTTTACTTGTGAAACGTTGGATCCACCATGAATTTTGCTAACCTGTTGTACCTCATCTCTGAACCCCAGAGGAAAATTGTTAGAACTATTGAAAGCTGTAACAATAAAATCCTGAATGCTGAAACTGCTATTGCTTTTAACCTCGTCTGTTTAAAAGAGAATCTATTACCTGGCTATACTAACATATATATATATATATATATATATATATATATATATATATATATATATATATATATATATGTGTGCATAACAAACTAGTGAATGACAGGAATCGAAACAATACCTAGCTTGATCGTTGTCTAGCGGCACATTTATTATCGCCCCTCCTCAACTCTCCAGAAATACCACCATGTGTTTATGTGCGAACGTACAACAGTGTATGTATTTTGGTTTGTTTGTTCTTCCTCTTTCTCTATTTTTCTTTTTTGTTTTCAGTATAAGCCCCAGCACTTCGGGACTTTGTGTGCATAATAAAATAGTTACCCATTTAATGTCATTTTCTTTGTCGGGAAACACATAGAAAACCTTAATTTGATGGGTAACTAATTCTTTATGCAGAAATTATACTCTGCTATTTATTTATTTTTGTCATATAACATGCCGTTTATAGCTATTTGTGTTACTTATATTAGCTTAACATAATTAATTTAATATTGTTTTGCATTCATAGAGCAATGAGGCACACATTAGACAAAAATATAAGCTACTGTACATTTTGAACGGAGGGAATAGGACTTGTTCCACTGTCTCCTTCAGATACTCACTTCTCACCTAACCTTAGGAAATATAACATCGTAATTCCTTCACTCTTCGCATTATATCGCTTAAGTATCCTTATCGTACTAGTAATAATCGAGCGTTATTTCTATTAGTAGTCCGATATTAGGGAAATACGATATTTTGTATTATCTTTAGTAGATATTATATATAAATCACTTTACTTTAGCCTGTATAATAGTAATAATTAACAACGGTAAATAATGACCGCTGTTAATATGGTTTATGACGTTGAGGGTGGGATCCAGGTGGTCAACAAAAATACTGCCGGCAAACCTGATGTTAAGAAGTGGCTCAAGGACCACAGCGTACACTTTGGCCAAGGTACGCTCCTCGTATGTTACTTTGTAGATTTAGTCTGTTCTTTAGTTCTTCAATACAAAGTTAATTCATCAGGGGATTTATTCGGGAATTATTCCAACGTGCCGGGTCTGCCTCAGACCGATATGGCATTAGTTCTGGGGGACTGTAACAGCCTCGTTCAGTCCCAGGCTCTCAACTTGATGTCTACCATCGCCTGCGTGTTTACAAGCTCCCTCCCCATCGCACTACTCCTGAAGGCGTTGGCCGTAATAAAAGACGTCTTTACCCTGATAGGCCAAGACAAGCTGGCCAACTCGCTGTTATTCCAGCTAGAGGTGATGGAGCCGCTACAAGGGGTAGGAATAGCAGCGGAGGGTAACTTTGAGTGGTGGGGGGTTGAGAGTTGGTGGGAGGGCTTGGCGTATTTCGTTGGGGCCAAGACCACCATTCTGACGGCCATATTTTGTATGGTTTTCGTCCGTCGCTATCAGGATCAGAGGGCTGATAGTCTGTCAGAGGTCATGAAAGCTGTTCTGCCTCCTGGTGACTGCCGCACTTATCCTCACGATGGTGGATCCCTGGACATGGAACATGTCGTGAATATCACCAACCCGTCGTCAGAAAAACTGACCTATTCTTCCCTCACACAACAAGCCCTCTCGGCCAAAACTATGGACTTTGAGTCGTGTAAGTCCGTAGATAACTGGATTTAATTTGAACAGCCTGCATGAACCATATAATTGTATTGGTTTTATTTGGTTTTACTAATATTATAAGGATTTCTGAGGAAAATATTACTTATTTATTTACATATTTACTTACATATTTTGCATGTACACTCGCTCCAAGAAGTATCTGCACCCCTACGCTGATCATCTGGTGTGTACAGCTTGATAGGGTTGGCACTTCTGCCTGTAACTATATCCATGTGACAGAGATGTCTCTGACACATGGATATTGTTGCAGGCAGAGGTGCTAACCCTACCGAGCTGTACACACCAGATGATCAGCATAGGGGTGCAGATACTTCTTGGAGAGAGTGTACATTAGGTATTTTATTATATAAGCCTATTAGAAATATAAAACATTGTATCTATATTATTATAGCTCTATCTATATATATATATATATATATATATATATATATAGAGAGAGAGAGAGAGAGAGAGAGAGAGAGAGAGAGAGAGAGAGAGAGAGAGAGAGAGAGAGAGAGAGAGAGATAGATAGATAGATAGATAGATATATATATATAGTGCATATGGAGGTTAAATCACAAAAACGTGTAATCAATTTATGTAGCAAAACTCGCAGGAAAAATTACAAATTGTAACACCAAGCTTCCGTCCATTCGTTCAAGACATCTTCAGGGTAATGCAAGAATACAGGGGAAGACGGAGGCTTAACCCTTTGAGTACCAATGACGTTAGTTATATTTTATTCTAGCTATCTTTAGACGATATTATGCAGCTTAGGAAGGATTTGTGATAGTTAAAAGGGTTGGGTGAGCGAGTTTCAAGACTTATTAATGCTAGAGGTCCTTCCTAAGCTGAATAAAATTGTCTAATAGTTGCCAGAATATGATTAAACGGAAGTCCCCGGTACTCTCTCTCTCTGTGAATATGTGTGTGTGTGTGTGTGTGTGTGTGTGTGTGTGTGTGTGTGTGTGTGTGTGTGTGTGTGTGAGATGGATCGTTTTTCTAGATCCCCTTCTCTCTCATGTTTAGCCCCATTAGTTTTCAGATTATGTGACGTTCGGCCCATTAGTTTGGCGATTTTAAGACCTTCCGCCCCATTTCCTTGTCAATATTAAGACCTTTCGTGCTATTTAGGTGTCGATTTATTTCCTGGCGAACGATAGTGAGCCTGTAATTTTGGAAGAACAGGCCTACCGAAAAACTTACCGATTAATCTAGAAGGGGGATCTAATGGATACTTCTAGGACAGCGGTGCTTAACCTTTTTAGCACCGCGCCCCTCTTTGGTCTGTATTCATGATGCCCCCCCCCCCCCATGCCTCTGATGCCTAGATTTTTTTTTTTTTTTTTTTTTTTATCCATTCCATATGGATGCTTAAGATGCAAGATACTGTAAAAAGGGTGAAAAAATAACTAATCTGCATGCAAGGATTAAAACTGATTAATGGTTTTATGTCAACACTACAATGATGTGGTTACTCGGAATCACGGTTGGGAATTTTTCCTATCAAAGTTTCTTATTTATATATATCTGTATGCATTTGAATGGCCTAGCCCTATTTTGAACTTTGATTACCCCACGCCCCCCTTAGCATTGTCAAACGCCCCCAGGTTAAGAACCACTGTTCTAGGACGTTCCAGTACGGCAACCTCTGTGAAAGGGTTAAAATACAATATATGACATAACTGTATTATGTATGTTATGTGCATATTATGGTATGTGATGTAACTTTACCCTCTTGTTTGTTTTCAGGCTGAGAAGTCCAAGAAGGAGGCGGAGATTGTGTTTGAGGAGTGTAGCGACACAGCCAGGCAGGAGGTATGTTTTTTTCCTATATTCCAACTACTCCCTCTCGGGCATAAGCTGAGAGCCTGTACATTCACCCGTTCTACATTGAACGGTGAAGCCCACAAGGTCTCGTTCCATTCTAGGGGGTGAGACATGTGAAACACTTTTAGCTGCAACCAGCCCCTGCCATCTTGCCTTCGCAAGATGCATGGGGCTTAGTTGCTCACTCACGGCTCGAAACAACCCCATCTCTGAAGCTTCCTCACTCCAGTGCTTCAGTGTCTCATCTCCTAGACTCGGATCCTCACTCTCAGAACGCCACCTATTGAGCAATGAACTCACTGGTCATTTCCTCCCTATAGCATATTTTGAATATGGGAATACAGTATTCATTCAGTGCTATTTAATCAGGGAACAATGAGGGTATTTATTTGGCGTTTCGGTGGGCTTTGTGGTAATGCACTGATACTATAGGTAGCGCCAACGAACTTGACAATAATCTTGACCCCTTAACTTCTTATAACTATAAATGAATTAAAGCAATCGGGCTGACGTTTATATAATTTGGGAAGAGTCCACCAGGAAATAGGTGTGGATATTTACAACCACTTTGTTCTAGGCCCTTTTGAGTTACAGAGAGGTCAGGGATCCAGATTATTGTCAAGTTGGTTGGCGCTACCTTTAGGTACAGCACAAATTCCATCCCAATAATTATACTGCCCACAATTATAAAATTATTTTAAATATCCCAGAAAGGGGCACAAATCGCGTCCTTGTACACGAAAGGGTTAAGTACAATGCAACGTTACTGTATGATGTTTGACATAAAATGACGTTTTATCGCTTTTA
Source organism: Paralithodes platypus (assembly GCA_032716605.1). Taxonomy (NCBI): domain Eukaryota; kingdom Metazoa; phylum Arthropoda; class Malacostraca; order Decapoda; family Lithodidae; genus Paralithodes; species Paralithodes platypus. The sequence continues at coordinate 32,856,979 of CM064541.1, read as the reverse complement.
AGGTGAGATAGGTCGGTTTTCTGGTCCCCTTTCTCCCTCGTGTTAAGCCCCATCTGTTTTGAGATTATAAGACGTTTGGTCCATTAGTTTGGCGATTTTAACACCTTTCTCCCCATTTCGTTGTCAATTTTAAGACCTTGCGTGCCATTTGGGTGTCGATTTTTTTCTTTGCGAGCGATAGCAAGCCTTAAATTTTAAGAGGAAGTGACCTTCGGCCGGGATATTTCTACCGAAAAATGTATAAAAATATCTTGAAGGGGGGTCTAGGTGGTGTTTATCTTGAAGGGGGGTCTAGGTGGTGTTTATCTTGAAGGGGGGTCTAGGTGGTGTTTTTCTAAGCTTGATGGAGGTCTAGCGAGGAAACTAAGAAATAAAGGATTAAATTAATTAATTGACCAACAAAACGGCCCATCTCCCCTTAAGCTTCTACAGAAAGTTTATGGAAGTAGCCACCCACTTTTCACTGCCACATATTATCTTCTATCACTTTGGCTTACCGGGTGGATGGGACTCGTCAGCCTTGGTCGCAAACTGTCTAGGGGAGTATACCTGATATAAATCTGTACTGCTTAGTGGATGGACTAGCCGAACACCACTGTAGAAAAATGGTGCTAACAAGATACACAGAGGGTCTCGGAGTCGGACGGATCCTATATTAAGTGGTCAATCCAGTAAGTCCTTCAGTAAACTGGCACGGGCTGTCCCTCTTACAGGGAATAGGTTCGCTTGGGGGCCTTCTGTGTATGGCCACCCTCATGTAAGGCATCTGGCAATAGATAGATAGATAGACTTTGGCTATTTACAGAAAGTTTAGGGAAGCAGCCATCCACTATTCACTGACTTCGATAAATAAAATACAGTGCAATAATGTACTGTAAAACGTTATGCGACGGGTCATGCTGACGGCCGTAATATGTTATGCGACGGGTCATGCTGACGGCCGTAATATGTTATGCGACGGGTCATGCTGACGGCCGTAATATGTTATGCGACGGGTCATGCTGACGGCCGTAATATGTTATGCGACGGGTCATGCTGACGGCCGTAATATGTTATGCGACGGGTCATGCTGACGGCCGTAATATGTTATGCGACGGGTCATGCTGACGGCCGTAATATGTTATGCGACGGGTCATGCTGACGGCCGTAATATGTTATGCGACGGGTCATGCTGACGGCCGTAATATGTTATGCGACGGGTCATGCTGACGGCCGTAATATGTTATGCGACGGGTCATGCTGACGGCCGTAATATGTTATGCGACGGGTCATGCTGACGGCCGTAATATGTTATGCGACGGGTCATGCTGACGGCCGTAATATGTTATGCGACGGGTCATGCTGACGGCCGTAATATGCACCCGTTTGCAGTGCTCCTGTTTATTGTCGTACAAAGGAGTACAAAGGAAATCAAGCAACAACAGGTCTAGTGACCCTTCTAGGTTGCTTGTCCTCCAAAACACTGAGGATCAAGTGTCCAAACAGTGGTTTAGAGTGGGTAAGGGAACATTGGAAAGGGAACTACTGCCCTGCCACTAACGTGGCAGGACTAGGAAGTTAGTAGGGGACATATGGGTTAGTAACTGAGGGGAGGATAAAGTTATTCATTTACAAACGCAGTCAGTCGCGGGTTTGATGCGAGATATTTGTCTAGGCGGAATTTAAATGAATCAACGGTGCTGCAGTCTATAACGTCTCGGGGAAGCCCATTCCACAAGTTGACAACTCGATTGAAGAAGAAATTCTTAGATTCGTGTGAGTTAAAAGATTTACCTCCTTTAACCCTTAACCCCTTCTGTACCGGAAACGTGTTTTTACTTTTATCCTAGCTATATTTAGACGATGTTATGCAACTTACGAAGGACTTGTGGTAGTACAAAGGGTTAAATGAGATAGTTCGAAGCCTGTTAATTGCTTTAGGCCTGTTTGAATCTGCCTAAGATTGTCTAACAGTACCCTGAATAGAGTTAAAAGGAGGCACCGGTAACGAAGGGGTTAAGGACATAAGAAAAATGGAAATCTGCAGAAGGCCTGTTGGCCCATACGAGGCAGGCCCCTTATTTCCTACATCTCTATTTGTTCAATTACACCTTTATGATCTACACTTTAATCTAACATTAATCATCCATTACAAACCCCAATGTACTTGAATAAACTAATGAAAGCATATGGTCCTCCTGGGATTCGAACTCAGGACACCACACCCAGAACATAAGCATCTAAACCATTACACCACCAACACAGTTAAAGGTTGAATACACGATCACGATTAACCCCTTTAGTACCGAGTTGTCCTTCTCATTATAATCTGAATATTATTAGACGATTTTATCCAGCTTAGGAAGGACGTGTAGCATTAAAAAAGGCTTCAAACTGTCTCGATTATCAATTTGAAGTACCACGGTTTCCTCCTAAGCTGCATAAAATCGTCTAAATACAGCTGGAATAACACAAAATACATCCTCGGTAAGGAAGGGGTTAATATCCATATAATCCCTGGTTGGCTACTGACCGACATACCTCTCTCTCGCTGCTGCAGATCAAGCACTTCCAGCGAGGTCGTGCCCAGGAGCTGCAGGAGGCGGTGACCATATATGTTGACCTCCAGTTGACCTCTGCCCGGGCCGCCCTCACAGCACTCTCTGCAGCCCTCACACAGGTCAAGGCCATCTCTTTGTAGGACATCATTTGCTCAGGTCAGTTCAAAGAAAAATACTATGTAAGTCAGTTTGGTTAAATTTTGAAGGGTTGCAAGAAGTAGTTTTGTAGCCCACCGAATAATAAGGTTGAATAACCTTATGAATTCATTTCATCTATGGGAAATCCTTAAATGCAATTAATTCTACGGGCTCACTAAGCGACGAAGGATATAATGTCATAGCATAGCTGAGATTCGAACTCACGCGGCTAGTTGTCACCAACATAGCACATAGAGCCTTAGCCCGCCAGACCACGACAGCTCCCACAGACCCACCGAGCCCACCGAGTTTATGTGTAAATTTCTGTTTTTGTTTTTGAAGTGGCAGGTGAACGAGACTCGTCAAGCTTTGGCCTGCAAACCGTCTAAGGAAATTAAAAATGTAAGTAAAAGGCATTCCCTTGCAGCTGATCGTTGTATGCAGGTTGTCAACCCATAGTGCAAAATGGTATGTTTCTGCCTTGTGGGAGATCCGGGCATACAGTGGGCTGACTCTGTCCTTTAACCTCTCCAGTACTGGTGACATCTTTTTCATTTTATTTCAGCTACATTAAGACGATTTTATAAAGCTTAAAAAATATATATACATACATGTAGTAAAACTCGCTAGGAAAATTGAAACAATGGAACACCAAGCTTTCGTCTATTCTCTCAAGACATCTTCAGGGTAATACAAGAAAACAGGGGGAGAGTGAGGCTTAAATACCCGTCCTAAATCATCTGTGAGTTGCTAACTAGCATATAAATACAAAAAGTGTTGCCAGCCTACTGCCTGTTGCCATATTTTTAGGAACATACTTAATTTATATACAACATATATGTACATACATACATACATAAAATTTTAAGACCGAGTGTTCCACACATCAGTGCAGTTTCAGTCTCTTGTCCTAATGGCGGCGTTCCAGGCAACCCTGTTAAGGGCTGCTTCACTTGTCAAGTTCTTGGATTTGAGATCGGCGCGTATAGTCCGATCCCAGGTCTTCCTCGGTCCACCCCTTGGTGCAGCTCCCTCCACAATCACAGACCTGCATTTTTTCACCCAATTTTGTTCATCCATTCTCTCCACATGTCCATACCATCCCAGTCTACTTGTACGCAGGGACGGTTCTTTGGTGGCGCTAGGTTATGGCCTTGCCTGGGGCCTTGGGGCTGTTCGGCCAGGCAGCTTGGGGAACAACAACAACAACAACAACAACAACTTGTACGCATCACCTCGCTAATACTCTTTATACCTAAACATCTCCTCAGCTCAACATTTGTTATTCTATCCTGTAGCCTGGCCCCACACATCCATCTCACCATTCTCATCTCATTACGCTCCATTCTGTTGACATCCTCTACGGTGACATATGGTAGCTAATAGTATTAATTGAGATAATGTGTAACCTTTTAATGGGTAGACATCCTTCTTAGCCTGAATAAAACCATCTAATAGTTGCCAGAATATAATGAAAAGGATACCATTGGTACTGAATGGGTTAAAGCAGTGATTCAGGTATACTGAATATGTGAAGTTACATACTGGCAGAGCCTTGCTGTGATGAATGTCCCTTAGGTAACACTATAGTCTATTTTTTTCCAGCTGATGGTAAATTGTCATGTTTCTATCTTGGTTACTCAGCTATAAGGTCGATTTTGTAGCGAAATATGATGTTAATTATGAAAACTTGGCATTAATACGACACACAGCCATAGTAGTTTCATATATTTCCATTAAGTATCGAGAAATCAGCTGCCAAGGGATTCAATTTACCATCAGCTGGAAAACAATAGAGTATACCCTGGTACGTAACTGCTGCAGCCGTACCAACCAAGACACGCAAGACACTTTTTGTCAATTTAGTAGTACTGTACATGTAGTATAGGTAGCGCCAACGAAGTTGACATAGCGGCTCGCTTGGTGTAGTGACTAGCGTCTCGGACTTCCACCCAGAAGGCCCGGGTTCGCGCCCACGCTCGGCGCATTAAAGATTTTTCACAAGCACTGAGTCGTTACCATCCCTCATGAGCAAAGGGATGGGTTAGTAGTACAGGACCCCAATGGAAATATGCCTAATCGGCCTTATTGAGCTATCCTTAGCTAGCTTAGCATGCGCTAGCTTTAAGAACTATTATTATTATTATAATAATCTTGACCCCTTAACTTCTTATAACTCAAAATTAATGAAAGCAATCAGGCTGAAATTCCACTCATTTGGGAAAGAGTCCACCAGGTAATACGTGTGGATATTTATAGCCAGTTTGCTCTAATCCCTTTTCAGTTACGAAGTGGTTAGGGATCGAGATAATTGTCAAGTTCGTTGGTGCTACCTATAGTAGGGGTAGGCGAGTAGGGAAGTACTACCGCCTAGGTAACGGGAGACTCGAGGCATACGTCTATTTTGACTGCCTTTGGATATAAAAATACATTAGCCTAACCAAACAACCTAACCTAACCTAACCTAGTATTCATGTAGTAATGACAGGGGGCAAATAGCAGAAAATATAGCGTCGAAATAGACGGGAACGTATCTGCGAGAGCACAACATGACGACCGTACGCCCAAACTCTACATCCATCCCCAATCATGTCGTCCAAGTAACAGAACTTATTGATATTCTAGGTGCACATCCCCAAACACTAGGCTACCAGGTGGATTCGGTACTGCAAGGACACCCCAACATATATGGCACATTCAAAGTGCCATTATGTGAACATTTATAACGTCCCATTTGTGGAGGTAAGCAGCTGTGGTAACCTGGATAATGTGGTGTAAACCCTGTGTAATAAGCTATTTACTCACCATAGGTTCCACTAGCCAAAGACATATACAGGTCTCCCTCGATTTACGATTGGGTTGCATTCCTGAAAACCCGATCTTAAATAGAAACCTCAAACAGCAAACCCTAAAATTAATGAGGTAAATGGGGATGCATTCTGGGACCAGCCAAAACCCAAACAGAAACACCTAAAAACCTATAATAATACTGTAAAACTAATTAACCACTTACGAGTTTTGGTCTATGAGGAAGTTGGAGCCGTAGACATCGATAATTAACAGAATGATCACCTAAATTGTGGCTGTAGTGCTTATATAAATACATAAAACCTAATTCAATAATTGTGGCTGTAGTGCTTATATAAATACATAAAACCTAATTCAATATAATTTGTATCCATTAGCAGCCTACATTATTAGTGTATTTTGCTTTAATATCGATGTTCACAGCTCCAACTTCCTTATAGCCTGAAACTCGCAAGTGGTCAATTGTACCCCACCTTTTACTCGTTTCAGGTCAGCTGGTGCCAGAAGTGGACAATGGTGACCGTACCTCCTCATCACCTCCCGACCTTCCCGTTATGTTGATCAAGCAGCGGCGGCTCCTCCCCCCGTCAGGTGGTGTACCAGCTAATATGCTATAGTCAGTTTGATTTCAACTGACGGTAATTTCAATCCCTCAGCAACTGATTTATCGATAATTAATGGACAAATAGGGAACTACTATATCTGTGTATCTAGTAACTGATTTATCGATAATTAATGGACAAACATGAAACAACTATACTGTATCTGTGTATCTTATCAATGCCAAGTTTAAGTAATCAACACCATATTCCACTCCAAAATCTTCAAAATCACTGAGAAATCTTGATGGGAACATTGCAATTTACCGTCAGATGAAAATAAACCGGGTATAGCGTAGACCATCAATTATATTATACGTAGCCTAGACCATCATTGAGGCACTGTCACACAAACACTTTTTCTGGCAATTAGTTTTGGCATTTCTGTTCTCTGGCGGCCTCTTTAACCCCTGGACTCCTTCACCACTATTAGGCAACTTTCATCATGTTCTGGTTACCATTAGATGATTTTCTTTAGTTTATAATCTACCTCTACAGTACTTAGTTTTCAAATGTTAAGATTTTCGTCCATTTCTTTGTCAATATTAAGACCTTTCGTGCCATTTAGGTGTCGATATCTTGGCTCACGTAAAATATATTGACACCTACCGGTAAATCGCACGAAAGGTCTTAATATCGACAAAGAAATGGGGCGAAAGGTTTTAAAATCGACAAACTAATGAGGCAAACATCTTAAAATCTGAAAACTGATGGGGTTAACATGAGGGAGAAGGGGATCTAGAAACACGACCTATCTTATGCGGATGATGCGTTTTTTACCACCATGCACTCCCTGCTCAAGAGCTGGGCTAGGGTGGTTGCCCTGATAATCAGGAACTTCAGTGAACAGTTGCCACAGATTGCTAGACCGCACCGTTCACCAACAGCACTGGCATGTGCCAATAACACACACTGGCTGGCCCGAGACTCGAACCGTCGACCCCAACACATTTTGCTACAAACTGTTGATAATAGACGAGCAAACAAGAAGAGGGCAATCCACTTTATCATCAGCTGGAAGAAAACAAACTATAGAAATTATAATGTAAAACTTGCACGATAAACAAACTAAAACTGGGACGACACAAGATAAAGGCAAAAGAACTTATCAAAATCGCTACGTGGAAATATCTTTTGATAAAACAAAATAGAAATAGAAAGCTGAAGGATTTTACATAGTGCATTTCTTGGAACAATAAATCAATTGAATAACTAAGTAATTAAAAGAGTATTACATTTACTACAAAAGATTTCTGTCTTTTGCTGAATTAAATCCCTTGGTGTTAGCCAGGCAAGCATAATAAATATGTCATAATACGGAAACACTTGCTCAATAGTATTTAGGTACCCTGCAAATAAAAGCAGGTCACTCCCCTTAAGGGGAGGTATTTAGTTTGTTCCCTACTTTTTCATCAAGCTTAAAATTACATCCCCTAGACCCCCTTTCAAGATAAATTTGTACATTTTTCGGTAGAAAAATGTCCAGGCCGGTTGCTCTTAAATTACAGGCTCGCTATCGCTCGCCAGGAAAAAATCGACACCTTAACGGCACGAAAGGTCTTCAAATTGACAGAAATGGGGCAAAATGTCTTACAATATCCAAACTACTAGGGCGAAGGTCTTAAAATCTCAAAAGAAATGGGGCTAAACATGAGGGAGAAAGGGGTCCAGAAAAAAATCCCTCAAGTGGATATCTCCCCTTAAGTATGGATAAATCAGCTGCTAAGGGACTGAATTTACCGCCAGCTGGATATAGGCAGACTGTAGTGGCATTGCACGATCTATTATAGATAGTCTCAAGAACTTTTACTTGATATTTTGTGAATAATCGTAAATTAATGAAATACCCCAAAAGAACATAACACTTGACTTTAGATATGTTTCATAGTTGTTGTCGTTGTTGTCGTTCCCTAGGCTGCCTGGCCGAACAGCCCTGAGTCCCTAAGGAAGGCCATGGCCACGATACAAATAGTTTCTTTGGCGATGGTTACTAAAGTGAAAATTGTGTGAGAAACTGTGTGTGTGTGTGTGTGTGTGTGTGTGTGTGTGTGTGTGTGTGTGTGTGTGTGTGTGTGTGTGTGTCAAGTGCTGATTTGGTGTGCCTTGCCTTATTTGTTACGATTCCGATAAAAATGCAGGGTTATTTTGTACAATTTGCCAATGATGGTTGTTTGAGAAGGCACACTCTCATTGATGAACACTTGGTGGTATTCTTAACCCATTCTGTACCGACGGCGACGACGTCTATGTAGTTTTAGTCTAGCTATATTTAAACAATTGTGTACAGTTTGAGAGGGATCTGTGGTAGTAAAAAGGGCTAAGTGAGGTAGTTCGAAGCTTGTTAAATGCTGGAGGCCACATTTAAACTGAAGAAACCCGTCTAATACTTGTCAGAATAAAGTTAAAACGACGTCACCGGTACAGAATGGGTTAAGCATTACAGGACCGGTGCCGTCCTTTAAACTTTGCTCTCTGGCTACTATTAGACGATTTCATTAAGGGGAGGTATTTAGTTTGTTCCCTAGACCTCCATCAAGCTTAAAATTACACCCCCTTGAGTCCCTTTCAAGATAAATTTGTACATTTTTCAGTAGAAAAATTTCCCGGCCAAAGGCCGGTTCCTCTTAAATTACAGGCTCGCTATCGCTCGCCAGGATAAAATCGACACCTGAATTGCACGAAAGGTCTTAATATGGGGTGAAAGTTCTTAAAATCGCTAAACTAATGGGGCAAACGTTTTATAATATCAAAAGCTATGGGGCTAAACATGAGGGAGAAAGGGGTCAAGAAAAAAATCCCTCAAGTGGAAATCTCCCCTTAAGCTTAGGAAGGGTTTGTGGTAGCTAAAAGGAGTAATAGAGTTAGTTTGTTTTTGTTTTTTCTATATGGATGAGGGAGACAAAGGCAGAGCTGACAAGTGCCTCCCCCAGAGTTGAAAGAGTGACAGGGCCAAATTCAGGGAATGTTAATAAGTTTAGGGAGATATTTTTATTTTTTTATTTATTTTTTTTGTGGCAGAAAGAAGTGGGGTGTGCCAGTTTAGTGTAGTGAAATATGTAGCCTTTTAATGGTTATTGGTCCTTCCTAAGCTAAATATAATCGTCTAATAGGGTCCACAATTTGAGGAAAAGGATGTTGGCGGTAGTGTAAGGGTTAGACATTTGTTTTTTTTCCTTCGCTGAGCCTTCATAAACGAAATAACTAGAAAAATTACGGTATCTTTGGAAATCCGAGTGCTAATCCGTGTACTCTCTATTTAAATTGACGAAATAACTTGAAAATTCTCTATTTAAATTGACGAAATAACTTGAAAAATTACATGACGGTATCTTAGGAAATCTGAGGGCTAATCCTCTATAAACAACACTCACTCCCATAGTATTTGTTTGGTATCAGGCACTGCGAAGGGAAATAATTGTTTAACCCCTTCTGTACCGGCACCGTCTTCATTATTTTATTCTAGCTATATTTAGACGGTTTTGTGCATTTTAGGAATGATCTCTACCGATTATAGGGCTTTGAACTATCTCAATCAACCCTCTTAACTATCACAGATCCTTCCTAAAATGCATAAAATTGTCTTAAATATAGCTAGAATAAAATTAAAAAGACTTGGCCGGTAGAGAATGGGTACAGAATACCAGCCACTCTTCCATTTAGCTACAACCGTCCATCTCTTGAGGAGGAGGAGGGGATGGTGGTGAGGGGGTAAGCCGGCGTCACACCACCACCGACTGTATCGGCTATATGTATCCGAGCCAGGGGGGTCAATCTGGGACCATTGTGTTTTAAGGGGGGATGGCCGTATTTAGTTGCTTATTTTTGTATTTTTTTTTTTTTTTTGGCTGGATTAACTATTTTGTTATTGAGATACTGTGGCTCAGATGACGTGCTCGAGTGGCCCTGGAACCCCATATCTCCACCTCTAAAGTGGTTGTGTGATGCCGGCCGTAATCTATTCCTGTACAAGTCCACAATAGTCACACTGGTAGTACAGTAGTCACTTTTAATTTACAGCCACGGGCGTATCTTGATTTATAACAACTATGTTATTATATTAACCCCGTGAGGATTACGGCGCATTTTGACTGTTTATATCTGGGTATCATTAGATGATATTATACAACTTAGGAAGGATCTGAAGGTATCAAAAGGGTGTATAGTATCTCAATCAACCCTCTGACTTCCATATACCCTTCCTAATCTGACCAAAAGCGTCTAATAATACCCAGAATAAACTGCCAAAACGCGTCATAATCCCCAAGGGGTTAATCCTGAAAAAGTAGACAACTGGTGTAGATGATCTTTTGATTAATTAACTAAGCTAATGCCTTTCATTAATTAACTAAGCTAATGCCTTTCATACTATGTCTAAGAAACTTTAGTAATACGTTCTATTCAGTAAAGCCGGAGTCACACGAGCCCTTTTTCGAGCAATTTTTACGGGCAATTGTGGTCCGACAGCTTCAAAAATTACACTCTATCAGAATTCAACCGCCTAACATACTCTACTTTAATTCTAGTTACCGATACCAGTGCAAAAAAGTCCCGAAATATAACGATACAAAACTTGCTCATGGAAAATTGACGGAAAAATCGCTCGTGTGATAGCGGCTTAACAGTCCTTTCTGGGTATCCTACCAGGGTTCAGTAAGGGCCTTAATTTTTGGACTATAGTCGGTTTTATTTCAACTGACGGTAAATTTAACCCCTTAGCAGCTGATTTCTCGATACTTGATGGGAAAATATGAAACTACTATGGCTCTGCATCAAACTACTATGGCTCTGCATCAAACTACTATGGCTCTGCATCAAACTACTATGGCTCTGCATCAAACTACTATGGCTCTGCATCAAACTACTATGGCTCTGCATCAAATGAAGGTCATGTTTATATAATTAGCACCATATTTCACTTCAAAATCTTTAAACTAACTGAGAAATCTTGATAGCAACTTTGCAATATACCGTCGGTTGAAAAGAAACAGGGTATAGGTATCCTGTCCAAACTTTACCTCTCATTTGAACATTGGTTAAAATAGGTAAAGGCCTTGCTGGAGGTAGATGTCCAGACACCCTTTATCCGATTTGGGCTCATACTCCGGTCACTTGGACTTTATCTACAAGACCAAAGTATAAACCTGAAAGATCTGTACTTTCGGACAGGACTTTCTCCCCGACTATTCTGACAGAGAGGAGTTTTACTGTAGTTTAATTTATACCTTTAAGGGGGGTGACCTGCTTTTTTTTCTCTCCTTTTCTCTCTTTCTCTGGCTTGTATCCATTCGGCCTCATTCAGCCTACTGTTTTAAGACGTTTATCTCCATCCAGGTGTCGATTTCTTCCTAGCGAGCAATAGTGAGCCATCATTGTATGGAGAAATCCGGCTTTGCTGGAGATATTTTTCTATCAAAAAATTTACAAATTTAGCCTGCTGTCAAAAATATTTTTAAAAATATGCTGGCGAGCAGTAATCGACATCTGGATGGGGATAAACGTCTTAAAACAGTAGGCTGAATGGGGCTGAATGGATACAAGCCAGAGAGTGAGAAAAAAATAAACGAGGTGGGCCCCTTATGCATATACAGTATATACAGTATATGCTCCTCTATAATATCTTAACCCCTTCAGCACCAGGACGCCTTTTGTCCTTCTAGTCTGGCTAAAATTAGACCATTTTATGTAGTATAAGAAGGACCTATATTATTCAGAGGGTTTATTGAGATCATATTTACCCCTTTGAGCCCTCGAGGTAGATTATAAGCCAAAGAAAATCATCTAATGGTAATGGTGTATTGAGATCATATTTACCCCTTTGAGCCCTCGAGGTAGATTATAAGCCAAAGAAAATCATCTAATGGTAATGGTGTATTGAGATCATATTTACCCCTTTGAGCCCTCGAGGTAGATTATAAGCCAAAGAAAATCATCTAATGGTAATGGTGTATTGAGATCATATTTACCCCTTTGAGCCCTCGAGGTAGATTATAAGCCAAAGAAAATCATCTAATGGCTACCAGAATATGATGATAATTTTGTCATGGTGGTGAAGGGGCTACGTTTATTTATACTGTATATTTTTAACTGTAATTATGCTATCCCAAACATTCCCCATTATCCAATCCAGCTTGACCTGATGAAGTACAGAGGGAGCCTGAGTCACGGCACAGTCACAGCCATAGTCTTAAAACAATACTACTTAAACACCTTGACGGGAAGATTAGCAATTAGGAATCGTCTGCTACTCTTTCACAAACACCCAATAGTAATCAGTTTCCTTCCAGTGAGTCAAAATTTATATATCAAAGTCATCAAATATCGCTCTATTCTATATTAATTAATGTTACAGAAATATTACTCTCAAATTATATTCAGTACAGGATCCGAAAAGTAGTCTTACTTTTCGGATCCTTACCAATTGTCTCTGTAGGCCTAACATATTCTTTTGTAGTCATCATATACACTTTGTATATTGGACAATGGACTGAATATAATTTGAGAGTAATATTTCTGCAACATTAATGAATTAAAATGTAAAACTTGCAAACTAAACAAACCAAAATTGGGACAAGGACAATATAAAGTCAAATTAAATTATCAAAATCGCTATGTGGAAACAACGCTTACTAAAATGAAAACTATTAATATATAAAAGCAGGAAGAGACTTAGACCAAGAGTGAGAGCGGTGGAAATGAGTTACTTGAGAAGTGCGTGCGGAGTTACATGGAGGGATAGGCAGACGAATGAGGAAGTAAGAAGGTGGTGTGGTGTGGAGGTAGATGTGCTGGAAAGTGTGAAAAGGAACAACTTGAGATGGTTCGGCCATATGGAACGTATGGAAAGCGAGAGAATGACTAAGAGGGTGTACGAGAGTGAGGTGGAGGGACAGAGAGGGAGAGGTAGACCGAATGAGAGGTGGAAGGATGGAGTGAGGAAGTATATGAATGAAGGCGGTGCTGGTTGGGAGGAGGGGTGTCGACTGACTGGGGACAGAGGTGCATGGGGGCGGTTCGTTCGTGGCCACCCCTTCGGGGATTGCGGCGTCAGGCAATAGATAGATAGACAATACTGTATATAAATTTTGACTCACTGGATGAAAACTGATTACTATTGGGTGGTTGTGAAAGAGTAACAGACGATGCTATCCTGTCCTAATTCACTAATAAGGCCTAAAATCAAGGAAGCCCTCACATGGCCCTGGTGTGCCCCCTGGTGGTGGTGTGTGTGTAACCTCTGTGTGTCCGAGAAACACCAACGTAACACTGTGGAACAAACACGGGCGGGAGGACTTATGTCAACCAGCCCTACTGTGTATAGGACTGTCAGATGTGTGTGTGTATGTGTGTGTATTCAGCTATTTACCTAGTTGTGTGTGTGTATGTGTGTGTGTGTGTGTTGTTCTGGACAGTACAGCTCCATTTATGCATATCATGAGTTTATTATGTGTTGTGGCAAGTCTTTATTGTTCTATTCTATTATATTATATTTACTCAGCCACATTCCAAATTTTTTTTTTTTTTGTATTGTACTGTACTGCACTACAATTAATAGACTAAAACCACGCTCTCTGTGGATGAAGCGGTCTTTAACCCCTTCAGACTCATATGACGCAGAGGTTGCCAGATTAGCAATAATAAATAGAGTTCTCTCACTCTTATAATTACCTCTCCAAAATTAGTTTTCTGCCCACAGCTAACTCAAAGACAACTGCAGAGGTTGAAGTAACTAAACTAAAGGTTTCTAAATACCCCTGATGGTAACAATGGCTTTAAAGTATCCCCAATAGGCTCAACACAGCTAACTCAGACAACTGCAGAGGTTGAAGTAACTAAACTAAAGGTTTCTAAATACCCCTGATGGTAACAAAGGCTTTAAAGTATCCCTAATAGGCTCAAAATTGCGTCATATGTCGGAGAGGGTTAAACTTGTATTTATGTATGTATGTATAAGATTATTATGCTAGGTATGTGCCATATTCCTAATAGGTTTCATTTAAAAGATTTACTGGCTCCCTTGAGCAAGGAGAGGGGTAATAGTCTTTCAGTAAAGTAGCATGTCCATTATTGTCTAAAATATGTCCAGCGCAATTAAATCTCAGAGCGAGGGCTCCGTGATTCAGAGAGAAAATGGCTCTCGATGAAAGACCTGCAGATTATTATTATTATTATTATTTATTTATTTTTTATTAGAGTACATGCATAGATGGAGCTTTACTGAAATATTGTTGTGTTTACTGGACAACTTGATGTGAGTTAAGTGTCTTGTAAATATTACCCATAAGATCATTATTTAAATTAGTATCAATTCGAAATTATCACCTTCATTTGGGTACTCTGCCAGAGGATTGTAATGTTAATAACACTGTTGTCGCCTTTGTATTGAAGTCACTGAGAGGGCAGCGGAGGAGGGGATCATCAGCCCACAGGCTTTCAACCATGGGCCAATGCCCCCATCGTCCGCAGCCCCCCTTGCAGTGCCACCCAATCGGGCGATCTCGCCAGCACCTAGAAGGAAAAATAGTACAGGAAAAGAGACAGACAGAAACGGATAAGGTTGGGTAGAGGATGCCAAACCTCACTCTGGATAGGACCAGCCCTTACCCATGACAGAGGGGTTGTTGTTGTTGTTTTTCCTCAGGCTGCCTGGCCGAACAGCCCCAAGGCCCCGAGCAAGGCCAAGGCCATAACCGAGAACCCCAACAGAACCCTCCCTGCCTACCACAATAAAGCCTGGGTGACCGAAGCTACTCCATGGCGGGGAGCTGAGGAGGGTGCGGAAACAACCGGGAAACCAAAGCCCCACCCAGGGCCCTGTGCCCCTCAGCAATTATGAAAAGAAAGTTGAGGGGCAAAGGGAAAATGTGACGCTTTGGCTTCCAATCTACCAACCTCTGGGTTGGCAGATTGGGAGGTCAATCCACGGAAGAAACACCGTCACTTGAGATCTAGAAAATATATAAGTAAAAGGAACAGTCAGAGTAAGCTATGGGTATGGCAGAGATCGCTCAGTTCTCACTCTGATAGACCAGCCCATCACCACCGAGGGGTTGATTTGACTGGTGTTATCATTGACTGTTTCCCCTGTAAGAAAGTAACTGTACCTGGCCACAGACTGCGTTGGTATTAATTGATGGTGTGAAATTTGATACACTACATGAGTTATCTATTAATTTAACTACAGTATATAACTTTCCTTACAGTATTCTTTGTGTAATTACATAATTATTTAGTACTGTAGTATGATTTTGTATTGTGCGTGTAATTTAAACTACGACCATGTAATCAGAGTTGTATACCATATTTTCTTATATTTAGTTTATGTAATTATGTATACTGTATATAGGAGTGATATAATTTAGTTTATGATGTAAAAAATCCCTACAATACATAAGTTTACCACTGTGTCATATAAATTATAATGTAAAACTTGCAAAATAAACAAACCAAAACTGGGACGCCACAAGATAAACGCATAACTTGTATACAAAGACTTGAAAATGTTCCCACTCCCCACTACCTAAAATAATGTATAATGATGTATAATGTATCCTCATGGTCACATATTTATACAGTAGGTACAGTGGCACTAATAAGTCATGTCTCAGCTGTCATTACGTTTGGTTCACTGTGTGCTGTTTAATGTCTGCCAGATGTTGAATAGCTTGGGTAAGTGTAGGAACATGGTTTGATCTCACTCAAAAAGAAGAAATCATGTGTAAATATTTCTGATACCAATTATAGATCAAAATATAATTGGTGCCGAGACATCGCTTATTAGACCGACTGTACAGTTGGCCACATAAGTTCTTGTCCTCGTTGTGATCGTATGTATGAAAGTAAAATAGTATGAATTAATTGTGCGTGTGGATTCTTTTAATTATCAATTGACTAATCAGATGAGTTAACCACTGCATAAGAAACTACACTTGTAATTCAATCATGGGCATTATACAGTAGTTCGATATATAAGATCACAGAGAGGAACAGAACTTATGTTGCCAACTGTACAGTCGGGCTAATAAGTGATGTCTCGGCACCAATTATGTCTTGATCAATAATTGGTATCAGCAATATTTACATATGATTTCTTTTATAGTGAGATATACAAACATGCTCCTACACTTACCCACCCTATTCAACATCTGACAGACATTAATATAGCACAGAGCGAGCCAAACGAAATGACAGCCGAGACATGACTTATAGCGCCACCGTATTATCAACAACGAAGGTTCATTCCCTCAACCTGCCACTGTGGGAATCTGAATCACCTGGGTGTCGAAAAACTAAGCATTTATTGATTTTAAATGGCACTTCTCTCAGATGCTTCGTTTGTCGACCCCCAGTTGTTTCGTAGTCACTCAGTGGCTGGTTGGGGGAACGAACAGCAAGAATGTAGGTACCGGGTATATCGCTCGCCTTGTTTACACTACGCGGACGCTCACGATCATGTTCCCGTCTATTTTGACTGCCGTGGGATACAATAATAGGTTGAGTTCCCCCCCCCCCCCATGACTTATTGTCATCATCATATATATTGCCAGCAGGGGGCAAATAACAGAAAAAATAGACGGGAACTTAACCGCAAGCGATCGACCTATGTAAACATGACGACCGTCGGACTGTACACCCAGATACTACATCCTTCCCAAACAAACTTTTGTCGTTGATAGTACAGTATGCTTCTTCATCTTAACCAGGTCACACATTTTATACACTAGCAGCACATTTTCTGACACTTCATTGAACTATTGGGAGTTTCTGAGATATAAGTTTAAGGTACTGTATAGATATGAATATACTGTACAGTATAACAAAATTATTAATACAGTTTGTGAGTTAGTGATTAACTTAAATGATGTTAAGTGATTTAATGTACTTACGAGGGTACGACACCTTGTATTAGCTTGTATTTTGGGTAAGAATCTATTGTTAAAGCTTAAAGTTTCCTTCTATAGCAGGCCGGAACTTAAAGCTTAAAGTTTCCTTCTATAGTAGGCCGGAACTTAAAGCTTAAAGTTTCCTTCTATAGTAGGCCGGAACTTAAAGCTTAAAGTTTCCTTCTATAGCAGGCCGGAACTTAAAGCTTAAAGTTTCCTTCTATAGCACTTCTATAGTAGGCCGGAACTTAAAGCTTAAAGTTTCCTTCTATAGTAGGCCGGAACTTAAAGCTTAAAGTTTCCTTCTATAGCAGGCCGGAACTTAAAGCTTAAAGTTTCCTTCTATAGCAGGCCGGAACTTAAAGCTTCCTTCTATAGTAGGCCGGAACTTAAAGCTTAAAGTTTCCTTCTATAGCAGGCCGGAACTTAAAGCTTCCTTCTATAGTAGGCCGGAACTTAAAGCTTAAAGTTTCCTTCTATAGCAGGCCGGAACTTAAAGCTTAAAGTTTCCTTCTATAGCAGGCCGGAACTTAAAGCTTAAAGTTTCCTTCTATAGCAGGCCGGAACTTAAAGTGGGTCAATTGCTTCGTATTAATGGTTTGATTTCATAATTCACGATACATTCAATAATGATCAAAATCAAGTCATAGCATAGTGATCAAGATGGGAACGGGACAATTTCTCACCCAGTTAAGATGAACGGAGAATAGGGTAAGATCCTGTGTAGCGGGGAGAACTGTTTTTCAGATGCCTATTAAATAAGAAACATTGAACAATATACAACATACAATGGTTTAGCGTCATTTTTCCATTACCTGCATTGTAACGGCTCAGACAGGGTTGCCCTTCAGTAGCTGGAGTGTACTGTAGTACAATAAAGTCCCGCCACAGCACTGCTCCACCAATTCATCACTGTGGCTAATGTTGGTATAGTGCTAACCGTGCCACAGCAAGACTCAACAGAGTCCCCCTGCAGCACTTGCACCTGCAGTATATGCAACCACACCAGCCTTAACAGTGTTACAAAAAGACAGCACCATAACAAGACTCTACTGTATATTAGGCAATTTGGACTATAGAACAATAAAGTCCTGCCCCAACACTGCTCCAACATGCAAACACTGTTGCCGACACAGGTGTGGTGCCAAACGGCGCCCAGGTAAGACTCAGTCCCCTGTGGCACCTATCCGCACCCCACCAGCCTCGGCAGTGCCATACCAAGACAGTGCTAAGATAAAGACTTTATTGCATAGTAATGGCTGTTGGTCCACAAGTCTATCGCCATCCCCCCTATTAGTCGCCTTGTACGACACATAGTAGGATGCGTGAGGCATATTCTTTTTTCCTCCACCATTAGATGAAGGCCCCCTTACCCCCTGGGGGTAAACCTAATCCTAAACCAAAACCAAAACCTAACTTAACCTAATATAGTATATTAGTGGACTATTTATGAATTTAAAATGTTAAAATATATTGTAACATTACCATATTATTGAGATATAAGTACAGGTCTCCCGCTACACAGGATTATACCAAGAATAGTTGTGTAGAAAATTTATGTTTTGTGCTGGAATGGAATATATCTAATGGCAAAAATGGTGTAAGATTTATACCAAGCTCACAATGTCCTAGTCACTTGAATATTAAACTTATAGCTGTGCCAAAGAAATGTATATGTACAACTGCAGAGGTTGAAGTAACTAAACTAAAGGTTTCTAAATACCCCTGATGGTCACAAAGGCTTTTAAGTATCCCAGAATTGGCTCAAATTGTGTCCTGTGCATGAATGGGTTAACATTCCAAGATGCCAATAGCCCTAAAAATCATGTCGGTTGTTGTTGTTGTTGTCGTTCTCTAAGCTGCCTGGCCGAACAGCCCCGAATCCCTAAGGAAGGCCATGGCCACGATCGGGCTTTCCCACAAGGCTCTCAAGGAGTGTAGATTATGTTGTGCCAGTGATTTTGGGTGGCGTTGAATGATGAGGAGATGGACCAAGCGACCAAACCCTATGTACAGATTTATACCCCTGGAGTCACACGAAGGTCACACTAAGGTCACAGGTCATAGTTCTCATTGTCGTGATCTGGGATTAACCCTCTGAAGATTATCACGCATTTTGACAATTTATTCTGGCTATCATTAAACAATTTTATACAATTTAGGAAGGATCTGTGGGAATTGTATAAGGGTAATTAAGATATTAAACTTGAAAACGAACACAATAGTTACTGCTCAAATTAATACCGGTACTGTATAACAAACTCAATGAAATTAATACCGGTACTGTATAACAAACTCAATGAAATTAATACCGGTACTGTATAACGAACTCATTGAAATTAATACCGGTTCTGTATAACAAACTCAATGAAATTAATACCGGTACTGTATAACAAACTCAATGAAATTAATACCGGTACTGTATAACGAACTCAATGAAATTAATACCGGTACTGTATAACGAACTCAATGAAATTAATACCGGTACTGTATAACGAACTCAATGAAATTAATACCGGTACTGTATAACAAACTCAATGAAATTAATACTGGTACTGTATAACGAACTCAATGAAATTAATACTGGTACTGTATAACAAACTCAATGAAATTAATACCGGTACTGTATAACAAACTCATTGAAATTAATACCGGTAGTGTATAACAAACTCAATGAAATTAATACTGGTACTGTATAACGAACTCAATGAAATTAATACTGGTACTGTATAACGAACTCAATGAAATTAATACCGGTACTGTATAACAAACTCATTGAAATTAATACCGGTACTGTATAACGAACTCAATGAAATTAATACCGGTACTGTATAACGAACTCAATGAAATTAATACCGGTACTGTATAACGAACTCACTGAAATTAATACCGGTACTGTATAACGAACTCAATGAAATTAATACCGGTACTGTATAACGAACTCACTGAAATTAATACCGGTACTGTATAACGAACTCAATGAAATTAAAATCTATCGGAACTTCGGAAGTGAAACTATGAAAACAACAAACTTATAATATCTCGATTAACCCTCTGACTTTCATATATCCTTCCTAATATGAATATAATTGTCTAATAATGGCCATAATTGTCTAATAATGGCCATAATTGTCTAATAATGGCCATAATTGTCTAATAATAGCCATAATTGTCTAATAATGGCCATAATTGTCTAATAATGGCCATAATTGTCTAATAATGGCCATAATTGTCTAATAATAGCCATAATTGTCTAATAATGGCCATAATTGTCTAATAATGGCCATAATTGTCTAATAATGGCCATAATTGTCTAATAATAGCCATAATTGTCTAATAATGGCCATAATTGTCTAATAATGGCCATAATTGTCTAATAATGGCCATAATTGTCTAATAATAGCCATAATTGTCTAATAATGGCCATAATTGTCTAATAATAGCCATAATTGTCTAATAATGGCCATAATTGTCTAATAATGGCCATAATTGTCTAATAATGGCCATAATTGTCTAATAATGGCCATAATTGTCTAATAATGGCCATAATTGTCTAATAATGGCCATAATTGTCTAATAATGGCCATAATTGTCTAATAATGGCCATAATTGTCTAATAATGGCCATAATTGTCTAATAATGGCCATAATTGTCTAATAATGGCCATAATTGTCTAATAATGGCCATAATTGTCTAATAATGGCCATAATTGTCTAATAATGGCCATAATTGTCTAATAATGGCCATAATTGTCTAATAATGGCCATAATTGTCTAATAATGGCCATAATTGTCTAATAATGGCCATAATTGTCTAATAATGGCCATAATTGTCTAATAATAGCCATAATTGAAATGCGTCCTGGTATCTTCTGACGGTTAATTAATTGTAATTATGGGGGAACTTGAATCATTCTGCACTTAATTTATTTACATTGCTACAGTCTATGCGCTGTAAGTAGGCGAGAAATCATGACCTCTAACCTCTGTAACTCAAAAACGACCGGAGTAATCGAGCTAATATTTCTACCATTTGGGAAGAGTCAGTCAAGGAACAGAGGTGGAAATTTACAGCCAATTTGCTCTAGCCCTTTTTGAGTTACAGAGGATAGAGGTCATGGATAAACAAAGAATAATAAAGTGTGATAAATAGATTTTCCACCCTATTGTAAGATGTATTGTATGATGATCATAGCCCTTAAGGAGGGTCACCGTTATTTTTTTTTATCTTTCTCTCCTTTTCTCTTTTTCCCTGGCTTGTATCCATTCGACCCCATTCAGCCAACTATTTTAGACGTTGATCCCCATCCAGGTGTCGATTTCTTCCTGGCGAGCGCTAGCGAGCCAGCATTGTATGGAGAAATCCGGCTTCGCCGGACACATTTTTCTATCGAAAAATGTACAAATTTAGCTTGCTGTCAAAACAAAAATATATATATGCTGGCTCGCTACTGCTCGCCAGGAATACATTGACACCTGGATGGGGGTAAGCGTCTTAAAACAGTAGGCTGAATGGGGCCGAATGGATACAAGCAAAGAGAGAGGGAGAGAAAGAGAAAAAAACCGAGGTGGGCTCCCTTAACCCATTCAATACCGCTGACATCTTTTTTCATCAGATTCCGGCAACTATTAGACGATTTTACTCAGCTTAGGAAGGACGTCTACCCATCAAGAGCCTACGGACTGTCTCAATTAGTCCTTTTAGCTTCGATAGACCCCTCCCAAGCTGCACAGAATCGTCTAATTATCGTTAGAATCAAGATGACGTCGCCAGTACTGAAGGGGTTAAATTAATCTCCCCATTGGATACTGTATTACGGAACGTGTGATTGTATATGAAATTTGCTAAAATGGCCTTCATTGCATTAATAAAAGCAGTGGAAAAGAACATGTCGTATATTTGTTATACCACAAATAATAATGCTTAAGGGGAGGTTTCTAGTTTGTTTCCTACTCCTCCAGCAATCTTAAAATTTCACCCCCTTGACCCCCTTTCAAGATAAATTTGTACATTTTTCGGTAGAAAAATTTCCCGGCCAAAGGCCGATTACTCTTAAATTACAGGCTCGCTATCGCTCGCCAGGATAAAATAGACACCTAAATGGCACGAAAGGTCTTAAAATTGACAGAATGGGGCGGAAATTCTTAAAAATCACCAAACTAATGGGGCAAACGTCTTAAAATCTCAAAAGCAATGGGGCTAACCATGAGGGAGAAAGGGGTCAAGAAAAAAGTCCCTAAAGTGGAAATCTCCCCTTAAGGGGAGATTTGTAAGTACAGTACATGTACTGTACTTGTTCATTCATTTATATATATATTATTTTAAAGTTTAGTTTAGTTATTTATATTTTCGTGAAGGGGTCGGGCGCAAGTTGGACTAGATAATAGTCCATCAGGCGCCTGGCCCGGGGAGACAATTAATATGAAGGGTGCGCCTGGAAGTGTGGTGGGCGGGCTTGTGGCTTCGGCTCCGCTGCATGTCTGCCTGCCGAGATCGGAATCTCTCTCGGTGGTCGGGGGCCGGGGAAGTGCTGGAGCGACCTTGGTGACCCTGGTCTCTGGGTCTTCTCCTGGATGACATAGATGTGTGTGTGAATTTGTGTTTTTATCTGTGTTTGTTCGTTGTTTTGTGTCGTTTTTGTGTTTTCCCTGTTCTTGCTCTGTCTTGAGTCGGCCACCCCCAAGAAAACAAAATAAATAATAATAATACAAATAGAATAAAATAGAAAATAAAAATAAAAATAGGAAAAAATGGGGATTGGGCCTGAGCATATGGAATAAAATAGAATAGTTTCCTCCCACGACCTCCATCAAGCTTTAATAAATACCCCCAAGATAAATTTGAGATAAATTTGTAAATGTTTTGGTAGAATAAAAGCCAGGTAGAATGAATTTATCTTGGAAGGGGGTCTAGGGAGTGTTTTATCTTGGAAGGGGGTCTAGGGAGTGTTTTATCTTCTTTTTATCTTGGAAGGGGGTCTAGGGAGTGTTTTATCTTGGAAGGGGGTCTAGGGAGTGTTTTATCTTGGAAGGGGGTCTAGGGAGTGTTTTATCTTGGAAGGGGGTCTAGGGAGTGTTTTATCTTGGAAGGGGGTCTAGGGAGTGTTTTATCTTGGAAGGGGGTCTAGGGAGTGTTTTATCTTGGAAGGGGGTCTAGGGAGTGTTTTATCTTGGAAGGGGGTCTAGGGAGTGTTTTATCTTGGAAGGGGGTCTAGGGAGTGTTTTATCTTGGAAGGGCGTCTAGGGAGTGTTTTTTAAGCTTTATGAAGGTTTAACGAGGAAACTAAAAAATAAATGAATATATAAATAAATACAGTAGACCCCCCAAAATACAGTAGACCCCCAAAATACAGTAGACCCCCCAAAATAACCAGTCCCCTTAAATGCTAGAATGTTTATATGTTTATTTTACACTTTGCACGGCTTCTGCATAAGAACTCAAGGGGTTTATTAGTCTTTCCTCCAAGACTCTGATGCTGCTGGTGTGGTCCACTTTATGTCCGCTGAGATGTGTGAAAAGGATCTGCCTTGTGTGGGCCAATTGGCTTTCTGCAGACCCCTATTTTCTCATGTTCTTATGTGGACCCCCAAGTACTATGGTTGGGAACGGCACCCGGAATGGTGTTTTACATTTTGTAGGAGAATAAGATGCTGGGTTTATTGGAACGGGTGACATTTGAACAGATATTGAATGGATGACAGTCATGCAATTGTCGAATCTAAGGATCATCTGCCATTTGGCTTCCCAGTTTTCAAGGGCAATCCTGGAGTCGAAGCCAATCGATCCCTACCTACAATTGGTCGATAAACTAAGCTTAGACATTTTGCAGATGATAGCTTAGTAAGCTATCATCTGCAAAATGTCTAGTAAGATTGGTAGTAGAGGTATGTAGCCTAATAATGAGAGGTCCTTCATGTCAGAAAGCAAAAGTAAGCGACCTAGGACAGTACCTTGTGGCATGCCTCTAGTTTGTAGTTACACGCATAGTCAAAGACTGATATCCCTCGAGAACAATGTTGATCTGAGTAACAAGGAAAATATAATCCAGTGAAGAAGCGGCCCTCTAATACCATAATAATCTAATTTAGCTATAAGTTTTTGATGCAGATCAATTTAAAAAGAATTGACGAAGTCTAGAACTATGGCCATGGATGCTGTGAGCAGAGAATCCCCTTGAGGATTATGCCGCGTTTTGACAATTTATTGTGGCTACCATTAGACGATTTTATGCAACTTAGGAATGATCTTTGGGAATGAAAAGGGTAATAAATATATTAATTAACCCTCTGGCTTCCATATACCTTTCCTAATTAGAATATAATCATCTAATAATAGCCAGCAACAGAAAAGAAGTGCATTATTGTATCTTGAGGTTAACCTGATAAGTGTCTATATTCAATCATACGGGATTATAGTTATACATTCAGTGCCAAGCCAGCCAACCACGTCTCCCCTTATTACTAAAACATTATGCTTATATTGGGAATACGCCCACATAATCTAGTGGCTCAATATCATTTAAATTTGGCGCTCATTCCTTAAGCTGGTAATAGCTAGTCTTGACAACCGGATTATACATTATAGACAAAAATACGTATCTTCAATTATTATTATATTTATATAGAGGATAGCAGATATATAACTGTTTAATATATGGAATACAGTTGATATATTTTCCTGAGAAGTCTGTAATTATAAATATTCTTAAGATGGTACGGTACGAAAGTTAGGAAATGATTGCATAAAGTGTGGTCAGGAGAGAGGGTACCGTATAAATGGAACGAGAGCCGGGTGACCCTCCTGCACAAAGGGGGTCACAAGAGTAAGAAAGAGCTGAAAAACTACCGACCAATAACGCTAACGGACACAATTTCCAAGGCGTTCTGTGGGGTGCTGAATGAAAGGCTGAAAGGGATCTTTGAAAGGAACAGAGTGATGGGAGAAGAACAGAATGGGTTCCGAGTGGACAGAAGAGGGGAAGATAACATGTTCGTAGTGAGAGAAGTGATAGAGAATACGAAAAAGTCCGGACGGAAGGGATACTTCGCCTTCCTAGACATAGAGAAAGCATATGACAGAGTGAACAGGTACAAGTTGTGTAGGCTGCTTGAAACAGTAGGTGTGAGTGAAAAGATAATAAATATCATAAGAAGTATGTATGAGAATACCAGGGCTAGATACAGTATGGGGGATATAGAGACAGACTGGGTCGAAAACAAGCGGGGAGTTAGACAGGGCTGTGGGCTATCCCCCCTCCTGTTTGGGATGTACACAGAGGAACTAGCTGCAAGAATGAAAGAAGCCGGCAGGGGAACACTAATTGGGAACGAACGTCTGGGTATCTTGCTATATGCAGATGATGTAGTGATCATGAGCGACAACCGAGAGGATCTGCAGAGGATGCTAGATGTGGTGTCCGAATATGGGAATGACCTGAATGTGAGCTTTAGCAGGGAGAAAAGTAAAGTACTAGTAGTGAATGGAGATGAAACGGATGTGGGTGCGACGTGGCTACTTGGGAATAATATTATTACCCAAACAAATGAATACAAGTACCTGGGAATGACAGTGGATGCAAGAGGATGCGAGAAAACAAAAGATGAGAGACTAACAAGAGCGAGCCAGTGGGTGGGAAGACTTGGCAGTGCTGCAAGGTGTAGAGCGAACAAGTATGAAGTAGTGCGAGGAGTATGGAAAGGTATGGAGGTGCCAGGCCTGATGTATGGTCTGGAAACCATCCCGTGGACGGCGAATGACACGGCAAAGCTGGATTTCCCAGAATAGGGTCGGAAGGCTCGCACTGGGAGCGAACAAGTACACTGCAGTAGAAGCCTTGAGAGGTGATGTGGGGTGGAGCTCCTTTGAAGAAAGAATAGACAAAGGAGTCCTACAGTACCGGGTCAGACTGGAAAAAATGAATGGTGATAGATGGGCACGAAAGGTGTTTGAATGGGCTAAGGAGAGCAGTAAGTGGAACAAGATGTGCGACAAAAAGATAGAGAAGTACGGAATGCGTGGTATCATGATGGGGGAAAGTATGGAAATGTGGAGCCATGAGAGATGGAAGAAAGAGATCGGCAAACGGATACAAAGCGTAGCAAGGGACGAATGGGCAGGGAATATGAGAAACAAGAGTTCACTAGAATGGTATATGTGTAAGCAACAGCCAAGAAGGGAGCCATTCTACGATGGGAGCATCGGAGGTGAACTCCTCTTCAAGGCCCGAACTAAGTTACTTGAGCTGAACAGCAGAACATATAGATGGTCAAATGAAGGCAACAAGGCATGCAAGATGTGCGAGAGTGGGGAGGATGAGACTGTGGAGCATATCCTCCTAAAGTGCAGAAAATATGAAGGAGAAAGGCGGGTAATGCTAAGATCCATAGTGCAAGAGATTGGTGCGGAGGAATGGAATGCAGTGGTAGGAAGGTATGAATGGGGGCTCGACGGAATAGTGATCTACCTGCTTGGCCTGAACGACTTAAACATGTGGAATGAGACCACTGCACGGAGTGTTAAGGACTACCTAGAGGGAGTGTGGAGGAAAAGATCAGCCTCACAATAGTGAGGCTGGGGTGAGAATGCCCACGGGGGAACAATCTTCTTTTATTCTCAACCTGTCCTTTTCCATTATAGTTTATAAGTTTATCCTAGGAGAGAGAGCCGATACTAAGGCCACACCTCGACCAGTCGAGCGTGACTCTCGCACCAAGACCAAGACCAAACAACAGCTGTACTGAGTCGTGGCTCGTGGAGTCTTGGACCCTTCCTACAGTTTTTAATTTAACGTTGTATAACAAGCCGTATACTGTAATACCTAGAGGCTAGACATATAAGGTAACTATTGTGATATTATAAGATGGTAAGGTGACGTACCAATAAAGAATGGTGAATAATAAGTGATGAAAGGAGCTGTTGAACGCTACCCAAGGCCCAAGGGCCTAATAGCGCGTTTTTCAAAGGCACAAAGAGGCATAGATTACCATAGATTACCATAGATTACCATAGATTACCAGACAGAAGCAGACAGCCTCCCGAGATTGTCTGGTAGTCTTTGGTCAGCTCGGCCAAGACCAAAGATTAACGGACTCTGGGGGTGTGGCCACCAGCCGGGAGGCAGGACTCTGGTGACAGTTTCAGCCACTCACAGCCTTCGTTACAAGGCATGATTCAAATGTTAGACAACTGACAGGGGTGAGTGTTGTAAATATTATGTCCTTCATATATTTAAAATTATTATTTCGAATGAATTAGAGTCCTTTGCATTCCTATAGAGTTGGGAAGTAATATTATTGTTTAATTAACACATTTGTCTCTGAATTATGCTTTTTTATTATATATATTTAACAATTATAGGTCTGCCATGAGCAACTTGCCAGTTTTTCAAAACATAAAAACTCTATGGTCCACAGTGTCTTTGAAAAACGCGCTATATGTGTATGTGTTTTGAAATTAAATGTATGTATGTGTGTGTGTGTGTGTGTTCGTGGCTTTGTATTCCGGTGCGTTTTAAAGCAACTGTGAAACCATCCCTCCAAAAATATGTAAATAAAAATATACCTCACAAGAATTCAGAAATCCGTATTGTTGGATCAAACTATATTCAATTGGCATTTTAACGACGTCCATACATCAAGTTTTTATTTATATATAGTTATTCTAACCGATATGGGGTTGTTCTTATCTATACAAAAAAATTGTTTGTATTTATATCTCTCTACATACATAATTATAGTTCAGTATCAAGCCTCTAATGTACATGGTTAGAATTTGAATACTTAACCCATTACGTAATTGTCATCATATTCTGGTTACCATTAGACGATTTTCTTTAATGCGTGATCTACCCTATGCGACTCAAATGGGTAAATACGATAGCAATAAACCCTCTTAGTAACAAAGGTCCTTCTGAAACTGCATACAATCATCTAAGTTTAGCCAGAATCAAAGGTAAGAGAGAGAGAGAGATACGTAGACAGCTAAACCATTATAATACATACACGATTAGAAGATTGATAATTATGGGTAACATTTGTATTTAACAATTAAGGAGAGGTTTGTTTTTTATGAACCTCCTTCTCCCTCATGTTTAGCCCTATTAGTTTTGAGATTTTAAGACGTTCACCCAATTAATTCGATGAGTTAAAGACCTTTCGTGCCATTTAAGAGTCTAATTATCCGTAACGAGTGATAGTGAGGCTGTAATTTAAGAGAAACTGGCATTCGGCCGGGACATTATTCTACAATTATTGTTTATTACAAATTTACCTGGCAGGGGGGTCTGGGGGGTATTTTTATAAGCTTGATGGAGGTCTAGGGAGGAAACTAAAAAATAAATAAATAAATAAGTATATGAACTAATATCGAATTGCCCCATCTTGGTTGTAAAAATATTATGAGGCCCCCGTTATAGCGCGTGAGTAATGGGCTGTTTGTGGGGCCGCTAAATCCCAGGTAAATCCGCCCGTTAAATCCCCCTAAATCCCCCCGTAGATTGATTTTTGATGGCGGCCGTACGTGTGCATACCCCCCCCCACCCCCTTTGCGTTTAGCTTCATCTATTAGAACATTTATTTGCCTATTCCTTACCTTTAGATACCTTTAGATGTGTTCGCCGCTCTTCTAGCGGCACCAAGGAGCGCGACGCCCCTCGTTATGGGTGGTGATTTGGTGCAGTAGACTGTTTGAAGCGACAGCTCGCTCCCTTGCGAGGATGGGCTCGTCTGGCACTTTTTGCAGTTCGACATCTAGGGCTCTCTTGAAGTTGTCTAACGAGATGTCCCTCATGTCTCTTACTCGCCGTGGGAGTTTGTTGAAGAGACGTGGGCCTCTGTGTGATAACCAGCCCTCTCGCAGAGAGCCCATAGCACCCCTGTTATTCATCCGGGGGATTTCGCATTCCCAGCCTCTCCTATCACTGAATTTCATGACTATCGGAGTATGTAGGTTTGGTACTAAACCCTCTGCGATTTTCCACGTGTATATTATTAGGTAACGTTCTCTTCTACGTTCCAGTGAGTACAGATTCAGTGCTCTTAAACGCTCCCAATAGTGTAGATGTTTTATCGAACTTATATGCGAAGTGAAATTTCTTTGTACACTCTCTACGTCATTTATTTCACCTGCTTTGTATGGGGATGTTAATACGCTACAGTATTCAAGCCGCGGTAGCACTAGAGATTTGAAGAGCGTTATCATAGGTACTTCACCGCGTGTTTTAAAAGTACGCAGAATCCAACCCGTTAGACGTTTCGCAGCCGCCACTTTGACCTGGTTATGTACTTTGAAACCCATATTTTCAGACATTAATACCCCAAGGTCTTTCACACTGTCTTTCCGTTCTATTATGTGGTTAGATTCTGTTAAGTAATTTGTAATTTCTTTAACACCATTATTATCTCCGTACCGTATTAATTGGAATTTTTCCTCATTGAATTGCATGTTGTTTTCCCTGGTCCACTGGAACACTACATTCATGTCTTCCTGCAGTCGGCCCGTGTCTTCTTGTGTGTTTACTATCTTGCTTAATTTTGTGTCATCAGCAAAAGACGACACCGTACTGTGTCTGGTGTTGGTATCTATGTCGCAAATTAGTATGAGGAACAGAAGGGGTGCTAGCACTGTTCCTTGGGGCACTGAGCTTTTGACATCCGAAGGTTCAGATGTGACTTGGTTTACTGCTACTGATTGTTTTCGGTTTACGAGGAAATTGTATATCCACCGTCCGATTTTCCCAGTTATACCTTTTGCTTTCAGTTTGTGGGCTATTATACCATGGTCACATTTATCAAATGCCTTAGCAAAATCGGTGTAAATGACATCCACGTTTTTCTTTTCTTCTAGCGCTTTAAGAATTTTGTCATAGTGTTCCAAAAGTTGTGAGAGACATGATCTTCCCGCTCTGAACCCATGTTGACCGGTGTTGTGTAGTTCATTTGTCTCCATGAATGTTGAAATTTTTCTTCGCAGGACTCGCTCGAAAACTTTAATGATGTGAGAGGTTAGAGCTACCGGGCGGTAGTTTTTTGGTAGTGCTTTACTCCCTCCTTTATGCAGTGAGGCAATTATTGCGTTTTTCAAGCTATCTGGTATGTCACCAGTGTCTAGACTCCTTCTCCACATTATAGCCAGGGGTTTCATTTACAGTATCTGTCATATGGTATATATACTGTAGATAGATAAATAGATAGATAGACCTGGAGAGAGAGAGAGATACATACCCCATTATTTACTCATAAATTCGTCGGGCTGACAAAGTTTGGTTAGTATTTTTTTTCTTTTCTTTTTTTTTCTTTCTATATTCCAACTTACTCCCTCTCGGGCATAGGCTGAGAGCCTGGACATTCACAGCTGTACAATGAGCAGTGGAGCCTGTGAGGTCTTGTTCCAGTCTAGGGAGTGAGGCATGTGAAGCACGTAGAGTACAACGAGCACCTGCCATCTTGCCTTCACATGAGGCACGGTGCTCACTCATGGTCCGAAGCGACCCCATCTCTGAAGCCACCTCGTTCCCGTGCTTCACTGTCTCACCCCCTACACTCGGACTCTCACTCTTACACACACACACAACGCCACCTGTTGAGCAGCTAACTCACCAGGCATTGCACCCCTATAGCATATTTTGAATATGGGAATATTCATACAGTGCTATTTAATCAGGGAACAATGAGGGTATTTTATTAGCGTTTCGGTGGGCTTTGTGGTAATGCACTGATACTAGGTACGGCAGAAATTCCATCCCAATAATATCTTCCCATTGATACATCGGGATTTGAACCCGGGACCTTTGGATTACCAGGCCAGTGGCAAGACCACTCCGCCACACCTCCCCAAGTATGCAGCTTGATTGGTAATTGTGTCATCTCAACACTAAATCAATAATGTTTGTCGATCTTCCTGAAGGCTAGACTAAATATATATCATCTTGGGCTTGTATAAGTCTATAAATTAGTTTAGCTTAGGCTGGGTTAGCATATCTTATCTCAGGTTAAATCTAGAATAAGCTAAGCCCAATTTTACAGTAGAAGAGCGAAAAATATTGATGAATAACTGTACAGTAGGCTACTATAAAATTGGAAGGACATGCAGGTAGGCAGGATATCTAATAAGGAATACAACATGGAGGGTGTGATGAAGATGGTCAGACGGGTAGGCAGAAGGATGGCAGCTTGTTGGGAGTGTAGGCAGAAGACACCATAGCGGTTGGAAAAAAAAAAGCCAAGCAGAATGAAGGAAGAGAGCAGAAAGGTAGCATGAAGGCAGATTTACATGTAAGCAGACATAATATAGATATAAGGCAGGTTGATAGGCAGACAGGCAGGCAGCTAAGAGACAGACGGCTAAGGAAAGTAGACAGAAAGGTATGCAAATAGGCAGAAACAAAATAGATAAAATACAATACAAGGGGTACAACCAGGCACAAACAAAATACACAGAATACAATACGAGGGATACAAACAGACAGAAACAAAATAGACAGAATACAATACGAGGGGTACAACAGTCATGGCAGAAACAAAACAGACGGAATATACAATACGGGGGATACAACATGGCGGCTGACAGAATCCACAATGGATGTGTTAATAGGGGCCGACCGTGCGAGATTGCACAGGGTTGGCTGCGTTTAATTTTTGGCTAGCCCAACAATATGCATGTGAAATACACGGATAAAGAGATTGGAAAATTGGTTAGAATAAAACAAAATGTACTGTATACATATGGTCAATGTTTATTATACCTTTGCATGTTTATCGAACCCATTATTCCAGTGGGTATTTTCTTACAATACAATTTGTTCATATGGCCCAAATGCTAATTGGTTTTCTTTCTTTCCACAGGTAAGATAATGAAAGTAGCACATGTGTTGCTACCTGGTGTTGGGGTGAGTACATTAGGGAGCTGGATTCACAGTTGGAGGTAAAAAACAAAAACACATGCTTAGGTGGCAGAGAAGCTCATAACTTACACAAGGAAACGATAGAAGGAAAGACAAATAAATAAACGGATTTTTTTTTAATCCAAATACGTCCTTCGTTCACGCAGTTCTAAGCAAATACGACTTGAAAAATCTTTCATACACCTGTAAATTATACATTCTCTCTCTCTCTCTCTCTATATATATATATATATATATATATATATATATATATATATATTCTTTTTATTGGGGGGAGATACCTGGTGGTGGCATTAATGTAGTGGCGACTCTATTGAAATACTGACACTGCGACGAATACCCCAGTCACTTCCCAGCGTTCCTAGAGTCAAATATAGACCATAATAATTATAGTGGTTGGCTGTACATGGAGCCAGGTGTGTCCTCTCCAACGGCTGCCTCCCTGCGACAATTGTGCCCTGGTAATGAACTGCATCCTCCCTTGTCACCCGGGAGGTCTCAGGGGCACCGCTATAATATGTTTACCAAATTTGTTGAAGACTCGCCTATTTTCGGGTAATTTCTGAAGACTTTGTACATGTAAATTGTAAAGACTGTGGGGAGGGGAGGAGGGTAGGGGGTTACCTTAGGCCCGCATATAAATGTTACTACCATTACGACTTTGCATTTGCACTAACATGATTATTCCTGTTGATGCAAATACGGAGAAGTTATACACATAATGTATAATCTAACCTAACTTATTGTACAGTGATCTGCCCACACAGAAATATTATAACTATTGCGTCTTTGTAATTTGCAATACTTTGATTATTCTTGTCGATGAAAATACCAATGAGTTATATATGGAGTGTAATGTAACCTATCCTATCGTACCAAGTGGTGGTCCAGTTTACACTGTGACCTGGTAATGAACCAGGTCACTGTCCAACTCTTCCTAAACGGTGATATTAGCTGGATTACTGTAGCCCTTTTAGAGTTATGGGAGGTTGGGGTCGGGATCTGTGGCCTACCTATAATGAACAGGGTATAATTCTACTACTACTACCACTGTCACCGAGGAGTTCTTAGTCTTATACGTACCGGTATACTGTATATATTTACCAAATCCTTGGACTAAATAAGGTTAAGAAGTTGCATCCTGCCCTGTCACCGAGCAGTTCTCAGTTGTGCCTTTATTTTGGCCTTGTCACTCTTTCAACTCTGGGGGAGGCACTCGCTACAGGTAGTTCTGCCATTTGTCTTCCTCACTAACATACAACAAACAATATTGGCCAAGTTTTTTGAAGACTTGTAAATTGAAAATGTTGGGGGCATAGCTAAGGCAATGTTCAACCCTATTTGGTCTGAGAGAAGTCTTTTTTAGCTTCCCCCATTTCGCTTTATTAAATTGGAGATTTGAAAACGTTTCAGCCTATTAGTTTGGTGACAATAAGACGCATCACCCCAGTTAGGTGTCTATTTTTCCTGGGTGAGCTGTGCAGATCTTCTAGGAACTTATAATACATCGTTTTTTGGCTGTGACATTTTTGTTTTCGAATAATGTACAAATTTAGCAAATTGGGCATATATTTGTAGTTTGAAGGCAGTCTTGGCAGGCGTTATTGTTAGCCAAGGGGATAAAATAAACCATTATAGAGAGTACACGAATTGAAATGCCCATTTCTGAAGTCAACGCCATTCTTCATCTCACCAACAACTCTACGAAAGGAATGAATTGTATAAGAATACAAGCGTAACATATTCTCCGCTTGTAACTTTATCTTTGCTAGCCTTGGCATATAAGAAATATAACTTATATTTACCTTGAATGTACTAATACCAGGATATATGGTAACTGGATTCTGTCAGTGAATTGGATTATATATATATACAGTGTATACTGTACATATACAGTATATGCACATATTTACGATGTGTGTGTATGTATGTATGTATTTGTGTATCTATAAATGAATACCGGTATATGAAATTGTGTATGTAGGTTTTAAAAATTATATGAGGGCAGCCTAGTTAACAATAAGAATAATGATATTTAGCAATGGTATACACTCTTCTACTACTGCTACTACTACTACTACTACAATAATAGTAATAATAATAACAATAATAATTCTTTTATTTTTTACTTGATAAGATTAATAGTTATTTTAACGAGATGAGTGAAGCAAATCTAGAGTAACACAATTTTGCGTCATAATTAAATTTGACGTTGACGCTCTTCCTCGCAATCTCCTGTATAAAAACTATCTGATCCGACGTCTTGGGGAGTTATTATGATATTTTGGTTAATAATTATTGAGGATTCTGCATGCCTTTGCCATTTTCGAGCAATGTATTTTGTTTTGTCCCCTTAGGCTAACAAAAATGCCCTCCCAAACTGAATGGAGTGAAGCATCTTTATTGTCGCCAAACAAATGAGGTGAAAAGTCTTAACATTTCAAAACTAATGGAGCGAAACTGAACTGGAGTGGTCCAAAAAATATACAGATAGACAGATAAAAAGAGAGAGAGAGAGAGAGAGAGAGAGAGAGAGAGAGAGAGAGAGAGAGGCTCAGGTTAATATAAATAGAAAAATATGGACACATTGGAAAAGTAGACATAATAATTGGATAGAGAATCAGTCATTTCATCTGGTCTCCTTCACATCAGCTTTTCTTTTGTACAAAAACTGTACAAGGTATTTGTACATATTTGGTATGCATGCAATCTCCTCGACCATAGAGAGAACAAATAGATAGATAGGTAGATAGATGGATAAATAGATAGATAGCTAGATAGATGAGTAAATAGATAGATATATAAATAGAGACAGTGATAGATACATGGTTAGCTCTCTCTCTCTCTCTCTCTCTCTATATATATATATATATATATATATATATATATATATATATATATATATACCGGTATATACAGGGTGTTCCAGTAATGCTTTTCATAAATTATATGGTGGACTCATCAGACAAAAATAAGAATACATTACTCTATGAACATGAGGTTGAGTATTTATAATAACGGAGTTATTACACGATTTAAGTTAACGATAGATACAATGCCATTCAGTCCAAGGGGTAATGTTGCCATTTTAGTGGATTATATCCATTTGGCCTTCGCTATCGCTTGCTAGCCTCAAGATAGTGAGCAGTATCCAATCGGCGTTCTCTCTTCAGGCTAGCGAGCGGTAGCGAGCTGATGTTTTCGGTAGGATAATCAAATCCGGCGAAGCCGGACATATTTTTCTACCGAAAAGTCAGATCGCTACTGCTCACTATCTTGATTCTCGATCATCAGCTGGCATAACATCAGGTATAACTATATGAATTCTAGGGATTTTCTGAAGATTTGACCATATTGAGCAATATTGTATAGATTGTGGAGTTACTCTAGTTTTTTTATCAGCATTGACTGATTCTTTTCTACCAAGTAGAGAATATAGAAAATATCTAGGCCTAGCGGTATTTCAAGTTTTGCTTTGGCACCACTGCTTTTGGCTCGGGACTCAGGAGTTCCAACTTCCTTGATCAACAACAATAACAACAACATTCAACACGGCACACGCCTCGATCTGGAAGTGTCGGACCTTCAGTGAAGTTTGGTAAAGGAAAACCGCGTCTATTACGTGTATTGTGTCGAATTGATTTGGTCATAGGCTTTGTTAAGCTTCACCTACAGTGGAACAAGACTTTTCAACTGCATCCCAGCCACACTGAGAAACATGAAAGGGGTGTCTCCTGACACCTTCAAGAAACATTTGGATGCATGGTTGGTCAAAATACCTGACCAGCCACCAACACCAGGATACCCCAGTTCCAACTCCAACCGACTTCTAGATTGGAGCATAGAAGAAAAGGAGCTGCCTGGTCGCAGTGGAGCCCCAGCTCAGCTGCGTCACTAACTGACGGAATACAACAAAGTGTAACAAAGTGTAAAGTGTAAGTGTAACACAGGCGGCCCTTGACAGGACCGCCTGGAAAGCTGCCATTTAGGACGTGAGACTAACCACAATTTCTGTGGACAAACGGTCTTTAAACTTGTATGTATGTATTTAAAAACTTGTATATATATATATATATATATATATATATATATATATATATATATATATATATATATATATATATATGTGTGTGTGTGTGTGTGTGTGTGTGTGTAATTTAATTATGTTTTAATCTAATCGTCACTTATACACACAAGGCTATAATGCATTCACGAATTTCAAGGTTAAAGGTTTTTGCATCATACATTTGGTCAAGATCAGCTGAGGTTGTGTGAACCATACAAATGGGTGGGAAGGTTTAATCTTAGAGGACGGAATCAGCCAAGGAAGGATTGATTGCTTGGCTCTTCCCGCCCACAATATTCGGGCGGGAAGGACCTAGCTGAGCGGGCGGGATCTTCTAGTCGGAATGGTCTGTGGGCGGGAAAGCCCTGCTCCCTCCCCCAACAACACTAAATTTAATAAATTTCATGAACATGTAGGCTACTTTAAATGTAGTACATGCCTTATATTCCATGTACTAAAGTGTTTTACTACCTTTGATATGACAGTCAAATGTCATTTAATTTAAATGTAGTGTTCGTTTGGGCATCAGTTGACTTTGGTACAGATGCATTTTTGGTTAATGCCTGCTTGTATTGCAAAATATCAATACTAAGCGGCATTTACGAGATTTATAATAGAACACACTATTATACTTTGTAGATATGATGAGTCAAATAATTACAATGAAAGTTATTTAAATGTTATCACAAACAACCTACGAAATCAAACACATTCACTCTAACCAATCACGAGACATTACCGCGCAGGTGCCACATCCACGATTCTCGATCTTCAGCTGGCATAACATCAGGTATAACTATATGAATTCTAGGGATTTTCTGAAGATTTGACCATATTGAGCAATATTGTATAGATTGTGGAGTTACTCTAGTTTTTTTTATCAGCATTGACTGACTCTTTTCTACCAAGTGGAGAATATAGAAAATATCTAGTGGTATTTCAAATTTTGATTTGGCACCACTGCTTTTGGCTCGGGACAGTCGGGAATCAGGATCAGGAGTTCCAACTTCCTTCATCAACATTCAACACGGCACACGCCTCGATCTGGAAGTGTCGGACCTTCAGTGAAGTTTGGTAAAGGAAAACCGCGTCTATTACGTGTATTGTGTCGAATTGATTTGGTCATAGGCTTTGTTAAGTGGTTAACTACTAATATTATATATATATAGGCCTAGGTTATTAGCTTAGCTGCTCTGGAATCGGTTTCATAAACAACGATGGCTAAAAAATTCTTCGGTGGGATAACGATTGCTTGTTCTTGGATGTTACAGTGAATGGAATTGAACTTCCACTACTGGTGGACTCGGGTGCCCACTTCACATCCATTTCCGTCCAGCAAGTGGAACTATTAAGCCTCAAAAGTAAATTCAAGAAAATTAGTAAATTTGAAGGCAGCTTTGTTAGCCTGATAGGCACTGTAGCCTGTAGGACTGCTCACTTGAGTGCAAAAATGGGTTTACATTTCGCCCACATGTTACTGTGTTTCAATGTATGGATGATGTGTGTGGTGTTCTCGGCACTGATGTATTGTTCAGTCAAAGGTGTTTCATAGATAGGCCTACTGACCACGAAAATCCTTTTTTGTTTGTCCGAAGCACTCGAGCCTCACCGATTCCACGAGTTACCGAATTTGCTAAGTGTCTCATAGGTAATAGATATATACCAATTATGCTGGACACAGGTTGCAGCCATGTATATTTACCTAAAAAAATAGCTGAAAGTTTAAAACTTGATATAGGCTAGGCTACAGCCGTTAAAGAAACCAGTCTACGCATCCACGTTTGCTGGAAAGATACAGTACTATGGCTATGTTCCAAATCATCAACTTGTTGTAGGGTCAACAAGCATTGTTGTAGATATACTAGTAGAAGATAATCCTACTGCCCAGCCTTCCGCATCAGGCTTAATTGGCATGTCGGCTCTTAAAACGCTGAAGCGACTATATTTCTCTCCCGGCCATGGTCTTGCAGAGGAGACTACTGATGAGACCATTGTGAAGGAAATGCAGCAAAAGACTATTGACAAAGTTTGTTCAGTTTACTTTAAGGAGGAGGAGGCAGCTCCCGAAAAGCCGTCCATAGCTCTGAGGTGGAAGGAAAATGAAGTTATGAAAGAGGAAGCTGGGCATGACAGATGAAGAAGTTAAGGATGAAGGCTCCTGTAGCAAGAAACAAAGGGTTGATTAGGCATTTAGGCTATTGATAAGAGAAAAATCAAGGTGAAGATTAGGAGTAGTGGGCATACCACTACCACTATAGTCTATAGGCCTACAGCATAAATCATATATACAAACTTATTAACTTAACCTAACATAACTTAACCTTGGCCTATTATTCTCATTACTACATGAAAACTAGGTTAGGTTAGGTTGTTTGGTTAGGTTAACATTGTAGGTTATAGATGAGTTATGCTGTATGTCGGTTGTAGTACGCCCACTACTCTTAATTTGTGCATCCGCTATTGGCGGCGGCTATTCCGCTTGATCAGGAATTCGCTCGAAGTGACTCTCATTCGTATTTACAGATACGGCCGAATACCGGTAGGCTACTAAATGGGCGCCGGCCCAACCGCCATGTTGTATCCCACATAGGCCTACTAGGTACTACGGACACATTGTAGGCGTTAGGTGTGGATTAGGCTTGTATCCAATGTACTAGGTCTATGTTACTGGATATTTATGATATCTTGTGATATTTATGATACCCCTTGTTTGTTAGCAATGATTTGAAGCCTAGACAGTTTGTTAGCAATGATTTCAAGCCTAGACAACCGTGTATAAGCTGCTAAGCGTTCGAAACAAGGCAAACAGGATTCTCGGGTTCATCTCTAGGAGTGTGAGTAACAGAACTGCTGATGTTATCTTAAAACTTTACTTCTCATTAGTGAGACCCCATATGGATTATGCTGTTCAATTTTGGTGTCCTTATTACAGAATGGACATAGATTCATTGGAGAGAGTACAACGTAGAATGACAAAAATTATCCATAATATTAGAAATCTTCCGTATAAAGAAAGGTTGAAGAAATTAGGCTTACATTCGTTAGAGAGACGCAGAGTTAGAGGGGATATGATAGAGGTGTTCAAGTGGGTTAGTGGGATTAACAAAGGGGACATCATGACATGACAAATGTACTAAAGCTCAGTGATAGCGAAAGAACTCGTACCAATGGTTTCAAATTAGATAAATTTCGTTTCAGAAAAGATATAGGCAAATATTGGTTTGGTAACAGAGTTGTAGATGGGTGGAATGGACTACCAAGTGCTATAGTGGGATTAAAAACGATAGGGAGCTTTAAGATAAAATTGGATAAGCATATGGACGAGAAGGGTTGGGTGTGAAGGGGGATCAGCAGGGTTGGGCCAATCAGCGCTCTGCAGACCCCCGTAATCCTGCGTTAATCTCTAACCGTTTTGGTAAGATGATCCTCAGGGTATTAGAGTGTTGAGCCTATAATTGGGCTTTGTAATTGGGGTTGTGTGGGACAGGGATCTGCCTTGCTTAGGCCAATCGGCTTTCTGCAGTCTCCCATTTTCTTATGTTCTTAAATAAGTGCTACGTTTTCGATAATCTGGTTATATGTCTTTGCAATTAGGGAAATCATGAGCCGATTTCCGACATTTAGTTCGTCTTTTTCGATTCTCAAAATACGATCCAAGTTTTGCCAAAAATTGGCTCGGGTTTTCCAAAATTATGCTTTTTGGGGTTTGCAATTTAGGGAAACATGAGCCAAAATTCTAAATTAGGTTACTGTAATTGGTTTACTCTTAAAACTCGCAAAATCCGAGCCAAGTTTTGCCAAAACTTGGCTCGGGTTTTCCAAAATTCGGGTTTTATGGCTTTGCAATTTCGGGAAACCTGAGCCAAATTTCTAAATGAGGTTACTGTAATTTTGTTATCTACAAACTCAAAATCCGAGCCAGCTTTGGCCAAAACTTGGCTCGGGTTTTCGAAATATTGAGTTTTAGGCCTTTGAAATACCTTAAAACCCGAGCCAAGTTATGCTAAAAATAAGTTTTAATTGCCCCTCCCCCTTATCCCCCCCATGACATATTGTCATCATCATCATATATATTGCCAGCAGGGGGCAAATTACTGAAAAAAATCGCCGTCAAAATAGACGCTAACGTAACCACGGCGATCGACAAATGTAAACATGACGGGGGAGGCGTCGGACCTTTGCAATCATGATCCGCTCTATTTTGAATGCCATTGGATACAATAATATGTTGAGGGGGGCTTTGCCCCCCCCCCCCCATGACATATTGTCATCATCATATATATTGCCAGCAGGGGGCAAATAACCGAATAAATTGCCGTCAAAATAGACGCGAAGTTAACCGCGGCGATCGCCCTATGTAAACATGACGACCGTACGCCCGAACTCTACATTCATCCCATAAATTTAGGCTACACCTAAGGTAAATCTCTGGGGGTGATCAGTAGCGACATTGGTAGAGAGCTCGGTTTCTAACCGGTAGGAAGGAGTTCGATTCTCGGCTGGTGGAGATTGTTTGGGCAATCTCCTCACACCCCTTGCCTCTGTTTCGCCTGACAGTAAAATAGGTTACGCGGCAGAGTGAAAAGGGGTCTTCGGATCCTCCGGCCCTTCAACCCATATTTTTTTTTTTTTTTTTTTTTTAATCTACTGTTATACAACCCCTATGTTCTCATTGTTTTCCTTTCGAAACCGAGTCTTTTTTAGTTTTACCATATTCAGGAAGCCCTACTGATGTTCGAATTGTGGGAGTCTGGGAAAAGTAGCCGGAGGTTAAGTTAGATTGTCATGTTAGATAAATTTTTCCATTGAAAATGAGAGTCAGCAAGGTAGACACTCGCGGACTGCGGCAGACGCTGCATAACGTAAACAAACCAATCACCTGCCTCCTCTGATGACAATATTGTCATTAACCTAACCTGGGGGCTACCGCCCCCAGACCCCCGCTGCTCTAAATAATGATGTAGAAGACATTAAATCACTAAAAAGTACTGCGGGAGAGCGAAAAACACCTGCCGAGATCGTGCGTCGAAAGAAAATGGGTCAACAAAAAACTGGAGTTTCGGGGGTACAGTCGTCAAACCGCGGCGGACGAGTCTCACTTTAGTGAAGGTTTTTAATACCTTAATGTATCTATTTCAAGTCAAATATAAATTTCTGCTGACTCCCGAGCAATGGCCAGCATCATTGAACCATAGTAAGTCTACTACGAATAATATTAACCTATTAGGAGCAACAGATTAGCGACAAATCAGGGGTTGTGAAGTTGTAGAATTATCACACCTTCTCCTGATTTGTTGCTAGGCCTATTCTGTTGCTCCTAATAGGTTAATATTATTCGTAGTAGACTTAGGCTAGTATGGTTCGATGATGCTCGG
This sequence comes from Paralithodes platypus, assembly GCA_032716605.1. Taxonomy (NCBI): domain Eukaryota; kingdom Metazoa; phylum Arthropoda; class Malacostraca; order Decapoda; family Lithodidae; genus Paralithodes; species Paralithodes platypus. Next base: position 32,815,674 of record CM064541.1, on the reverse strand, counting down.
AAATATATATTTGACTTGAAATACTGTAGATAGCCTCCATTTAAGTATTAAAAACCTTCACTAAAGTGAGACTCGTCCGCCGCGGTTTGACGACTGTACCCCCGAAATTCCCGTTTTCTGTAAGCCCATTTCCTTACGACACACAATCTCGTAGGTGTTTTTCGCTCTCCCGCAGTACTTTTTAGTGATTTTATGTCTACTACAATCTACATCATTATTTAGAGCAGCGGGGGTCTCAGGGTGGCAGCCCCTAGGTTAGGTCAGGTTAACCCCTGGTACCCGGAAGGGCTCTCAGAAGCCCATAACAAACTAGGGCCCGGCACCCGGATGGGTTTCTGAGCTCCATAAGCTTGAAAACCTATTAACCCTTCCTGCCCGGGCAGCCTTTCTAAATGACAGCACTGAGAGCCTGGGGGATATGGCCGAAAAACTTCATAATAGGCTAGCCCTATCTTTGTTACTTTAACTGCTAGATAATTCACACATATCTCAAAGCGTAGCCCTGTTTCTTATCTGCAAACTGGCGTTGAGTAGAGCTCTCTAGGTCAACTGGTTCAGATATGATGATGATTTCCGTGGAGAGAGATTCGATGCGATGTTAGCAATATCAGACAATAACACAGACTTTTTCTTTCTTACTTACAGTTTCTTACAGTAGATCCTCTGGAAAAAGGCAAACTAGGCCTGTGTATCCAGCTCAGTACCAGTACTTGCACTGCTGCGGTCGTTCACGGTGTTGTTGTTGTTGTTGTTCCCCAAGCTGCCTGGCCGAACAGCCCCAAGGCCCCGAGCAATTCCAAGGCCATAACCGAGCGCCCCCACAGAACCCTCCCTGCCGACCACAATAAAGCCTGGGTGACCGAAGCCACTCCATGGCGGGGAGCTGAGGAGGGTGCGGAAACGCCTGGGAAACCAAAGCCCCACCCAGGGCCCTGTGCCCCTCAGCAATTATGAAGAGAAAGTTGAGGGGCAAGGGAAAAATATGACGCTTTGGCTTCCAATCTTGGTAGATTGGGAGGTCAATCCACGGAAAAGATGCCGTCACTCGAGATCTAGAAAATATATAAGTTAAAGGAACAGTCAGAGTAAGCTATGGGTATGGCAGAGATCGCTCAGTTCTCACTCTGATAGACCAGCCCATCACCACATGACTAGAACCCAATCCTCTCAGCATCAGCTAGGAAAGGCCCTAGAAAGCCGCCTTTGGCGGGGGGATAGCTCCCCTATTTCAACCCCTTTCGGGGTCAGGCACCCGCCCACCGTTCACGGTGTTGGCGGCGGCGGTAGCAGACGCAACATTTTTACTATTCTGTACTGTATTTTTGTTTTATAATCAAACTTCAAATCTTGTCTTCCCCATGCTTTATCAAGATTGCTTTCAAACTCCCTTATTGATTCGGAATCGACTACATACTGGGGCAGTGCGTTCCACTCATTTACCACTCTATCACAAAATGAGTTCTTTGCCTTCTCAAGCCTATTTCTTTCTTTGTAAATTTTCTTAGAGTGTCCTCTCGTTCTTGTTCCCTCCCGCATCAAGAAGATACCTTCACACACATCCTCATCGTACTTTCCTGACACTATCTTAAAAGTCCTTTAACGTGACGATAGTGCGTTGTTATATGTGCGATTAGTTTGCTTGGGAAACAGATTAACTTGCTCATGTAGTAATGTACACCCTATGTGGTGGATTGTGTTCTTTTATTTAATAATTTTCATTTTAGTAAGCGTTGTTTCCACATAGCGATTTTGATAATTTAATTTGACTTTATATTGTCCTTGTCCCAATTTTGGTTTGTTTAGTTTGCAAGTTTTACATTTTAAGTCTCTTCATATCCCCTCTCTTTCTCCTATATGCCAGTATCGGAAGCCCCAGTGTCCTCCACCTCTGCTCATAGCCCGCGTTCTTCAACGTTGGTACCAGCTTGCTAGCTCTCCTCTGCACTTTCTCCACTGCTTCTATATCCTTTACCATATATGGAGCCCACACCTGGTTCGCATATTCCAGGTGCGGCCTAACCAGCGCTGTATAGAGATTCCTGAAGATTTCTTCGTCAAGTTTTGATAAGGAGGACACAAATGTCCTTATCAGCCCTACAATTCTATTGGCTTTGTTTTCTTGTTCTCCAAAACAATAACAACAAAAGTCGATCTTCTCCTTCTTGTTTTGGAAGGTGCGTGTCGCTCCGACCGGCTTGTTTACATACGGTTCGACGCACGGCTTTCAAACCACGCTTAATAGGCTTTCAAGCTTACGGATTTTAAAATGACACCCGGGCTCCTGCCCATCTTCCGCGGTGTCATTTTAAAATGACAACCGGGCAGGAAGGGTTAAGCGTGTTTTAAAAGCTGTGCGTCCGACGCATGTAAACAATGCCGGTCGGAGCGACGCGCACCTACAAGAACAATAAGGAGAAGTCCGACTTGTTATTTTTTTGGAGAACAAGGATTAGTGTTGTTATTGTCGGATTATTGCTAACATCGCATCGAAACTCTCTCCACATAAATCGTCATCACAACTGAACCAGTTGACCTAGAGAGCTCTACTCAACGCCAATTTACAGATACGAAACAGGGCTACGTTTCGAGATGTGTGTGAATTCTCTAGCAGTTAAAATATCAAAGATAGGGCTAGCCTATTACAAAGTTTTTCGGCCAGATCCCCCCGGGTTTCGGGGCTATCCTATAGAAGGCGAGACCGGTCTGTGAGGGTTAATGACAATATTGTCATCAGAGGAGGCGGGTGATTGGTTTCTTTACGTTTCGCAGCGAGTGTCTGCCTCGCCGACTCTCATATTCAATGGAAACATTGATCTAACATGACATATTGCTTAACTTGAGGGCTGCTTTCCCCAGACTCCCACAATTCGAACATCAGTAGGGCTTCCTGAATATGGTAAGACTAAAAAAGACTCGGTTTCGAAAGGAAAACAATTAAAAAATAGGGGTTGCATAATTGTAGATTTACCAATGCGAATGTAACTGCAAGCGTTTGACTGTAAACAAAGCGGGTGCTACGCCCGCTGCCCAGTCGTCCGCTAGGGTGGCTAGGCTAACACAACTCTGTAAAGATATAGCATCTGGGCGTATCGCCAGCTTTGTTTACTTGTAGGCCTACGCTCGCGGTTACATTTCCGTTTATTTTGACTGTTTTTTTTTGTTTTTTTTTTGCCCTCTGCTGGCAATCTATATGATAATACCAATATGTCATTATTGTATCCCATGGCAATCAAAATAGACAGGAACGTGATCGCGAGTGTACAAGTAATGTAAACACAGCCGGTGATACGCCCGGATACTACATCCTTACCCAGAAATCTTATTGAAAAGGATTACATATATATACAATATAGGGCCTACTAAACCTAATGATTATATTTATTATATAGCCTAATAAACTTTAACCCTTTCTGTACCGGTGTCGTGATTTTAACTTTTTCTGGCTACTATTAGACAATTGTATTCAGTTTAAAAAGGGCCTGTAGCAATTAACAGGCTTCAAACTACTGTATCTTACTTAACCCTTATTACTACCACAGATCCTTCTTAAACTGCACAAAATCTTCTAAATATGGCTAGAATATATTAAAGTGATTTTGTCACCTTGCCAGTTAATAAATACTGTAAATAATTTATACCGATACTAACTTTGGTCAACTTTCAGATATGATGTCTGGAAGAGCTCAAACACGTCTCCTATCAAGATGTATAAGAGTACTGCCGGACTTACAAACAGTGGCCTACAGATTAGAGACGGGATGCCACACACACAACATCAACAGCCCACGATTCTCCACGGTATCGCAACCTAGATTCTCCACGGCACTGCAACCAATAAATCATGGCCTAGTATTTCGTGACGCAGCTGCACTTCCCACCCCCGCGCTGTGTAGGTCCGCTGCGAGCCTAACAGCACAGCAGAGACCGAGCATGTTGCAGCGAGTAAAGAACGGGATCGGGTGGTTAGGGTACTCCAAAAGTGTGGGTGATCATTATTTTCTCTATCTAGTACTGTAGTACTGTATATTTTAAGTTGAGTTATGAGCTGAATCGCGAGAATGGCTTTCAAAACTAGCTTTGAGAAGTGAGGTTAAATATTAGAGTACTGTACATAGAGTACAGTACTCCAAAAGTGTATGTGATCTTTGTGTTTTTAGCTCAGTTATAAATCTATATTATGCAATATTAACATAAAGTTCAATATAAAGAATGGCTTCCAATATATCTTAAAAGGATAAATACAGGTACTGTACAGAAGATATGTAGAGTTTTCCAAATGTGTGTGACCATTATGTTCCCCTATATATATTTTTTTAGCTATAGCCCTTATAAAAGTTTTAGCTTTCTATTATCTCAATAATTTACTTCTTTATAGCACACAAAGGCTAAGACTTATAGCTTGACATTTTTAATACTAATTTTTTAATCATCTATGTCTCCCATTAATAATGTGTATTCTGTAGATCCTTAGTTATTGAATTTGTTTTATTTCCTCTTTTTAAATATAGAAAATTACTTGATTATTTCAGAGACTGAAGAGAACTGGATACCTGTTGTATGAACAAGCTGCGGATAATTCTCTCAACCCCGACTTCTTTACAGGTGACTGTTTCAATATGTTTGAATAGAACCTTGCAAAACTACCGTACTAGAGGTAGTGCCAACGAATTTGACTATACTCTTGAGGCCTGACTTCTCTGTAACTCAAAAGGGCCTAGAGCAAACTGGCTGTAAATATCTACACCTATTTCCGGGTGGACTCTTCCCAAATGATGACTACGTCGGCCCGATTGCTTTTATTAATTTTGAGTTAAAAGAAGTTAAGGGGTGACGATTATTGTCAAGTTCGCTGGCACTACCTATCATGTTCCTACTCTTGCATACACCTTTCCAAGCATGCTAAGTTAAGTACGGTGTTGTGTTTTTATTGTATTCATTTTTAATATTGTATTCATTTTGTGTTATGCGAATTGTACTTTTTGATGCGGCAATCCCCCCTGATACTACTCTCCTTGACGCGGTTAGGGGGCTTCGGGGCCGGCGACTGGAGCTTGATGGGGGATGGTTGTGGTACTAACCCTTCCTATCTCCCCTCGAGCTTTCGTCCTCAGCTTGACTAATTTTGAGTAGTTTTTCATTCCTCATTCTATGTTTTTCCCCTTCTATTCTTATTCTGTCCCATTTGGCTGTCCTCAGGCAGCCTATATCTCATGTCTCCCTGGCCTGGCTAGGTAGCAGACTCCTGGCCTGATTTGTCTTTTCGGTTGCTGATGTGGCCGGACTGACTTGATTCCCTTCGGTAATGCATGTTTTGCTTCTCAGTGTGATTTTTTCTACCTTCGACCTGATCTTTCATTCTTCGCCCTGATCACTTCTTGGTTGGTGTTGCGGTGTAGCAGTTCTTGCCTCATCCTTCGGCCCTGCCCTATAAGATCTCTGATGTGGAGCTAATGTGGTCCGGCTGAACTGGTGAAATGGCGAGAAATATCTGCGTGTCTTCACCTTCCTCGATTTGTTCCCCTACTGCCCTTCCCGATCTATCTTGACTCGTTTAGTTATATATCTTGATCGAATCCTTCGGGCCAGCCCTATGAGAGTTCTTTTGTAGAGCTCAGTGGTCTGGTTAAACTAATATTAAAAAAGAAAAAGATGCGGCAATTCTATTTTGATATGTGTTATGCGAATTGTACTTTTTGACGCGGCAATTCTATTTTGATATGTGTTATGCGAATTCTACTTTTTGATGCTGCAATTCTATTTTGATATGTGTTATGCGAATTGTACTTTTTGACGCGGCAATTCTATTTTGATATGTGTTATGCGAATTGTACTTTTTGACGCGGCAATTCTATTTTGATATGTGTTATGCGAATTGTACTTTTTGACGCGGCAATTCTATTTTGATATCCCCATTATATATATTTACGTTGATAATATTTATTTTGCAATTATTGTTATTGTTTTCGGTGTTTGGCATGCATTTCAGTTAGTTATTTTGTTCAATTTCTTAATTTATTAAGTATGTTGTTAATTCAGTATACAGTATATTCTCTTTTTCCATGATACCAGTACAGCCAATATCAATAGTTTGCCACACATTAATATAATGTGAAATAGTTAGGCTCACTGTATGTACAGTATAGTACGGTGCCAGAACATGATTTGTAGGACAGTGTGACATACCATACTACAGTATATTAACAGATTACTGTATATACAATCCCTTGATTCGTTGTTTTGTCTTTTTACTGTGTTCGCATACGTTTTGGTTTGTTTATTTTGCAAGTTTTACATTATAACTGAACCAAAGTTGAAAATACTGTAAGTAATAAATGTAACTCATAAGTACCATACTGTATCTGTAAAATGTTCTTTCCTCTCGCTTAAGCATTAGGCCATTCGTAGTGCAGTTGGGTACAGTACATGATTAGATTGATATCCAGTATTTATACATTGGTTTAACATAATTTTTCCATTACATGCATTGTAACGGCTCAGACGGGGTTGCCTTTCAGTAGTTGGAGTGTACTGTAATACAATAAAGTCCTGCCACAGCACTGCCCCACCAAGTCATCACTGTGGCTAATGTTGGTATAGTGCTAACTGTGCTTCAGCAAGACTCAACAGAGTCCCCCTGCAGCACTTGCACCTGCAGTATCTGCAACCACACCAGCCTTAACAGTGCTACAAAAAGACAGCACCATAACAAGACTCTACTGTATATTAGGCAATTGGACTATAGAACAATAAAGTCCTGCCCCAACACTGCTCCAACATGCAAACACTGTTGCCGACACAGGTGTGGTGCCAAACGGCGCCCAGGTAAGACTCAGTCCCCTGTGGCACCTATCCGCACCCCACCAGCCTCGGCAGTGCCATACCAAGACAGTGCTAAGATAAAGACTTTATTGTCTAGTAATGGCTGTTGGTCCACAAGTCTATCGCCATCCCCCCTATTAGTCGCCTTGTACGACACACACGCAGTAGGATGCGTGAGGCTTATTCTTTTTTTCATCCACCATTCGATAAAGGCCCCCATACCCCCTGGGGGTAACCGTGGTCATGTGCTGTACTTATAACTTGTCTTGATGGTGTAACGGTTGGAGTGTTTTAAGTTCAGTATGTGATAGCCTGGGTTCTAATCCTGAGAGACTCGCATTCTTTCATTAATTTCATTTGGGTGGTTATTGGTGTGACTAGACATGTGTGAATTTCTATTATGTTTTTGTGTGTTCATTGTTTTCTGTTGTGTTGTCCCTATTCGGGCTCTGTCTTGAGTCCCCCCCTCCCCCCCAAAAAAAAAAAGAAAGAATAGGAAAAGTGGAGGATTGGGCTTGATTATATAGAATTATAGATAGATAGGTTATTGGTGTTAAGAACGGTGTTAAAAATATTAACTAAAAGAAGTGTTCCCCCAGTGTGTGAGTTGCCGGACACGTTCAACTCTTGGTTCCTGGTGATGGAGCTGCACGTGTGGATGGTCTCGGCGCGGCTCATGGCGGAGGGCGCTGAGGGACGCTTTACCCGCAATGCCATGTTGGAGGCTCTGTGGAAGGATGCGGAGGCCCGGGCGAGGAAGATTGGGGTGAGGCATAAACTGTGGTTGTTTTTTCTGGGCCCCCTTCTCCCTCATGTTTAGCCCCATTAGTTTCAGCAACGATTTTGATTAGTTGTTTTGTCTTTTTACTGTGTTCGTATAAGTTTTGGTTTGTTTATTTTGCAAGTTTTACATTATAATATGACGTTCGTCCCATTAGTTTGGTGATTGGCGGAGGGCGGTGAGGGACGATTTAGATTGCCATGTTTTTTCAGAAACCAACAAGTTTTATATTAACCCGTCAAGGATCTTGATGCGTTTTGACAGTTTATTTTGGCTATCAGTAGACTATTTTATACAACTTGTGAATAATCCGTGGGAAGTAAAAGGATAAAGACGGTCTCAATTTACCCTCTGACTTGATTGTGTTCTTTTATTTTACTTCCCAAACTTGACTACTTCCTTTAACGTGACGATAGTGCGTTGTTATATGTGCGATTAGTTTGCTTGGGAAACAGATTAACTTGCTCATGTAGTAATGTACACCCTATGTGGTGGATTGTGTTCTTTTATTTAATAATTTTCATTTTAGTAAACGTTGTTTCCACATAGCGATTTTGATAATTTAATTTGACTTTATATTGTCCTTGTCCCAATTTTGGTTTGTTTAGTTTGCAAGTTTTACATTTTAATTTCATAAATTTTATTTTAGTAAGCGTTGTTTCCACATAGCGATTTTGATCAGTTAATTTGACTTTATATTGTCTTTGTCCCAGTTTTGGTTTGTTTAGTTTGCAAGTTTTACATTTTAATTCTAAATACCCATCAAATATTTGTGTATAATGATAGCCAGAATATACGGTACTGTCAAAAGGCATCATAATTCTATTGTATATACTGTACATTATTATCAGAAAGCATTACTACCTTTTATGTGTAAGTTTGTAATATTGTTTTGCTAAATCTTCATTATGTTTGTACTTTTTTATGCCAACATTATATTTTGCCATATCATTATTTCCACGGGGATTTGATAATTGTTTTGTCTATATATTGAGCAGTTCCTATTTTGGTTTGTTTGTTTTGCAAGTTTATATTTTGATAGTAATGTGGTGCATGAAATATTCTGTAGCGTACATTATTTTCAGAAATCGACACCTAAGTTTATATTGACTTGGCGCAAATATTATCAACCATGCATTATTTTCAGAAATCGTCACCAAGTTTTATATTGTCTCCGTGCAACTGTCATAAACCATACATTATGTTTTAGAAATCGTCACCAAGTTTTATATTGTCTCCGTGCAACTGTCATAAACCATACATTATGTTTTAGAAATGGTCACCAAGTTTTATATTGTCTCCGTGCAAATGTCATAAACCATACATTATGTTTTAGAAATCGTCACCAAGTTTTATATTGTCTTGGTACACATGTTCTTGTTGTTGTTGTTCCCCAAGCTGCCTGGCCGAACAGCCCCAAGGCCCCGAGCAAGGCCAAGGCCACAACCGAGCTCCCCCCCCCCCCCCCCCCCCCCCCCCCCACCCACCCCGACCACAACAAAGCCCGGATGACCGAAGCCACTCCACGGCGGGGAGCTGAGGAGGGTGCGGAAACGCCCAGGAAACCAAAGCCCCACCCAGGGCCCTGTGCCCCTCAGCAATTATGAAGAAAAAGTTGAGGGGCAAAGGAAAAATGTGATGCTTTGGCTTCCAATCTTGGTAGATTGGGAGGTCAATCCACGGAAGAGATGCCGTCACTTGAGATCTAGAAGATATATAAGTAAAAGGAACAGTCAGAGTAAGCTATGGGTATGGCAGAGATCGCTCAGCTCTCACTCTGATAGACCAGCCCGTCACCATGTTATATACTGTACTGTACTGCACGGTGTTGCCAGAAATAGTCACCTTGTTTATCCGCTTGGTACACTCGGATACCATAGTCTCTACCCCACTCTTACAAATTCCTGGACTTCACCTATTTCTAATTATGGAAGTACTGAACTGTACAGTATATATAATTTGTCTGTGAAATCGGGTTTTTTCAAGTGTCGATAATGAAATTCCTCCCCTTCCTTCTTCCTTTCATTCTGTTTCTTATCCTTTCCCACAACTTATTATGTGAAATTTGTATATATATATATCTCTGGAAGTGATTTATATTATGAGTAATATTTTCTATAAATCCACTACAAAATTATAAGTATTATTTATTGAAAAGTAAGTTCTATCCAACTATCGATCCAGATACTTATACAGTTTGTACTTGCATACAGAAAAACACATAGGGAGTCCAGAAATTCTTATGAGTGGGCTAGAGAGGTTCCATAAAGATTGGGCCCATACAGAATATACGGAATTGGGCCCACAGGATTGGAACCTAACCTAACCTAACCTAACCTAACCTAACCTAACCTAACCTAACCTAACCTAACCTAACCTAACCTAACCTAACCTAACCTAACCTAACCGGGCCCAATCCCGTGGTCACTGGCTAGGGACTAAGGTATCCGCTTGGTACACGTGTACATGGGTTTCTGTATTGTGACATTTCTGTTGTGCTTTGTTTATTTTGAACGTTTTGCATTACAATAAATACTGTACATGTTATTTACAATACGCACATGTTTTATGTATGTACCGGTATGTTATTTACAATACGCACATGTTTTATGTATGTACCGGTATGTTATTTACAATACGCACATGTTTTATGTATGTACCGGTATGTTATTTACAATACGCACATGTTTTATGTATGTACCGGTATGTTATTTTCTGAAATCATCATCTTATTTCCACATACCCGGTAGTAATTTTGATAAGTTCTTATTACAGTTTCTTACAGTAGATCCTCTGGAAAAAGGCAAACTAGGCCTTTGTATCCAGCTCAGTGCCAGTACTTGCACTGCTGCGGTCGTTCACGGCGGCGGTAGCAGACGCAACATTTTTACTATTCTGTATTTTTGCTTTATAATCAAACTTCAAATCTTATGTCTTTATATTCTGTCGTTCCTATTTTGGTTTGTTTATTTTGCAAGTTTTACATTATAATATACAAAATGCTTATGTTTTATACTGGAAGTTATTTTCAGAAATCATCACCTTATTTACTCACAATTTTGTTTATGTATGCTCTTGTGTTCAGGGGTAGTTTATAGAGAGGCCTTCCTGAGGATTAAGGCTCCATTAATTACTCCTTCCATTCATCTACCCATAGCCTATGATAGCGCAGTTGGAATGGGTGTACATGCTTAGATTGATATGCAGGATTCAAAACTGCATAATAAATCGTAGGCTTGTCCACCATTCTTTAACTGTCTTTGTACTGGATAAATGCATTGAATTTCGGTGTGAGCATCCTAGGTTCGAATCCCTGGACTGCCACATGTATTTGTTGATTTCAATAATTGAGTTTAGGAGTAAAGTCGGTTGGTGGAGGTAACATAATTTAAAAATTATGTTTTATTAAGCGTTATTTCCACATAGCGATTTTGATTAGTTCTTTTGCGATTATCTTGTGTCGTCCCAGTTATGGTTTGTTTATTTTGCAAGTTTTACATTATAATATACCGGTACCGGTACTGTACGATACTTTCAGAAATCGTCTCCGGGCATCCGCCAGCAGCAGTTGCAGGACATTGGGTCGTCCTTCCAGGCGGCCATGTTTAACTACGACGAGGGGATCCAGAGTGACGACCATGTGTTGGCCTCGGCAGTGTGGCGCAGACTCTTCGACAAGGAATGTGACCAGCCGGAGAAACTAGAGTCTGTCGTGCAGTTTGTTAGGAGACAGGTGAGAAATTGGTACTAAAATGATATGAAACTAAGGAGATGTGTGTGAATTTGTATTTTGTTTTTATGTGTTCATTGTTTTCTGTTGTGTTTTGTGTTGTCCCTATTCTTGCTCTGTCTTGAGTCGGTCCCCCCCCCCCCAATCTTTTTTTAGGAAAAGTGGGGATTGGGCCTGAGTATATAGATAGATAGATAGAATGAATGAGATACTAGATACTTGTTTCCACATAGCGATTTTGATAATTTAATTTGACTTTATATTGTCCTTGTCCCAATTTTGGTTTGTTTAGTTTGCAAGTTTACATTTTAATTACAAGAAACTAATGAGATGCTGGAGCGTGTTCATTATTTTATTGGGGGACGTAAGAATATAATGAAAAACTGGTATCAAATTGGTATGGAACTGTTGGCAACCGGAACGAAGCTGGTAAATAAATACCTGTCTTGAACTAGAGTGTATTATGGGGTCGTGCTTCCAAGGGGTTTAAGGGGACATGGGCCGGTTTTCTGGGCCACATTCTCCCTCATGTTTAGCCCCATTAGTTTTCAGAGGTTAAGATGTTTGCCCCATTAGTTTTCAGAGGTTAAGATGTTTGCCCCATTAGTTAGTCAATTTTAAGACCTTTCGCCCCATTTCGTCGTCAATATTTAGACCTTTCGTGCTATTTAGGTGTCGATTTTTTCCCTGGCGAACGATAGTGAGCCTGTAATGTTGGAATAACCGGCCTTCGGACGGGAAATTTTTCTACTGAAAAATGTACAAATTAATCTAGAAGGGGGATCTAACGGATGTTTTTCTTAAATTTGATGGAGGTCTAGGGAGGAAAGTAGAAAAATAATGAATACATGCAAAAATCGCCCAAAAAGTGAACCATCCCCCCTTAACCTAACAAGTGCGCATGGGGGTAATTGGAAACGTCCCCCTGTGCTGACGTATTTGAGGTGTTTCCGTCACTAAAATATTCATTGTACCATTAATAGCATTAATACTTATCCATATGCGCCTATTATGGGTTGATTATAAAGGTATTAACCTGAAACAACAATAAAACGAGTGAAAACAGCGTTTGGATGGTCAAAATCGGAGATACAGCCCGCGAGTTGTATAATGTATGGGTGAGGCAAGCTGCTTTCCCGCCAATTTCCCCCAAGGCCACTGAGACACAGTCGATCGATACTCTCTCTCTCTCTCTTGCACTCGCTTGCCAAGCGAGTGATCAGTGATGACAACACCCTGCTTGCAACTCGCTAATGTTAGCACGAAAATATACCTCAGAATAAGGGAATAACAGGGAAAATAGGTGATAACTGAAGGAGAGGAGGAAAGTGGGGAAGAAAGGGAGGTAGAGGACTGAGATTTTGCATGGCCCAGGGGCCAAAAAAAAAAAAAAAAAAAAAAATAGATGTCAAAAGTTGATTTTTTTTTTCACTCACTCTTAAGAGTCTCCCCGCAGTTCCCGGGTTAACTACGAGGAGATCCTGAGTGACGAATATGTTTTGGCCTCGGCAGTGTGGCGCAGACTCTTTTTTTAAGGGAATGTGACCCACCCGGTGAAACTAGAGTCTGTCGTGCACCTTATTAGGAACTTGGTGAGGTGAAGTGTACTGGTGCTGTAGTTTAATAGAAGCTTAAGGGGAGGTATTTAGTTTGTTCCCTAGACCTCCATCAAGCTTAAAATTACACCCCCTTGAGTCCCTTTCAAGATAAATTTGTAAATTTTTCGGTAGAAAAATGTCGCGGCCAAAGGCCGGTTCCTCTTAAATTACAGGCTTGCTATCGCTCGCCAGGATAAAATCGACACCTGAATTGCACGAAAGGTCTTAATATGGGGTGAAAGTTCTTAAATCGCTAAACTAATGGGGCAAACGTTTTATAATAACGGAAACAATGGGGCTAAACATGAGGGAGAAAGGGGTCAAGAAAAAAATCCCTCAAGTGGAGATCTCCCCGGTAGAATTAAAATGTAAAACTTGCAAACTAAACAAACCAAAATTGGGACAAGGACAATATAAAGTCAAATTAAATTATCAAAATCGCTGTGGGTTTGTTTACTGTGCATATGTGTGTATCAGTAAGGAAGGAAAGAGTATGGAGGGTAACGGAATGTCCACGCAATTGATAATTTACGTTGCGTATGTGTGTGTGACCCCGCAACCTCTCCCCACGCTGCAGACACACACCCGCACGGCACGCACTCACACCGATGATCGATCGCGTGGACATTATGTCACGCCCCATACCCCCCTCCATCCCTGCACCCACACACACATACACACGGTAAGTAAACCCACATTGTACCACTGAAGCTTCTATTCAACCATTATAAAGTGAATATAGGAAGAGAAATTCACAGTGCCATGAATGCTGGAATGGGAAATTATACCCACATGACAGAATACAAAAATGTTATCAGAAAAAACTTAAATGCGATTGACGTTACCCGCTCATTATCTTCCCACAGATGGCGTTGATGGACGGGTTATCTCGGGAGGAAGTACTGCTGGAGAGTAAGGTAACATGGGTGCCGTTCAGTGAGTGTGTCGTCAAAAGTAGTTTGTGAAGATTTAATTTTATTATCATGAAGTTTGGTGCAGTAGTAATGAAAATTGTAACTGAAATTTATACTCGTGAATATTCTAACGTACATTATTACTCATGAATATTTTAACTTAAATTTATATCCATAAAGTTTGGTACAGTAGTCATGAATATGCTTACTCAAATTTATACTCAAGAATTTTGGTTGTAATAACAATTCTAACTTAATTTATACTCAAGAAATTTGGTAGTAATTAATATTCTAACTTTATATATACTCATGACTTTTGGTAGTACAGTAATCAATATTCTAAATTTTTATACTCAAGAATATTGGTAGATATAAATCAAGAACCCTTATGTGAATATTGGTAGATATAAATCAAGAACCCTTATGTGAATATTTGAAATGTTTGGCATTGTACCCCCTTAAAATGTATGTACATCAGTTTCAGTTACTGATCTATAAGATAATCAGATTCACCAACTTAAAATAACAAACTTACCAGATTAATTTAATTAAGAAAAGAAAAACTTAAAATCCCATACAGTACCATACAGTATAATACGTTGGATTACAATAATACAGCCTTTTTTACTGAATACATGCAGCTGCTACCATTAAATTAAAGCTATACAGTATGATTTTGAAGAAAGAAAATATATGGTTGAACATACTGTACTGTATTAAGTTATCACCGTAGGGATGCGGCGACCCCAACGCCCTCCGCTTTGGTGGTGCAATCACCTTCTGGAGCAGTGGACCACTGGTTCCAATCTTCAGAAAATTCCTGTGCTTGGTATGCTTCCAGCCAGGGCCCCACTGGGGTAAATAGAATAACAAAACAGTGGTGGAACTGCCATCCGGGCGAGGGACTGCTCTGGGTCTGCTCCTTGAGTGCTAAGGGTCATAATCCACATAGTGGAAATGGCACTGTGGAATGGGTCGGGGGAGGCATGTCTGGGAGCCTGGAGGCAGTTACTGCCATGGTCATCCCTTTTGGGGCGCTTCCTCTAGAAGCGGGGCATCGGATTTATGATGATGATGATGTTATTGTTGTAAATAAAGTTGATTTGTACCAGATGATTTAATAACCTTATGAATGAAAGGAAATTAACCCCTGGAAGATTATGACGCATTGTGACAGTTTATGCTGGCCATCATTAGACGGTTGTATGCAATTTAGAAAGGATATCTAGGAATCAAAGGATAAATATTATCTCGACGAACTCTTTGATACCCACAAGTTCTTCCTAAGCTTAACAAAATCATATTTCTGCTCTCTGACTATTATTCAATTACAGTACTGTATATTATAAAGATTAGGAAGGGTATATGGAAGTCAGAGGGTTAATTAAGATAGTCTTTACCCTTATAATTCTCACAGATCCTTCGTAAATTGTACAAAATCATCCAGTGATGGCCAAAATATACTGTCATAACGTGTCATGATCCTCAAAGGGTTAAGATGTGTATAACTTGGCATTTATTGAAGTTTATGAAATGCTATATACCCGACACAGATTTGTTATGGTAATGTAGGGTTGATTATAATTATTCCCTTATTTCTGTTTTTCTTTCATTCATAAATATTTCATTTCATAAAATTTTAGTTTAGTAAGCGTTGTTTCCACATAGCGATTTTGATATCTTGTTTTGACTTTATATTGTCTTTGTCCCAGTTTTGGTTTGACTTTGTTTGCAAGTTTTACATTTTAATATTGTTCTGCTAAATATTCAATACGTTATTTCCCGTTATTGATTTTTATAAGTTTGTTAGATCCGTGCGAAGCGAAGGACCTCTAGAGTTTACTCATGTTGTTGTTGTTGTTGCTTTTCTTCTTGCTTGTTATTTCTTCTTTTTCTTGTTAGGGCAACGCTTAACCCTTCCTACCCGGCCAGTCTTACCTAAGGACGGTCGCCCGTACCCGGGCGAAATGGCTGAAAAACGTCTAGGCCTAGGCTACCGTATTAATGTTTATTTTCACTGCTAGAACTTTCCCACTCATCTATAATCGTAGTGCGGTTTTCAATCTGTATTTTGGCGTTGAGTAGAGCTCTGTAAGTCAACTGGTTCAGTTGTGATGACGATTTCAGTGGAGCCAATATTGCAGAGATGTTACCAATATGGGGGCTTTTCAGACACTAATTTTGTCTGACGTCAGAACAATAACATTGAAGAGTCTTCTCCTTCTTGTTTTCGGAGGTGCGGTGACGCAACGCTTGGGTTTGTTGACATACGTCGTACGCACGGCGTTCAGACCAAGCTTAATTAGGCTATTAAGCTGCTGTCTTAGTATAGCTGTAATAGTATAGATATCTTATCAATATTTGTATTTTTTACTATTGTTAATGTCTTGTCATGTTGCAAATTTGATTTTAAATAATATTTTGACATTTAACATGTAGTTTCTTTATTCATGCAGAGTTTAGTAAAATTTGCCAGAACGTCCCGGACTTCCCAAACTTGACTACTTCCTTTAACGTGACGATAGTGCGTTGTTATATGTGCGATTGGTTTGCTTGGGAAACAGATTAACTTGCTCATGTAGTGATGTACACCCTATGTGGTGGATTGTGTTCTTTTATTTAATAATTTTCATTTTAGTAAGCGTTGTTTCCACATAGCGATTTTGATAATTTAATTTGACTTTATATTGTCCTTGTCCCAATTTTGGTTTGTTTAGTTTGCAAGTTTTACATTTTAATTAGGTAAGGACGGCCGGGTAGCGGCCCTTCTGCAGAGCTGTCCTTACCTAAGGCAGCCCGGGTAGGAAGGGTTAATGTAAGGTATGCAAGTTGTACATTATAATTGCTATTTTTTGGTTATTACGGAAACAAATTTAATGATTTTTAATTTTATTTATTTATTTATTTTATGTATTTTATTATGTTACTTAAGCGTTGTTTCCACATATCCATTTTGATTAGTTGTTTTGTCTTTTTACTGTGTTCGTATTAATTTTGGTTTGTTTATTTTGCAAGTTTTACATTATAATTTTTCACATACATATACTCTGCTCTATCTTCTGGAAAGCGAGAGAATGACTAAGAGGGTGTACGAGAGCGAGGTAGAGGTAGACCGAATGAGAGGTGGAAGGATGGAGTGAGGAAGTACATGAACGAAGACGGTGCTGGTTGGGGGGAGGGGCGTCGACTGACTGGGGACAGAGGTGCATGGGGGCGGTTTGTTCGTGGCCACCCCTTCGGGGATCACGGCGTCAGGCAATAGATAGATAGATAGATAGATCTTCTAGGCCGTAAAGCAATCCTTTTTTTTAATGTTGTCCTGTCCGTCGCGCCACGCACCTCGGAGTTAACACGGCCGCACAGATCTGCACTTGTTTATCTTTAGGCTACAGTATATTGTGTGGTTTCTGTTTTCTGGTTTGTTTGATTTGTAAGTTTTATATGTTAATTAAATATATTATAACTGTCTTCGTGGCGCAATGCATAAGGTGTTGATTTTCGGTGTGAGCGTCCTGGGTTCGACTCCACGGACTGCCACATGTGTTTGTAATATTTCATTAATCGATTTTAGGAGTAAAGAACAAAATAATACATATTATCATGGTATTGTAGGCTAGATTATGTGTTTCCTTATTTCTATATTTTTTCTTTTATCTTTTATCTTTTATCTTTTATCTTTTATCTTTTATCTTTACCAGAACGTCCCGGACTTCCCAAATTGACTAATTCCTTGAACATGACGATGGTGCATTGTTATATGTGCGATGAGTTTGCTTGGGAACCAGATTGACTTGCTCATGTAGTTGTGTACACCGTATGTGGTGGAGTGTGTTCTTTTATTTCAACATTTTATTTTATTAAGCGATTTTGATTAGTTCTTTTGCAATTATGTTGTGTCGTCCCAGTTTTGGTTTGTTTATTTTGCAAGTTTTACATTATAATCTTGACATTAATTTCCTCTTAACATGATATACAGACTATGTTGGAGTTCAGGGGCCACTGAAGCACGTCGCCGCGCCTGTACCAGCCCATATTACAGTATTATTTGTGTTTATATATATTGTTTATGATACTGTTTTGCTAATGGTTTATTACATTATTTCCACCTAGCTAATTTTCCACATGCTTCTTCAATGTCTTGTATTTTGTAGATATTGTAGCTACTTCATTTACTTTATAATGTTTTATAATGTATTACCTGTGGGACCTGGGAATCTTTTGCTGGGGACCCTAATTGGGCCTGGGTCTCTGGGTCTTCTCCTGGGCTACCTAGATCATATTTGCGAGAGTGAGCATGCTCGTTAATTCCCGCCTCCTAAGATATGTTTGTCATACCGTGCTTTGAAACTATGCACTGATGGTGAGCATGCTCGTTAATTCCCGCCTCCTAAGATATGTTTGTCATACCGTGCTTTGAAACTATGCACTGATGGTGCAGACACTACTTCGGCTGGCAATTTGTTCTATTGTTTTGTGTGTGTGTGTTTTTTTTTTTTTTTTCGAGCTCTCCCCCCAGCTATTGGGTATGTGCCTGAGTATATATATATATACAGTACATACATATAATACTTTGTACAGTATGTATTGTAAGTACCGTACTCCTTTAATGTTTTTTTTCCAGAGGTGCATGGGGGCGGTTCGTTCGTGGCCACCCCTTCGTGGATCACGGCGTCAGGCAATAGATAGATAGATAGATATTGAAGCTCCATTTCCATTTTCTTCTTCAATTTGTTTATTTTGTAGATACTGTACTTTATATCTACTAGGTTTGTTGTTGTTTTTTATAATATTATAGTGTACTGTACATTATTTTCAGAAATCATGACTCTTATGAACTTAAACATACAGTAGGGGCTCACATAGAACGTGTTCGCATAGAACGAGTCGCTTATAGAACGCCGACCTAAAATATTGTTCCAAAATTTTCGTTAGGAAGGAATGTGATCATATAGAACGATTTCGCCATCAAAGTAGGGCAAATCCGAGGAGTTCTCATATAGAGCGCCGAAATATTGTACAAAATATCGTACGCTCCTGACGGAAATTTACGCTTACAGTGAACATTGACCATATTGGGCCGCCAAAATGCCGCGATCACATAGAGCAAAATCACATAGAACGGCCTCGTTTATCAACCAATTTCTCGTTCTATGTGAGACCCTACTGTACATCACTATCTTTTTATGTTCAAGTTCATAATAATGTTTCGCTCTCTCCAATATATTATTTCCATATAGTTATTTTTATAAGTTCCTTTCTGTCTATATATTTTGCGATTTATGTTTTTTTAATGGTTAGTGCACGGAATTTTGGTGTGAGTATCCTAGGTTTGAATCCTTGGCATACCACATGTATTCATTAGTTTCATTGATTTCTTTAATTAGGTTTATTGGTAAGTTTATTGGTGGGTTGGGGAAAATATGAATTTTACATTTAATTCTAACCTTATGATAATGTGTTCTATTTGGCAGTAGAAAAATTAAGTCCTTCACTATGGGGGCGTCATGTTCATTTTATTCTGGCTATCGGTCAAAAATTATATTCACGTTAGGAAGGCTCTGGTCCAGTCAAATAATTCATTTAGATAGGTTTTATCCCATTGATCCCCAGAGGTCCTTCTTAAGCCGAGTAAAAATGTTAACCGATAGCCAGAATAAAATAAGAATTACGCCCCTGTACTGATTGACTCCGTTTCCTCGGCATATTTAACTGACTGCACTCCGTCACACCCCTGACGAACTGCTAGGAAACGGAATAAGACGGAACTGCACTCCGTCACACTCCTGACGGAACTCTGCTAGGAAACGTAATAAGACGGAACTGCAGTCCGTCACACCCCTGACGAACTCTGCTAGGAAACGGAATAAGACGGAACTGCACTCCGTCACACCCCTGACGGAACTCTGCTAGGAAACGTAATAAGATGGAACTGCATTCCGTCACACCCCTGACGAACTCTGCTAGGAAACGGAATAAGACGGAACTGCACTCCGTCACACTCCTGACGGAACTCTGCTAGGAAACGGAATAAGACGGAACTGCAGTCCGTCACACCCCTGACGGAACTCTGCTAGGAAACGGAATAAGACGGAACTGCACTCCGTCACACCCCTGACGAACTCTGCTAGGAAACTTAATAAGATGGAACTGCACTCCGTCACACCCCTGACGAACTCTGCTAGGAAACTTAATAAGATGGAACTGCACTCCGTCACACCCCTGACGAACTCTGCTAGGAAACTTAATAAGATGGAACTGCACTCCGTCACACCCCTGACGAACTCTGCTAGGAAACTTAATAAGACGGAACTGCACTCCGTCTCACCCCTGACGAACTCTGCTAGGAAACGGAATAAGACGGAGTAACACTCCGTCCTATTCTGTTCTACTCCACCTTGCTCGGTTGATTTCTTGCACTCGACACTATTTCTCCTGGTTTAACATGAAGGCTACCTGGCTGCACCCTGTACCGAAGTCTTTGATGTGGGAAGGACCATTAACCCTCGCTAGGGGTGGGCCGCGATTCCTGACCTAACTTACCCTTGGAATGCCCCTTGTACCACTTTCCCGGTCTCTTTCCTTGGCTCTTGCCTCTGGCGGAGCCACTGCTTCCAGGCTTGGAAGAAAAGACGGAAAAAACTTGGAGTGTTATTTACTAATTTTTTCAAGAGAGCCAAAAGTTCACAACATATTCAGTGTGAGAGCCGCATAAGCCATAAGGCAAATAAGCCACAAGGATAAGTAGAAATAAATATATATAGGAACTAAATTACATATTTTTGTGGGTTTCCGTAGCGAAAGAATTATAGAACAAGACTAGTAACAATGATTATATTGAAATTCTTTAGTAAAAATAGATTATATTGAAATTCTTGACTTTACTACAGTATTATAAATTTAAAAAAGAAATAATTTCATTTAATGTTGTGATGACCGGAAATGAGCCGCCAATCAGGTCATTGCGAGCCGCCACTGGCTCGCGAGCCGCACAATGAAGACCACTGCACTAGGGTGACTTTGAGGACTAAATTTAAGTTTGGATTTAGTAACAGACTCCTTCCGCGGTGTGGGGGCAGTCATTCTCGTCGAGTCTAATAGACCTCCACGCATCTTGTGATACTAGATTGGTAGTAAGTACAGGGGACAAAATTAACCTAAGCCCTATATATTCCGGCAGCTTCTTTACCAAAAAGACTCTTAAGTCTGGGCGAGCCCGGACCGTTTCCAAGAAAGCGACCCATATATCACTAAGTGATCAGTTTTGGCCCCAACTCTGTTCCTCATTCATATCAATGATCTCATATCTACCACTCATAATCCAATACATTCCTACGCAGATGACTCAACACTCCACAGTTCCTTCACATTTACCAATTCTTTCACCCAACCCGATCTTATAAATTAAAATATAAGCACTGCAATTTCTCTGAACCAGGACCTTTCTAGAATTGAAGAATGGGGACAAAAGAATCTAGTTTCCTTTAATGCACAGAAAACCAAGTACATTCAATTTTCTAACCGACAGAATCTCACTGACTCCCATATATTTTTCAATGATGTAAATATTCCCACTTCCCCTAGTATTGACATTCTCGGTGTAACATTAACTACTAACTTGAGCTGGACACATTATGTTAGAAGCATTGCTAAGAATGCCTCTAAAAAACTGGGACTCCTGTACAGAGTTCGAGAATTCTTCACTGACGAGCAGTTGGCCGTAATATATAAAAGTCATGTGCATTCTCAGATGGATTACTGTTCACCTCTGTGGAGTGGAAGTGGAGTGGTTGCATTGAGGCAGTTGGACAAAATTCAAAATAAAGCTATTAGATTATCAATAACCCTGCAATCACACAGGACCTTCCTACATTATCCATACGAAGAAACGTTGCATCCCTTGCATTATTCTACAGATATTTTCACAGCAATTGTTCCGAGGAACTTGCTTCAATTGTGCCGCCTCTCCACATCTTTCCCCGTAGAACTAGGGCAGCTGAGAGCGCCCATGAATTTACACTTTCTCCTCCACAATGCAGAACTTCTGCTTATCAAAATTCATTTATCCCTAGAACTACTACTCTTTGGAATTCACTTCCCTCGAATTGCTGTCCACAAACTTACAATCTACAAATGTTTAAATCCAGTTGTTACAAACATTTTATGAATGGAGGATGCCTTTAGGCACATGGACCTTTTTGTTTTATCTGTGTTTTTCCTTCCTCCGTTCATTGTCTCTTTAAAAAAAAAAAAAGGTGTCTGAACTGAGTTCTGCAAGAGAAGTCGCCGGGTAAGATATAGAGCCTTGGTAGTCTGCGAATCAACTACTGCTTCAGTCGTCCGAACAAGGGACTCCGCCAACTGGCGACTGATCAGGAAATGAGAAAGCAGCTTCCAAGCCTTTTGTCTAAGTTTGAAATCCTTAATAATCTGAGGGAGTGGGACTTGAGAATGGGCCGTTAACTTTGCATAATGATAGTTTAGGGGCACTAAAAAAATCCAAAACTGTTTTTGACACACCACCCGCAATGGCTACTGGTAAAGAGAACTACATATGTTGTGCCTGCGGAATTTGATGAGTTGATTTACTAGTATTAGTGCTTGCAAAGTTTTGCACTTCCGACTCCCAGTCTAGCCATGGACCCGTGCCTACCGTTCCAATATACAAGACTGGATTACCAGACTGGTCACGAATTGGTTGAGTGTCTAACTCAGGTGTTATGCTTAACAGAGCTTTGACGTCATTAAAACCGTCAAGTTTTGACCAGTCTGAATACAGCCTCACAGATGAAGCCGGTGGCAGAGCAGGTGATGGAGCATAAACACAATAATCCGGGGTGTACACATTAGGAATAGCTTTCACAATAATGTCTAACACCTCACCTGAAATATTCTTAGCTCTAAGTTTCTTTGACTCGCTTAATTCAACACTCCAATGTTCAGGGACCAGCGGTTTCCCCAACACTTTCCGTTGCGCAGCCTGAGGGTTAAGAGCAGGCCCATACAGCAAGGGCATGGAACCTTTCTTTACCAGAGTTTTATCTAGGGGAGGTGGAATAATATCAGCCAACACACTAATATTGGAAGTCATGAGAGTGGGTGTTACATTAGACAAACTAGTAATAATAATAATAATAATAGTTCTTAAAGCTAGCGCATGCTAAGCTAGCTAAGGATAGCTCAATTAGGCCAATTAGGCGTATTTCCATTGGGGTCCTGTACTACTACCCCATCCCTTTGCTTATGAGGGATGGTAACGACTCCGTGCTTGTGAAAAATCTTTAATGCGCTGAGCGTGGGCGCGAATCCGGGCCTTCTGGGTGGAAGTCCGAGACGCTAGTCACTACACCAAGCGAGCCGCTAGTAATGGCATGGGAGGGAGCAATTACTGTTTTAGGTGCAACCTGCATTGAACCCAAAGGCCTCGCGACCGGCGGTGGAGCGGGAGAAACTGGCACAGAAGTATCCCCTCCTATTTTACTCTTTATTACCTCCATAAAGTTTTGGAGGTCTTCTTTAGTCACAAACTCCCTGGTTTGATCCATGGACATATATTGAGATTCGATATCAGAATGCCCTGCTGAAGCCACTTGTTGACCCGCCTCTATGTGCTCTGAAAAATCGTCCTGAATGGATTGACACTCCATTGATTCCAGTGACCGAGCTGAGGGGAGTTGAACCCCTTCAGACTGGACTGCGGGTTTGAGAACCTCACGCTCAAAATCTTCCCATTCTAAGTTGGGAATAGACGACAGAAGAGGGTTTTCACTTGACTCCTGAGGATAACCTCTATATGGCAAAAAAGTGTAATAGTAAATATATACAAAGGAAAAGGGGATGCGCTAGATAGAGGTAATTATAGGGACCTGAAAATGCTTGACCAAATCATGAAGGTCTGTGAGAGAGTCTTTGAGGGTTTGATCTGGCAAAGCATCTCTATTGATATGTAGTTTGGTTTTATGCCAGGACGTCGTACAACCGATGCTATCTTCATAGTCAGGCAGATACAGGAAAATACTTACTAAAAGGCAGGGATCTTTTACTTTTTGTTTGTAGACCTGGAGAAGGCCTTAGACAGGGTGCCTAGAGATGTTGTGCAGTGGGCTATGAGGACACTTGGTGTGGAAGAGTGGCTGGTGCGAGGGTGAAAGGTGTACTGAGTGATAAGTTCACAGTCCGTGTTGGAGTTCATCAGGGTTCAGTGTTAAGCCCCCTCCTCTTTATTATGGTCCTGGAGGCACTGTCTAGAGTTTTTAGAGGTGGACTCCCGTGGGAACTGTTTTATGCAGACGATTTAGTCCTAATAGCTGACAATATGGAAGATGCTGAGGCCAAATTCAGAAGATGGAGAGAGGGCATGGCGAGCAAGGGATTAAGAGTCGATATTAACAAAACCAAGGTTATGCATTGTAGATTGAGACGAGGCAATGTGGAAAAGAGCGGTGCATACCCATGTGCAGTGTGTGGAAAGGGTGTAGCCGCTAACTCGATTCGATGTAGCATCTGTCGATGTTGGGTACACCATGGGATTAAGCGCTGTAGTAGAATAAAAGGACCCCTGCCGAAGGATAAGTCAAAAATAGAGAAATTTGAGTGCGTAGTGTGCAAAGGCGAGCTTGTGTTAAGTGATGAGTCATTGGAGCTGGTGGGCAAGTTTTGTTACCTAGGAGATACCATCTCTGCCGGTGGTGGGGCCGAGGTTGCCACTGTTGCTAGAATTAGATGTGGCTGGGATAAGTTCAGAGAACTGCTGCCAATTCTGACCATGAAAAGAATGCCTCTCTCCCTGAAGGGAAAGGTGTATGCCTCATGTGTTAGAAGTGCAATGACGTATGCTTCAGAAACATGGGCCGTTAAAGTAGAGGATGTCAACAGAATGGAACGTCATGAGATGAGAAGGATGAGATGGATGTGTGAGGCCAGGCTGCAGGATAGAGTACCAAATGATGAGTTGAGGAGACGTTTAGGTATATAGAGTATTAGCGAGGTGATGCGTACAAGTAGACTGGGATGGTATGGTCATGTGGAGAGAATGGATGAACAAAATTGGGTGAAAAAATGCAGGTCTGTGATTGTGGAGGGAGCTGCACCGAAGGGTGAACCAAGGAAGACCTGGGATCGGACTATACGTGCCGATCTCAAATCCAAAAACTTGACAAATGAAGCAGCCCTTAACAGGGTTGCCTGGAACGCCGCCATTAGGTCAAGAGACTGAAACAGCACGTATGTGTGGAGCACTCAGTCATAAAATGTTATGTATGTATGTATGTATTCTGCGAGCACTTGGGACGGCACATGGCGTTGAGGCGTGTGACTGCGGGGTATAACGTAGGGCCGTGGCCTCCCTGATGGAGAGACATGGCCTACAGGGTAGCTAAAAAGTTCACTGGACGCGTCCCTGGGCGGCGTCGCAGCACCCCTATGGACCGTCCCCGACTGGCCAGATTTGACTTTTGGCACAGCCAGGGACAGCTGTGTAGGTTTTGGTGCCGGCGAAGGCGATGTCCAAGACCTCACGCTGGAGGCCGGCGTACGGGACTGAGACTTGGACGCACTAGAATCTGACGGAGCCGCATCCTCCGGTGTTCCTGTTCGCCTCCTCTTCGCTGCCTGTTGTAGTGGCGGTGAAGAGATTGTCCAGCGCAAAGGAGACCTCGATTGGGACCGACGTCTCGACTGCGGTGGTTTTGACGAATCCGGCGTAGGCCGCTTCACCGACCGGCGAGGGGGACTAGTTGCTTTCTGTGTGGCGTCATCAGTAGAATCGTCCGAACTAATCAGAGGTTTTGACGCTACCTTCGATACTCTTTTCTTTGTCACTGTGCCAGAACGAGTAATCAATTTAGGAGGGTTAGCAAGAGTGGGCTTTAACAATAAGTCCCAAAGTGGCTTGTCATCACATTGTAGTTACTTATGGGCAACATCTTTACTATAGTCCATGAAACAAGTTTTGGTGGCTAATAACACTGTACGACAACCCTCCTCCTTATGGTTAATGAAACCATTTCTTAGCCGCACACACACATTGCACTTCTTTGTAACCCACTGTCCATGTGATCAATCTAGGCACGAAACACATTTGACACTGCTTATGTCCAGTTACTGGAAGGTTGGCACAAGTATCTGATGAACAGAAAGCAATATGCTCCATGATTAGTCCTCCCCGCCGGGATCGGTGACGGTCCGGAGCTCCTCGCCGAGGAGACGTGTACCTGGAAAAAAATGTCCTAGAATCAATGCTCATAAGGACAACCTGAAGCATTTAACACAACCGTTACCTTATAATTCAAAAGAAAAGTAGACAGCGATCACCACTACTCTAAGTTTCTTGTGTATCCTTATGGAAAACCCATGTGCGGTTTTCTCATGAAGGAGTTTAACCCTTAATTATCAGCTCCTGACTTAAGTCCGTTAGAGAA
Source organism: Paralithodes platypus (assembly GCA_032716605.1). Lineage (NCBI taxonomy): Eukaryota > Metazoa > Arthropoda > Malacostraca > Decapoda > Lithodidae > Paralithodes > Paralithodes platypus. The sequence goes on along the minus strand of CM064541.1, from coordinate 32,789,416 downwards.
CCAAGGTAAAGAGCGGGTCCCGACTTGAGTCCAATGCGATTTTGAGCACATAATTGGCTCTGAGAGAGAGTCCATGCAGTGGGAGGAGCATGGGCTGGCTATGACCGTTCAGCGTGGACATAGTCCCGCCTCTGACACCACCACCACATGTCTACACCTCCCTGGTCCGCGATACAGGGTAAAAACTGAGGAAATTTACTGTATTTTAGGGTTTTTCCCTTCGTATTGCAACATCGTTGCAAGAGAACCCGTGATCGTACAAGGATGGTTCAGGTGTCATTGGAAAGCTCAATTATCGCCCTTTCACGGATACATAATTGTATTACGCTCTGGCTCTTCTTTATGCATGAAAAAGAATGAAGCTCGTTTAGGGTAAATCTGCCCGCTTGGCAGGTAGTAGCGTTACAAAACCAGCCGCTAGGGAGGTGTTAAGGACTGCTTACCTATGATAACGCTTATCAATGACCCATACTAAATGCTGACTAGAAAGCGCTTTCTAGTAAGCGACCATCCCGCCGTGATAGAAGAGTGGATAGCAATGACTCTTCCGCCGCGATGACAGATTAGTAGTCTTCCCGCCGAGCTAGGAATATTTAAGAATAGTATAGGCGAGTTGTTCCGACTGAACTGGAACATCCCTTGGAAGCCCTCCTCTTCCGCCGGGAGTTCGTTCTAGTTCAAGCCAATGAACTGGTTACTTGGATCCTGCGCAACACCAGAACGCCACTCGTGGGATGCCCGGCGAGGGTGAAACGCGTTCGCTAGACAATTCCCCCGCCGGAAATACGGTCCAAAACCATTCTTCACTCAAGTATTTGACAAGAAAAGAAGAAAACTTATTCTAATCGTCAAGACCCGCCCAAGACCCTCCAAAACTAGTACTATTTCATCGTCTAGTAGAAGAGGGCAACATAGGTTATAGCACACATAAGAATTACAAATCAATCTTTAAAATATACATCTTAGCCATAAAATGGACCCTACTGAGAGGCTGGCCACGAGGCCTAGGGCAAGCAGAAGAACGGCAAATTAGGCAAATTACTCTTACCTCTAGGAAGATCCAGCACCCTCTACCATCTAGACGACGGGAACGCAGGAAAAACGACGCAGAAAGCCAGAAACAATGCTCTTCACTAAGTAAAGCAGCCCTAAACTAATGAAACTGCCGACGAATAAAACACGCTTAAACCACCAGAAAGGTGGCCGAAAAGCGTTGCCCTTATAATAAAAGCCTCGAACCTACTCGTAAGGCTAACACTATAGGAAAATAAAACATACAACAATGGCATCCCCGACTTATACTTGATCAAGGGACGCCATCACACAAGGCACCCTAAAAACACAACTCCTGGGGGTTGCGCTAATCAGCACGCCCAACTTAACTAATCTAAGTCTACTCTGGAACATCTCAGATTAGTACAAATGAGCAAAAGACTCACAATCCGGACGGAAGAGTGACGAATGAAGAGAGGTCTGGAACACGCGTCCGCTCGGCGCGAACCCCTGGAGCGTAAGGAAGATGACGCGCAGTGTCTCAATGCAAGCCCACGCTAAGAAAAACATCTGCACTACGAGAAGCGTAAAACAGATAAGAGTTCTAATCTTTTCTTTTATTTTATTTTTAATTAGTTTTTTTGTAGAGGCATCCGTATCATAATGACGAGTCCGTAAGTAATTAGGAGCGTACGCTTACGATGAATTGGTCTCTCCGGGGCGGGTGATTTGAACAGCTGACCCTGGAGTTCAAAGTGAGCCATTACTGTATAAGGCATATCGTCAATGATGGAGGGGCCACTAATAAATATAGTTGTTTCAAATAGCAGTACAGGCAACTTCCACTCGTTTCCTTCCCTTATCAGCGATACACCAACATCCACTGCTCTTCCTTGTATTTCTTTCAGGACTCCAATAATCACCAACCAATTACTGTTACCACTTCGTTTATTGCTTTATGTTCATAATTTCATATTAAAAGTAAAATAGGAGCATACAGTATGGAGAAGTAATTATGTTATATATGGTAAATATGACAATTTACGTCAGAAACGCAGCAAATGCCTTGTGTTAAGGGGGTAGGGTTTATACCTTGTGTTAAGGGGGTAGGGTTTATACCTTGTGTTAAGGGGGTAGGGTTTATACCTTGTGTTAAGGGGGTAGGGTTTATACCTTGTGTTAAGGGGGTAGGGTTTATACCTTGTGTTAAGGGGGTAGGGTTTATACCTTGTGTTAAGGGGGTAGGGTTTATACCTTGTGTTAAGGGGGGTAGGGTTTATACCTTGTGTTAAGGGGGTAGGGTTTATACCTTGTGTTAAGGGTGTAGGGTTTATACCTTGTGTTAAGGGGGTAGGGTTTATACCTTGTGTTAAGGGGGTAGGGTTTATTTGTTGGTCTATTTTATTAATTATTTATTTATTTTTCAGTGTCCTCGCTAGACCTCCATCACGCTTACAAAACCACCCCCAAGACACCCCTTTGAGATAAATTTGTAAATTTTTCAGTAGCAAAATGTTGCGGCCAAAGGCCGATTCCTCCCACATTACAGGCTCGCTATCGCTCACCAGGAAAAAATCAATACCTAAATGGCACGAAAGGTCTTGATATTGACAAATAGGGTGAAAGGTCTTAAAATCGCCAAACCAATCGGGGTGAACGTCTTAAATTTGTATAACTAATGGGGCTCAACATGAGGGTAAAAGGGGGTCCAGAAAAAACCCTACCCTCCCCCCACCATTGAAAAATATATTGATGATAAGGGATCCCGTGTTCCGTGAGGTGAGAAACACAACTATATCACATGTATGTTTGTATATGCTCAGGCCCAATCCCCACTGTTCCTGTTTTTATTTTTATTTTCTATTTTACTCGATTTTATAATTTTGTATTGTTTTTATTTTCTTGGGGGTGGCCGACTCAAGACAGAGCAAGAACAGGGAAAACACAAAGCACCAGACAGAACAACGAACAAACACAGACAAAACACAAAATTCACACACAATAATATAATATAATATAATCCCAAGTAGAATTATTATCATCTGTAATTATTTTTAACGTCGTTCTTAACACTTAAAGAGCGGGGCCCGACTTAAGTCCGTATCCAAAAAGCAGCAAGTTAGGAGCATTATTAAGGCTTTTAAAGGGTTAAAATCGAGTGCAAATGGCCGGGAGCGCAGCAGGCCACACGGCCGACACCCAGGGCTTACCGCCGCCCACTAACTCACCCTCCCTGTGTTCTCGAGAGGCCAGTAGTGAGCATAGCTGGGAAAAATATACCGCTATACGCTAAACTCCCATGTTGGTGGTACCACTGTATGAGAACCACGAGTGCTACGTAGCTCGTTCTGGCCTCATTTTGAAGCTTTTAGCGCCTAGTTTTTTGCTGAATACATTTCTTTTCATGCAGATACTTGATTCATCATTCAGGAGGGCCTGAATATGCCCAAATAAGCCCAAAACCCTCCGCTAGACAAGGGTTAAGGTGGCCTATCTCGTTTTGTTTTTTTAATCTTTCTCTCCCTCTCTCTCTCTCTGGGTTGTATTGTATTGTATTGACACCTGGATGGGGGTAAACATCTTAAAACAGTAGGCTGAATGGGGCCGAATGGATACAAGCCAAAGAGAGAGGGAGAGAAAGAGAAAAGAAATGAGGTGGGGTCCCTTAAGGGGAGGTTTTTAGTTCGGTCCCTAGATATCCTTCAAGCTTAAGATTACACCCCCTTGAGCCCCTTTCAAGATAAATTTGTACATTTTTCGGTAGAAAAATGTCCCGGCTGAAAGCCGGTTCCTCTTAAATTACAGGCTCGCTATCGCTCGCCAGGATAAAATCGACACCTAAATGGCACGAAAGGTCTTAAAATTGACAGAAATGGGTTGAAAGTTCTTAAAATCTTCAAAATAATGGGGCAAACGTCTTAAAATTAGAAAAACAATGAGGCTAAACATGAGGGAGAAAGGAGTCAAGAAAAACATTCCTCAAGTGGAAATCTCCCCTTAAGATAAAGTTAAGATTGACAGTATTGGTGTTTAGATGGTTGGCGATCTAGGTCTCCCGTATCTGTCGCTGCAAACACACTACAGTAAACCCTCGCTAACTCGGACTAATTGGGGGGGAGACCACTTCCGAGATATCCGAGGTCCGACTGATGTCCGACTTAAAAGAGGAAAAAATCCGAATTATAAGAGGAAAGTCCGCGTCCGAGAAAATTGAGATTTTTTTTTTTTTTTTTTTTTTTTTTTTTTTTTTTTTTTTTTTTTTTTAGTGAAATTCATCATATTAATGACAAATACGAACCTTATTATGTTTTCAGGGACAGTACAGTACATAGTAATTAATATTAACACAATAATTAAAAGGCACAGGCTTCAATTCATCCTTAAATCACTTAAAACACCGAGTGCGAGAACATTGTAAACCGGACACAAATCCCGTCCAACTCGGAAATTTCCGAGATATACAGGGACATTTCCGAGAGGCCTATGCCATTCCGAGAAGTGCGGGTTTCCGAGTAAAAAGAGTCCGAGTTAGCGGGGGTTTACTGTATAGTCTATTCACTGTAAGTAGGCAAGAAATTATGACCTCTAACCTCTGTAACTAAAAAACGACTAGAGTAATCGAGCTAATAGTTCTACCATTTGGGAAGAGTTAGTCAATTAAGGAATAGATGTGGAAATTTGCTCTAGCCCTTTTTGACTTACAGAGGATAAAGGTGATGATTTCTCGCCTACTTACAGCGAATAGACTATATCTGCTGTTCCAACTGTCTGCTTTCCTTTATTTCTTAGTTTTCTCGCCAGACCTCCATCAAGCTTAGAAAAACACCCCCTAGTCCCCCTAGACCCCCTTTCAAGATAAATTTGTACATTTTTCGGTAGAAAAATGTCCCGGCCAAAGGCCGATTCCTCCTAAAATTACAGGCTCGCTTTCGCTCGTCAGGAAAAAGTCGACACCTAAATGGCACGAAAGGTCCTAATATTTGACAAAGAAATGGGGTGAAAAGTCACAAATCTCAAAACTAGTGGGGCTAAACATTAGGGAGAAGGGGGTCCAGAAAAACGATCTGTCTCCCCTTCAGATTCATAGTTGTATTGGTTAGATAGTTGGCGATATAGTTGTTCTGTTTGATGCCGCAAGGAAGAGCACTCTCCAGTCCGCTCCCGTATCTTTCGCTGCAAACGTGCTATTCTCTGTTCAAATTGTTGGCTTTGGTTGTCCCATTTGTCGGCTTGTTGGTCATAGTTTGACTGCTCGTTGTTGTGTGGTTGTCCGCTGTTCATCTGTTGTTGGCGCCTATCGTTGTCGTACTGGTTGGCTTGTTGATGATAGTACGGCTGCTCGTTGTTGTGTGGTTGTCCGCTGTTCATCTGTTGTTGGCGCCTATCGTTGTTGTACTGGTTGGCTTGTTGATGATAGTACGGCTGCTCGTTGTTGTGTGGTTGTCCGCTGTTCATCTGTTGTTGGCGCCTATCGTTGTTGTACTGGTTGGCTTGTTGATGATAGTACGGCTGCTCGTTGTTGTGTGGTTGTCCGCTGTTCATCTGTTGTTGGCGCCTATCGTTGTCGTACTGGTTGGCTTGTTGATGATAGTACGGCTGCTCGTTGTTGTGTGGTTGTCCGCTGTTCGGTTGTCGTTGGTGTTGGTGTGGCAGTTCCCTTCCTATAGTACAGATAAGGAGGAGTGTTAAACCTTTCATTATGTGAGGATGCATTCTTTAGTTAAGGGGAGGCAGACCGTTTTTCTGGACCCCCTTCTCCCTAATGCTTAGCCCCACTAGTTTTGAGATTATAAGATGTTCGGCCCATTAGTTTGGTAATTTCAACACCTTTCGCCCCATTTCGTTGTCAATTTTAAGACCTTTTGTGCCATTTAGGTGTCGATTTTTTCCTGGCGAGCGAAAGCGAGCCTGCAATTTTAAGAGGAAGCGGCCTTCGGCCGGGAAATGTTTCTACCGAAAAATGTAAAAATTTATTTTGAAGGGGGGTCTAGGGGTGTTTTTCTAAGCTTGATGGAGGTCTAGGGAGGAAACTAAGAAAATATATGAATAAATTAATTAATAGACCAAACAAACGGTCTGCCTCCCCTTAACCCGCTGAGACCCAGCGTCGCACGTGTTGCGTCGGCAATGTTCGATCACAAGAACCCAGCGACGCAACATTTGCGTCCTGGCCGGTCCGGTCCTAATTACTCCGGTCCTATGGCACCTAGAGGGCTCAGATTTGTATGGGAACTGTGTAAGTATCCCACGCACCCATGCCGATGGTTGAAAACTCTCAAAGTCCAACCGCGTGCGCGTGAGCACGCAAAAACATGTTTTTTTGGGGAAATTGCCTTAAATTTTTTACTCTTGTAAAATCCGTTTTCGGGGGCTCTGTAGGACCATTTTTTGCACTTTATGACAATTTTTTTTTTTTTTTTTCCTTCATTCCTAACCCATTTGCTATTGTTTCTGGAATAAAAAAAAAAATCAAAACCTGCTGGGCCCTGGTGGTACATTTATTAATAACTAGCTGGGGCTCAGCGGGTTAAATTCTGGCTATTAGTATATGATTTTCTTAAAATTAAAATTGGCCTGTTGGGTTAAAGCAGGGGTGTGTGATGTCCCCATGGTTGTTCAATATATATATGGATGGCATAATGAAAGAAATATAAGGAAGAGCAGTGGATGTTGGTGATGACGGAAGGAAATAAGTGAAAGTTGCCTGTACTGCTGTTTGCTAATGATACAGTTCTGATGAGTGATAGTGAGTGGGAGTTGCAGGGTCTGGTAAATATGTTTGGAACAATGTGTGGAAAAAGAAATCTGAAGGTAAATGGGGGAAGAGTAAGGTTATGGTCTTTGACAGGGGTACAGCCACAGAATGTGAAGTGAGGTTTAACGGTCAGGCTATGGAGAATGTCAGCTCAGACAAGTATCTGGGCAGTGTGTTGAGTAAAGATGGGAGTATGGATGAAGAAGTGCGGGAGAGGGTGCAACAGATGAAGAGGGTTGTAGGAATGCTGAAAGCAGTAACAAGAAATAAGGTGGTCAGCATGGAAGTAAAGAAATCATTGCATGACAGTGTGGTAATCCCAACAATGATGTATAGGAGTGAAGCATGGACGTTGTTGGAGAGACGCAAACCAAGAGTAAGAGGGGTGGAAATGAGTTACTTGAGAAGTGAGTGCTGAGTTACATGGAATGAGAGACAGACGAATGAGGAAGTACGAGAGAGGTGTGGTGTGGATGTAGAAGTTTTGGAAAGTTTGAAAAGAAATGCCTTGAGATGGTTGGGCCATGTGGAACGTATGGGAAGCAAGAGAATGACTAAGAAAGTGTACGAGAGTGAGGTGGAAGGACAGAGAGGGAGAGAGAGACCAAGAGAGATGAGGAAGGATGGAGTTAAGAAGTATATGAGTGAAAGCGGTGCTTGATTTGCTAATTTGCGACATAGATACCAACACTAGACACAGTACGGTGTCGTCTTTTGCTGATGACACAAAATTAAGCAAGATAGTAAACACACAAGAGGACACGGGCCAGCTGCAGGAAGACATGAATGTAGTGTTCCAGTGGATCAGGGAAAACAACATGCAATTCAATGAAGAAAAATTCCAATTAATACGGTACGGAGATAATAATGGCGTTAAAGAAATTACAAATTACTTAACAGAATCTAACCACATAATAGAACGGAAAGACAGTGTGAAAGACCTTGGGGTATTAATGTCTGAAAATATGGGTTTCAAAGTACATAACCAGGTCAAAGTTGCGGCTGCGAAACGTCTTAACGGGTTGGATTCTACGTACATTTAAAACACGCGGTGAATTACCTATGATAACGCTCTTCAAATCTCTAGTGCTACCGCGGCTTGAATACTGTAGCATATTAACATCCCCATACAAAGCAGGTGAAATAAATGACTTAGAGAGTGTACAAAGAAATTTCACTTCGCATATAAGTTCGATAAAACATCTACACTATTGGGAGCGTTTAACCTGACAAGCGCGATATAGACCTAGGTGCTAGGGTAGTTATTTGTGCATTTCTAGCCCTGGATTCTGACAGAATTCGTTATATTTACAATATAAAGCATTATTTGTTTTCGGTATGCTTTTATTTTACATATATGATGTATATATGAACCTTCAAGAGTGCTAAAATAAGTGGGAAAAGCATTTGGGTGGTGAAAAACGAAGATATTGGCCACCCGGTCATAATCTCAGGCGAGAGAGAGCCACAGGCAGCCCTCCCCTCTCGCTGCCTGGGAGTCAACTGAGACGAGCGGGGCGGTGTGTGCCGGTGTCTGGGTGTTGCATAACGATCTTTTATGCAACCCACTTGTGCTACATTATCGCGGGAGAGAAAAATAACCGATAAATGATGATAATAAGAGGATAAATAGGTGATAATTGAGGAGGGGGGGGAGGGGGAATAAGGTGGGGAAGGAGGGGAGGGGGAGGGGTGAAAAACACATGGATGAGTACTAGAGGGGAATTATCTCACCTAGAGACAAAATCCTTTGTTTTGATAGGCCCTTTTTTTTTTTGGAAGGATTTTTTTATGGTCTTGCTTCCGTGAGGCCTATCGCGTTCCCTATAGGAAGCCTTCCGTGAGGCCTATCGCGCTTGCCGGGTTAAGAGCACTGAATCTGTACTCACTGGAACGTAGAAGAGAACGTTACCTAATAATAAATAAAATTTGCCAGAACGTCCCGGACTTCCCAAACTTGACTACTTCCTTTAACGTGACGATAGTGCGTTGTTATATGTGCGATTAGTATGCTTGGGAAACAGATTAACTTGCTCATGTAGTAATGTACACCCTATGTGGTGGATTGTGTTCTTTTATTTAATAATTTTCATTTTAGTAAGCGTTGTTTCCACATAGCGATTTTGATAATTTAATTTGACTTTATATTGTCCTTGTCCCAATTTTGGTTTGTTTAGTTTGCAAGTTTTACATTTTAATATACACGTGGAAAATCGCAGAGGGTTTAGTACCAAACCTACATACTCCGATAGTCATGAAATTCAGTGATAGGAGAGGCTGGGAATGCGAAATCCCCCGGATGAATAACAGGGGTGCTATGGGCTCTCTGCGAGAGGGCTGGTTATCACACAGAGGCCCACGTCTTCAACAAACTCCCACGGCGAGTAAGAGACATGGGGGAACGTCTCGTTAGACAACTTCAAGAGAGCCCTCGATGTCGAACTGCAAAAAGTGCCAGACGAGCCTATCCTCGCGAGGGAGCGAGCTGTCGCTTCAAACAGTCTACTACACCAAAATCACCACCCATAACGAGGGGCGCCGCGCTCCTTGGTGCCGCTAGAAGAGTGGCGAACACATAAAAAGTAAAGTAAAAGATGGGAGGAGGGGCATTGATTGACTGGGGAGAGAGGTGCATGGGGGCGATTCGTTCGTATCCATCCCTTCGGGGATCACGGCGTCCAGCAATAGATAGGCTAGATAGAACAGTTGGAAGGGATAGCTGAGAGGGATTTTACCCCTTAAAAATTGCAGGCTTGCTATCACTTGCCAGGAAATAATCGACACCTAAATGGCACGAAAGATCTTAAAATTGACAACAAAATGGGGCGAAAGTTGTTAAAATCGCCAAACTAATGGGCCGAATGTCTTATAATATCAAAACTAGCGGGGCTAAACATTAGGGAGAAGGGGGTCCAGAAAAACGGTCGGCCTCCCCTCAAGTCATAGGATGAGGGAAAGACAGATGGAAGGAAAGAGTTCCAAAGCTTATTTGTTGAGTAGAAGAAAGACTGGTAAAATCGATTCAGTCTTGGGTTAGAGAGTTGGACAGAAATGGGGTAGGAATGTGTTGAAAGGCAGGTGCCCCCCACTCCATAAGGGAGGAGGTATACACTGAGAAAGCTCTGACGAACACTGATTACTGTAACAGCGGTAGAAGAGTGAGAGAGTTGCAACAAGGGAGGTATTTTTGGATTTCCCCTGTTTTGCTCCATTACGTGAGATTTTAAGATGATTCACCCCATTAGTTTGGCGATAAAATTGACGCTTCATTCCATTCGGGTGTCGATTTATTATTGATTATTGGAAACCCTAAATGGGCCTGGGTCTCTGGGTTTTCTCCTGGGTGACCTAGATTTTTTTTTTTTTATTTATTTATTTTTTTTTGGTCCCTGTTTGGGCTCTGTCTCGAGTTGGCAACTGTATGTATATGATTTATTGAGGCAACAGCATTCTTAAGTATCTGTATGTAACACTAATATTATCTATATGCATACCTCCTTATATTAAACATGTACCATAGTAATCATGTGCACTCACTTATATAATTGTACTGTATTGACTGCACATGGTAACTATGGGTATTTCATGATCTGCCCGCTAGGGGTATGTTATGATCAGATCGAGAGAGAGACTAGCCTACCAAAGGTCTCCCTGTACACTGTACCCACTTCACTCCTGAATACAAGAACCTATTAACTTTTACCCAGTGTTTGACTTATCCCACCTCTTTGATAATAATAATAATAATAATAATAGTTCTTAAAGCTAGCGCATGCTAAGCTAGCTAAGGATAGCTCAATAAGGCCGATTAGGCGTATTTCCATTGGGGTCCTGTACTACTACCCCATCCCTTTGCTCATGAGGGATGGTAACGACTCAGTGCTTGTGAAAAATCTTTAATGCGCCGAGCGTGGGCGCGAACCCGGGCCTTCTGGGTGGAAGTCCGAGACGCTAGTCACTACACCAAGCGAGCCGCTTGTAGTACCTGGGGATCGTCTGGAAGCAGTCAGACCCAACATATACAGCAACCACCAGCTAAAATTAAGAAATGGGGGGGGGGGATGTGCCTGAGTATATACAGTAGATAGATTGATTATTGTAATAACGGTAGAGGAGTGAGAGAGATGCAACATTGCGGCGTGTAGAGAGAGAGAGAGAGATAACCGAGACTCGATAAAACCATCCTTACCCAAGACTCTTTGTCTACGCTGTTGTTGCCTTCTCCTTCCTTGTCCCCGGCGCACTCCACCACATCCTATTCTTCCACTTCTGCTTCCACCTCCTCCTCCATTTGCTCCTCCACTTTCACCTCCTTCTCCTCCTCCACATCGACTTGCTGCTCCTTTCTCTTGCCCAGACATCACTTGGGAGAGTTGCGGTACTGTAAATATAAATGATAATAATAATTACAATAGGGGTTCCCCGCCATGGCTTGAACCCCTAATAATAAGCTGGGTGGGAAGGGTACAGGTCTCCCCCACTAGCTGGTGCCCCAATTTACGATATTATTATAGGGTTTTAGGGGTTTGGGTCTGGGTTTTGGCTGGTCTGATGAAAGCAGTAACAAGAAATAGGGTGGTCAGCATGGAAGTAAAGAAGTCCTTGCATGACAGTGTGGTAATTGACGTATGGGAGTGAAGCATGGACGTTGTTGGAGAGACACAAAAAAAGAGTGAGAAGGGTGGAAATGAGTTACTTGAGAAGTGCGTGCTGCGGAGTTACATGGACGGATAGACAGACGAATGAGGAAGTACGAAAGCGGTGTGGTGTGGATGCAGATGTGCTGGAAAGTGTGAAAAGGAACACCTTGAGATGGTTCGGCCATGTGGAACGTACAGAAAGCCAGAGAATGACTTAAAAGAGTGTACGAGAGTGAAGTGGAAGGACAGAGAGGGAGAAGTAGACCGAGAGAGACGTGGAAGGATGGAGTTAAGAAGTATATGCGTGAAAGTGGTACTGGTACTTGATGGGAGGGGGGCGTCAACTGACTGGGAACTGAGGTGCATGGGGGCGATTCATTCGTGGCTACTCCTTCGGGGAAAACGGCGTCCGGTAATAGATAGATAGACTCTCTCGCTCTCTCTCTCTCTCTCACTGTATTCGTGTACTTGTTGTTCAGACCACACGTAAATTATGAGGTGTCAGAACCAAGCACGTCTAGACCGGTGTCACACGAACGCATTTACCGCCAATTTTCAATGACCAATTTTTGTTCTCGTACTATTTTGAGGTTCTTTTGCACTGACGACGGTAGATTATGTTAGGTAGTTACATTTGTAGGAAACTTGAGGGGAGGCAGATGGTTTTTCGAGTCCTCCTCTTCCCTCATGTTTAGCCCTATTAGTTATGAGATTTCAAGACATTCTCGCCATTAGTTTGACGATTTTCAGACCTTTTGCCCCATTTATTTGGCAATATTAAGACCTTGCGTGCCATTTAGGTGTCGATTTCTTTCCTGGCGAGTGATAGCGAGCCTGTATTTGAAGAGGAAGCGGCCTTTGGCTGGGACATTTTTCTACCGAAAAATTTACAAATTTATATCGAAGGGGGGTCTTGTGGGTGTTTTTTTAAAAGTTTGATAGAGGTTTAGAGAGCAAACTAAAACCCCTCCAACCATTGAGCCGAACTAGTAAATTATGCTGCACAATACCGTCTGGGCTCCCTTAAATTTTGAAGGTGGCAGACTACTATTGCTTGAAAAAAATTGACGGAAACATCTCTCGTGTGACGCCGGCTCAACCCCTTCTGTACCGGAGACGTCTTTGACATGTTCCTTTAGCTATATTTAGATAATTTTGTGCAGTTTAGGAAAGATCTGTAGTAGTAAAGAGGGTTAAGTAAGATAGTTCGCAGCCTGTCGATTGCTGGAGACCTTTTATATACTGAGTAAAATCGTCTATCGTGGCCAGGATATAGATGGTTCACTTTTTGGGCGATTTTTGCATGTATTCGTTATTTTTCTAGTTTCCTCCCTAGACCTCCATCAAATTTAAAAAAAACATCCATTAGATCCACCTTCTAGATTAATTTGTACATTTTACGGTAGACAAATGTCCCGGCCAAAGGCCGGTTCTTCCAACATTACAGGCTCACTATCGTTCGCCAGGGAAAAAATCGACACCTAAATAGCACGAAAGGTCTAAATATTGACGAAGAAATGGGGCGAAAGGTCTTAAATTTGACTAACTAATGGGTCAAACATCTTAACATCTGAAAACTAATGGGACTAAACATGAGGGAGAAAGTGGTCCATCTGCCCTTAATACGGCCCTGCCTTTTAGTTGCTGTCGCTTTTCTCCAAAGCCTTCGGATATTTGGTGAGTTTTTGTGATATTTGTGATATTTTTGTGATATTTTGTGGGTTCAATCTTTACTGCTGTTTCTGCACCCTGTTGGGAGGCTTTGGTAGCTTACATTATAATAATACTAAAAATAATACTAATATAATTAATAATAATAACATTATCATCATCGTATTTGAATGTTCGGGCTTTGTCTCGAGTCGGCCACCCTAAAAAAAAAAAAAAAAATGTGCCAGAGCATTTAGATAGACTAGCAGGGGTACCCGGCGTTGCCCGAGTTTAAATTCTACTACCATAATCACCATCATCAATCACTACTACCATAATCACCGGCCTCGACCTCCCTGTGCCTCATTAAACGGCGACCTTGATTTCGTCCGCTAAATGACCTCCGATTTTGGATCTGACCTCATCCGTACCCCCATTTTGGGGGGCTATAATAATAATAATAATAATAATAATATTTATTCAGTTAGCAATTTACAGAGTTGGTACCACATAGTATGTTACACATATGACATGTACCAGCTTTGCATAATTCCAACTAAGGATAGCCCAATAAGGCCGTTAGGCGTATTTCCATTGGGGTTCTTGTGGGATTAGGTTAGCTGGGGAAAAGGGGAGGATAAAAGAAATAGATACTTTAGAGAAAGTATTTCTAGGGGGTTATTTTAAGATACCTTACATCCTATAGTAAATATTAGTAATCCGTAATCAGTAATCATTTCAGTTTGGTTTGCCTATCTCTTATGTCATATTTAGTAGTAGCCATAAGCTTGGTGCTCCCTTCTCGCAGCTGTCCGGTTCAGGTGTTCCTTCAGGCTGCGAACAACTTTCGTTCCATACACCTTTTTGATCGGAGGCCTCCTTCTGCCCCAAACGGCCATTTTTTTCAATTTTTTTTTTTCAATTTCGGCCTCGAAACAACCTCCGATCGTGGCCTCGCCCCCTCCATAACCTGACCCAGGTCAATTGACACCCACATGCAAAGTTTCAGCTCCCCAGGTCCAAAACTGCGGCCGCCTATTAAGAACACACAGACAGACAAACAGACACACGAACTGATTTAATAATATAGATAGATAAATAGATTGATCGTACTCGACGTATTACTGCCTCTTTATACTTTACTCTCCATTCAGTACAATCCCCAATTAACCCTCTCAAGCTCCAATACACATTTGTTTCTGTTTTCCGGTTATTATTAGACGATGTTATTCAGATTAGGAAGGGTATATGGAAATCAGAGGGTTAAATGAGATAATTTTTACCCATAAATCCCACAGATCCTTCTTAAACTCCATAAAATCGTCTAATGAGAGCCAGAATGAACTGTCAAAATGCGTCACGAGCTTCAAAGGGTTAACACTCTGGGAAACGATGTAACTGAAGGCATGTGTATTTGTGGGTGTAAATGCGGACTCATAATACGCGCACACATACAATTATTGCTTACTGATCTTGAACTATAATAAGTTTCGGTCATGAATTTTAACCAGTGATTTAATGGTGGCCTAACCTACATTTCATTTGTATATATGTAATTAACCTTACAAATTGATTATAAGGAATATTTAGGTTAGGTTAGTTTAGGTCAGTTAGATTAGGTTAGGTTAGTTAGGTTAGGTGCAAGGAAAAAAAAAATAGTAAAATTTATAGTCAGCTTCGTAATTTAATATCGATTCTGTTACGGTACTTTTATATTTATTCTTTATTTGCCTTTCAGTACAAGCCCCAACACATGGGGGAACGTTGTGGCTGAATGCCATGCAGATACAAATAAGATATTACAAACTAGCCTACAGTAATTCACGGGTCATATTTATAATTTAGTTACCTATAAAAGTTCATTTTCTTTGTACGTCTCTTAGAGAAAACGAATATTTTTGTTGAGTAACTACGTCAAATTATATAAAATCTTCAGTTATTTAAAATTAAAATTTTGTTTAAGGCAATTGTATGTAAAAGTAGCCACATTTCTAAGAGGAGAATTAATTTATATATAATTAATAAAGATAAGCATTGATATTTTGTGAGCCATTCCAACAACTTATAAGTTATGTAGATATTTTAGTTGAAAGTATCGGATAGGTCGACATTGTACCTCTGACAACGGCAGAGTATAGATTGTTATAAAACTGGTGCGAATAATTGTCTAGTAATGTTTGTCATTATACGATTTTAAGGTGTTAGTATTCAATACGATTTTGTATCAAAATAATAAAATATGAAGCAATTCCGGATAATCCCCCTGTGGTGGGGAGACCACAGCAAACTTTGTGTTAAGCTGAGGCTTGGTAGAGCCGACGTAACATTCTTCGTTGATACTGGCGCACTTCGTAGTTTCATCACTACTGAGGATCTGATGAACTGTGGTTTGGTGAAGCTTGTGGAGTTTGGTTATCTCCGGGATGCAAAACTGTTTGGACCAACAGAAGTTATGATCACGGCCGACTTGAAGGTGACTGATTCGGGTTACAATATTTTGGGCCTCGATGTTCTAAAGGAATACAAGATGACCCTAAATACATCGTCAAAATCACCATATTTGTACATCAATTCTCTCAATAATAAGCCTATCGATAATGTCGATGAGGACTTGTGGATGGTAGACGTGGTCATTAACGGACACAAGGTAAAGGCCATGTTGGATACAGGAGCTCCCTGTAGTACTATGGCCCAAGATCTGGCCCAACAATGTGGTCTAAATGTGGCCTCATGCCCACAGGTATATTTGTGCTATCCGATGCGTAGCAGGTTTTACTGTCTCACTCAACAGGCTCAAAATGTTTCATTCACAAGCAAAGGGCTCAGTTCCACTACCGATGTGTACCTAGCCAAGGACTTCCATTTCCAACTTCAACTTGGAATGGATGTCCTGAAGGACCAGGAGCTGAGGCCCTGCCAGACCTTATTTGACAAATTTCTTATGATTTTCAAGAGACAAGTGAATCTTTCATAAACATTGCTCAATAAAGGTAAAGTTTGGGGCGTATGTTACATGTTGTGCATTGTCGTGGCGCCACGCTCGTCTCTGTCTATTATCCTTTGGAGCTTGTGTGGTTAAGTTACCCAGTCAAGAACACAGGGACTACTGTACATTATCCTAGTTACCTTATAGTTTACCCCCTCAATAACATGACATATGTGCCCACTTAGGTTCCTATTTACTGATAGGTGAACAGATTTCTTGGTGCATGTGAGCATTAGGCAACTCTGGAATCAAATTTACGCTCTCTCCTTAAGGGGAAGTTATTAGTGTGTTTCCTAGACTTCCATCAAGCTTGAAATTACACCCCCTTGACCCCCTTTCAATATAAATTTGTAAATTTTTCGGTAGAAAAATTTCCCGGCCAAAGGCCGGTTCGTCTTAAATTACAGGCTTGCTATCGCTCGCCAGGAAAAAATTGACACCTAAATGGGACGACAGGTCTTAAAAGTGACAAAAATGGGGTGAAAGTTCTTAAAATCGCCAAACTAATAGGGCGAACGTCTTAAAATCTCAAAAGCAATGGGGCTAAACATGAGGGAGAAGGTGGTAAAGACAAAAATCCCTCAAGTGGAAATATCCCCTTAACGAACATTAGATGGTGCTTAACCCTCTGAGTACCAGTGACGTGGGTTCTATTATATTCTAGCTATATTTAGACGATATTCTGCAGCTTAGGAAGGATCTGTGGTAGTTAAAAGGGTTGGCTGAGATAGTTTGAAGCCGCATTATGGCTAGAGGTCCTTCCTAAGCTGAATAAAATCGTCTAATAGTTGCCAGAATACGGTGAAAAGGACGTCCCTGGTACTGAATGGGTTTAAGGGAAATAAGTAAACCTTTCAGAAGTATTGCTTAAGGGGAGATTTCCACTTGAGGTATTTTTTTCTTGACCCCTTTCTCCCTCATGGTTAGCCCCATTGCTTTTGATATTATAAGACGTTCGCCCCATTACTTTGGCGATTTTAAGAACTTTCGCCCCATTTCTGTCAATTTTAAGACTTTTCGTGCCATTTAGGTGTCGATTTTTTCCTGGCGAGCAATAGCGAGCCTGTATTTTAAGAGGAACCGGCCTTCGGCCGGGAAATTTTTCTACCGAAAAATGTCCAAATTTATCTTGAAAGGGGGTCTAGGGGCTGTAATGTTAAGCTTGATGGAGGTCTATATTTATTTGTTAATTGATTTTTGAGTTTCCTCGCTAGACCTCCATCAAGCTTAGAAAAACACCTTCTAGACCCCCTGACAAGATAAATTTGTACATTTTTCGGTAGAAAAATTTGCCGGCCGAAGGCTGGTTCCTTCTAAAATCAGAGCCTCGCTTTCGCTCGCCAGGAAAAATCGACAGTTAAAGTGCACGAAAGGTAAAACAAATGAGGCTAAAGGTCTCAAAATCGCCAAACTAATGGAACGAACGTCTTAACCTCTTGAAGCTCTGACGCGTTCTAGCAGTTTATTTTGGCTATCATTAAGCGATTGTATGCAGCTTAGGAAGGATCTGTGGGTATTGAAAGGGTAAAGACTATCCCAATCAACCCTTTGACTTCCATATACCCTTCCTAATCTGAATAAAATCGTCTAATAATTACCAGAAAACAAAACAGAAATGCGTATAGGATCGAGCTTGAAAGGGTTAAAATCTCAAAACTAATATGCTAAACATGAGGGAGAAGGGGGTCCGGAAAAAGCGAGTACTACCCCCTTAGTTAAATAAAGGTAGGCTACAGTTGGTGGGTCACAGCCTAAAGTTACCGGGGGTACCATTCCCGTGCAGGGAGAGACGGATGGGCAGTCACCTCACACCCAATTGCCGACTTGCGAGTTTCGTTCTATAAGGAAGTTGGAGTTGTAGACATCGATATTTAAGAGCATTTACAGCTAAAAATACGGTCGTAGTACATTTATAAATACATAAAACCCAATTCAACATACCATTTATTACCCATGAGAAACTTACATTATTATTGTATTTCTATTTAATATCGATGTTCACGGCTCCAACTTCCTTATAGCCTAAAACTCGAAAGTGGGCAATACTTCTGATCACCAAGCAATAATTGGGAAGCTGGACATAATGGGTCTGGAGAAGTAAGCTGTGGTTATTTGAATAATATGCAATAGCCCACAATAATATTAAGGGGATATGGGTCGGTTTTCTGGACCACTTTCTCCCTCATGTTTATCCCCATTAGTTTTCAGATGTTAAGATGTTTGCCCCATTAGTTAGTCGATTTTAAGACCTTCCGCCCCATTTCTTCGTCAATATTTAGACCTTTCGTGCTATTTAGGTATCGATTTTGTCCCTGGCGAACGATAGTGAGCCTGTAATGTTGGAAGAACCGTGTGTGTGTGTGTGTGTGTGAGGGAGAGAGAGAAAGTGTGTGTATGTGTGTGAGGGAGAGAGAGAAAGTGTGTGTGTGTGAGAGTGTGTGTAAAAAAAAAAAAAAAAAAAAAAAAAAAAAAAAAAAAAAAAGGAAAGGTAGGGAGTGTTAAAGACAGAGATACAGTGTGGCAGGAAAGGAAGGGAGGGAAGACAATTATTGTCATGCCTGAAAGAAAGATTTATGAGAACACGTAATGTGAACGAAACATGAAGACAAGACACGTGACCAAATAATATGTAAGTGATAGGGAAGGAAGAATGACAAAGGCAAGGAAGACAAGGAATTAAACAACCGAGTAACAGGACAAGAATTGAAAGATAGGAAGTGAGCAGGACACAAATATGGAACGGAGAGGGAATTAAACAAAGGAAATGACATTTAGGAAATGGGAAAGGAAAAACAAGGAATGAAAGAGGAATAAACAAGGATAAGCGAAAACGGAATTAAATTAAGGACACAGAGAATATACACAAGATACAACTTAGTCAGGAATAAAGGAAGTAAGATATAAAAAGCGGATTTATATAATATTAGGGATTCATTCTGAAATATGTGATTAAGTTGAATATATGAAGTAAGAACGGATGATGGAAGTAAAGACGAAGGAAGGAAGGAAATAAATACGGTATGAGAAAACAGCAGGACGAAACGGGATACAATATGGATACTATTGTTTTTAGCTTGCACTGAATTACCTTCCTTTAGTAACATTCCCTTAGAATCATGTAGGAAGATTTAGCACTTATAAGTAGGTAATCAATTAAGTGTAAGTGGCTTTACTGTACTTGGCGCTATATACATATAGAATGTACAGTATCATAATTATAATCATGGTTATACATTAGAGTTTGGATGAGAAGGATGTTGAAGTATCAGGGTGTAAGTCTACATGAACGTTAGCCAGGCAAAACAATGCTGTTGTCACCTGACTAACCGTGCGATTGTTATCTTTGTCAGTGTCTGATAAGGCATGTTATGGATGTCCTATAGCCGTTTGTGGGTGGCTTCCCACACAAGTAGCACACCATGGGAGACTTCTTGTTTGCTTCAAGTTTGGCACGTGTGTATTTATGAAGAACCAAGTATATTGAATACAATGTCTATATACAGTACACAGGTATACATAATAAGTATTAGAATAGTAATACATGTAGCATACAATAAACAAGTGTGTGTGTGAGAGAGAGAGAGAGAGTGAGAGTGAGAGTGATTATAGAGTTGCTATACTGTTCAGTTGCTTGTTCGTCAAGGGGAATCCACGCAATGCGAGCTAAGCTCATTATTATCGCGCCTCCTTAACTGGGAATGTATTGCGTGAAATACATGTTAAGTGTTTTATGTACTGTTGGAATGGCTGTGGATGTGTGTGTAGTCTGTATTTTAGCCAATTGGCGACATCTGGAAACGAAGGCTTAGGGTTAATCTGTACGGCACCATTCTCACTACGGTACCAGTCTCACCCGAAGGCTTAGGTTGACTAGTAGCTTAGGTTGACCAGTACGATACCCATCTCACCTTGTAACCGATCATCAACCCCAGATGGGACGTCACAACTTCGTCCACTTATACCAGGTTCCTATTTATACTGCTAGGTGAACAGAGGCTACACCGTTAGGAGACTTGCCCAAATGTCTCTTCCCCGCCCGGGTCTCGAACCCGGGACCTTCTGGTTGTGAGCCAGACGCGCTATCAGTTACGCCACGGGGAGGTGTACCAAGGTCGCTGCACAAGTCACTGTACAGTCGGCCTAATAAGTCATGTATCGGCACCAGGTATTTTATATTCTATAATTGGTATCGGCAATAATTATCTAAACAGGATTTCCTAATTTTGAGTGTGACATACCAGCATGTTCCTACACTTACCCACCCTATTCAACATCTGACAGACATTAATACAATACTACACAGCGAGCCAAACGCAATGACAGCTGAGACATGACTTATTAGCGCCATGGTACAGTCGCGCTAATAAGTCATGTCCCACCTGTCAGTACGTTTGGCTCGCTCTGTGCTGTATTAATGTCTGTCAGATGTTGAATAGGGTGGGTAAGTGTAGGAACATGTTTGTATATTTCACTCGATATGAAGAAATGAAGCTGATACCAATTATTGATCAAAACATACTTGGTGCCGAGACATGACTTATTAGCGCGACTGTACACTCGGATACCATAGTCTCTAGTCCACTCATAAGAATTCCTCCCCCCCCCCCCCCCTTATGTCTTTCTTTATGCAATTATAATTTTCTGGATTCATTTTGGATGGAACTAGTCTTGATAGCGTAATGCATAGCGCGCGGAATTTCGATGTGAGTATCCTACGTTCGAGTCCTCGGAGTGCCCCATTGTTGATTTCATTAATTGAGTTTAGATGTGAAGTTGGTGGGTGTAAATAAACCTAATAATACATTCTATATATAGTTTTGTGGTTGATGGTTGGAAACTTATATATATTCATACATTCGTGTCCAGAGATATCGCCTACTCTCTCCCTCAATCACTCTTTCCTATATCCTATGACTTAAGGGGAGATATCCACTTGAGGGACTTTTTTCTGGACTCCTTTCTCCCTCATGTTTAGCCCCATTGTTTTTCTAATTTTAAGACGTTCGCCCTATTATTTTGACGATTTTAAGAACTTTCGACCCATTTCTGTCAATTTTAAGACCTTTCGTGCCATTTAGGTGTCGATTTTATCCAGGCGAGCGATAGCGAGCCTGTAATTTAAGAGGAACCGGCTTCCAGCCGGACCATTTTTCTACCGAAAAATTTACAAATTTATCTTGAAAGGGGCTCAAGGAGGTGTAAGCTTAAGCTTGAAGGATATCTAGGGACAAAACTAAAAACCTCCCCTTAACACGAGGGAAAATGAGGTCCACAAAAGCATCCAAACCGAACCTAACTTACCTGCAGACGTCGGTTCGGATGACCAATATAACACACAAGAGTTGAGTTATAGTGTGGTGGTGTCCTGGGTTCGAATCTCTGTGTATATACAGTAAACGCCTCCTTGGGGTTCGATACCTCACTGGTCACCGCACACCACCAGCACACTAACCCCGACATTCGTAATAAACCCGCCAAGTTACATAGTCCCATACGTTTTTCAGATCGTTTGCGTCATATTTCCATACTTTTTTCAGATCGTTTGCGTCATATTCCCATACGTTCTTCAGATCGTTTGCGTCATATTCCCATACGTTTTTCAGATCGTTTGCGTCATATTCCCATACGTTTTTCAGATCGTTTGCGTCATATTCCCATACGTTTTTCAGATCGTTTGCGTCATATTTCCATACGTTTTTCAGATCGTTTGCGTCATATTTCCATACGTTTTTCAGATCGTTTGCGTCATATTCCCATACGTTTTTCAGATCGTTTGCGTCATATTTCCATACGTTCTTCAGATCGTTTGCGTCATATTCCCATACGTTCTTCAGATCGTTTGCGTCATATTCCCATACGTTCTTCAGATCGTTTGCGTCATATTCCCATACGTTTTTCAGATCGTTTGCGTCATATTCCCATACGTTCTTCAGATCGTTTGCGTCATATTTCCATACGTTTTTCAGATCGTTTGCGTCATATTCCCATACGTTCTTCAGATCGTTTGCGTCATATTCCCATACGTTCTTCAGATCGTTTGCGTCATATTTAACCTTTGCCATTAGTTTAGCGGCGTACGCGTCACAGATATACGTGCCTGGCGTACATACGTGTCACGGATATACGTGCCTGGCGTACATACGTGTCACGGATATACGTGCCTGGCGTACGTATGGTTGTTTTCAGAGTTCAAGACGTTGGCCCCATTAGTTTGTCGATTTAAGACCTTTCACCCCATTTCTTTGTCAATATTACGACTTTTCGTGTCATTTAGGTGTCGATTTTTTCCTGGCAAGCGATAGCGAGCCTGTAATTTCAGAGGAACCGGCCTTCGGCCAGAACATTTTTCTATCGAAAAATGTGCAAATTTGTCTTGAAGGATGGTCTTGGGCTTGTGATTTTTAAGGGGAGTTGTAGTTAGTTCCCTAGACTTCCATCAAGCTTAACATTACAGCCCCTAGACCCCCTTTCAAGATAAATTTGTACATTTTTCGGTAGAAAAATGTCCCGGCCGAAGGCCGGTTCCCCTTTAATTTCAGGCTCGCTATCGCTCGCCAGGAAAAGATCGACACCTTAATGGAACGAAAAGTCTTAAAATTGACAGAAATGGGGCAAAAGTTCTTAAAATCGCCAAATTAATGGGGCGAACGTCTTAAAATATCAAAATCAACGGGGCTAACCATGATGGAGAAAGGGGTCAAGAAAAAAATCCCTCAAGTGGAAATCTCCCCGTAAGCTTGATGGAGGTGTGGAGACGAAACTAATGACATTATAAATTGTTTATATTAAAAGGTAAATAAATACGCCTTGGTTCTGATGTCATACCTTATACGTGCACAGTTATAAGAACATAACATAAGAAAACGGGAGTCTGCAGAAAGCCGATTGATCCACACAAGGCAGATCCCTCTCACACCCAACCCAAATTATAAGGCCTAACCAATGAGGACCGACCTCACCAAAACGGTCAGAGGTCAACACAAGATTACGGGGGTCTGCAGAGAGCCGATTGACCCAAGCACTTGGTAGCCTATTCCACCCATCTACAACTCTGTTACCAAACCAATACTTGCCAATATATAGTTGTTTAAGGGGAGATTTCCACTTGAGGGAGTTTTTTCTTGACTCCTTTGTCCCTCATGTTTAGCCCCATTGCTTTTCTAATTTTAAGACGTTCGCCCCATTATTTTGATGATTTTAAGAACTTTCAACCCATTTCTGTCAATTTTAAGACCTTTCGTGCAATTTAGGTGTCTATTTTAGCCTGGCGAGCGACAGCGAGCCTGTAATTTAAGAGGAACCGGGTTTCAGCCGGGACATTTTTCTTCCGAAAAATGTACAAATTTATCTTGAAAGGGGCTCAAGGGGGTGTAATCTTAAGCTTGATGGATATCTAGAGACCAAACTAAAAACCTCCCCTTAAAGTTTTAAACCATTTGTTTGAGTTCTTTCGCTATCACTGAACTTTAGTACATTTGTCATGTCCCCTTTGTTAATCCCACTAACCCACTTGAACACCTCTATCATATCCCCTCTAACTCTGCGTCTCTCTAACGAATGTAAGCCTAATTTCTTCAACCTTTCTTCATACGAAAAATTTCTAATATTATGGATCATTTTTGTCATTCTACGCTGTACTCTCTCCAAGGAATCTATGTCCATTCTGTAATAAGGACACCAAAATTGGACAGCATAATCCATATGGGGTCTCACTAATGACAAGTAAAGTTTTAAGATAACATCAGCAGTTCTGTTACTCACACTCCTAGAGATGAACCCGAGAATCCTGTTTGCCTTGTTTCGAACGCTTATACACTGTTTTCTAGGCTTCAAATCATGGCTAACAAACACACCTAGATCCTTCTCACAGTCTGAGTTTTTTAATTCCATATTAGCTAGTTTATAGTTTGCATTTGTAGTCATCTGCCCTATCTTTAAGGGGAGGCAGTTGGTTTTTCCAGTCCTCCTCCTCCCTCATGTTTAGCCCTATTAGTTATGGGATTTCAAGACATTCGCCCCATTAGTTTGGCGATTTTCAGACCTTTTGCCCCATTTCTTTGCCAATATTAAAACCTTTCGTGCCATTCAGGTGTCGATTTTTCCTTGGAGAGCGATAGCGAGCCTGTATATGAAGAGGAATCGGCCTTCGGCCAGGACATTTTTCTATTGAAAAATGTACAAATTTATATCGATGGGGGGGGGGGGGGGTTAAGTTTGATAGAGATTTAGAGAGCAAACAAAACCCCTTCCTTAAACCATTGAGCCAAACCAGTAAATTTTGTTGCACATTACCGTCTGAGCTCCCTTAATACCTTGCATTACCGTCTGAGCTCCCTTAATACCTTGCATTACCGTCTGAGCTCCCTTAATACCTTGCATTACCGTCTGAGCTCCCTTAATACCTTGCATTACCGTCTGAGCTCCCTTAATACCTTGCATTACCGTCTGAGCTCCCTTAATACCTTGCATTACCGTCTGAGCTCCCTTAATACCTTGCATTACCGTCTGAGCTCCCTTAATACCTTGCATTACCGTCTGAGCTCCCTTAATACCTTGCATTACCGTCTGAGCTCCCTTAATACCTTGCATTACCGTCTGAGCTCCCTTAATACCTTGCATTACCGTCTGAGCTCCCTTAATACCTTGCATTACCGTCTGAGCTCCCTTAATACCTTGCATTACCGTCTGAGCTCCCTTAATACCTTGCATTACCGTCTGAGCTCCCTTAAGGGGAGGTTTTTAGTTCGTTCCCTAGAATTCTATCAATCTTAAAATTCACCCCCTAGACCCCCTTTCAAGATCAATTTGTAAATTTTTCGGTAGAAAACTGTCTCGGCTGAAAGCCGGTTCCTCTTAAATTACAGGCTCGCTATCGCTCGCCAGGATAAAATCGACACCTGAATTACACGAAAGGTCTTAATATGGGGTGAAAGTTCTTAAAATCGCTAAACTAATGAGGCAAACGTTTTATAATATCAAAAGCAATGGGGCTAAACATGAGGGAGAAAGGGGTCAAGAAAACAATCCCTCAAGTGGAGACCTCCCCTTAAAATGGACCTCCAGCAGTTAACCCCATCTGTACCGGCGACGGGTTTTCAGTTTATTTAGAGGATTTTTAGCAGTTTAAGAAGGATCTTTGGTAGTAAAAAGGACTAAGTGGAATAGTTCGAAGCCTTTAAATTGCTGGGAGGCCCTTTTTAAGCTGAATAAAGTCGTGTAATCGTAGCAAGAATATAGTTAACAAGACGTCCCCGGTACAGATGGGGTTAACAGGACGTTACCGGTACAGGGACTGGAGTTCTCGAAAAGTAGGGGCTCCAATCCTGACGGTATTCTTGACTTACAGTGTGCTGGCTTGATAATCCAGAAAGGTTGATAGCCTCTGAAGTCCTATTTTAACTAAGTCTCCTTGGGGTCGATAACTCACTGACCAACGCACACACACACGCACACTAACGCCCGACATTCGTAATAAACCCGTCAAGTTATAGAGTCCAATTCGTGTTTACAATCGTCTACGTCACATTAAGGGAGGTGACCTGCATTTTTATCTTTCTTGGTTGTATCTATTCGGCTCCATTCAGACTACTGTTTCAAGACGTTTTTCCCCATCCAGGAGTCGATTTTTTTCTTGGCGAGCGATAGCGAGGCAACATTTTATGGAGAAATCCGGCTTCGCCGGAGACATTTTTCTATCGAAAAATGTACACATTTAGCCTGCTGTCTAACTCATTATCCAAAATAAAGTGGCTTGCTATCGCTCGACAGGTATAAATCGACAGCTGGATGGGGATAAACGTCTTAAAACAGTAGGCTGAATGGGGCCGAATAGATACAACTCAGAGAGAGAGAGAGAGATAAAAGCAGGTCACCCCCCTTAAACCTTGGAGCCATTCGTTTAGCGGCGTATGTGTCATAGCTATACGTGCCTGGCGTACGTATGTGTCATAGATATACGTGCCTGGCATACGTATGTGTCATAGATATACGTGCCTGGCGTACGTATGTGTCATAGATATACGTGCCTGGCGTACGTATGTGTCATAGATATACGTGCCTGGCATACGTATGTGTCATAGATATACGTGCCTGGTGTACGTATGTGTCAGATATACGTGCCTGGCGTACGTATGTGTCATAGATATACGTGCCTGGCATACGTATGTGTCATAGATATACGTGCCTGGCGTACGTATGTGTCATAGATATACGTGCCTGGCATACGTATGTGTCATAGATATACGTGCCTGGCGTACGTATGTGTCATAGATATACGTGCCTGGCATACGTATGTGTCATAGATATACGTGCCTGGCGTACGTATGGTATGTGTCATAGATATACGTGCCTGGCGTACGTATGGTATGTGTCATAGATATACGTGCCTGGCGTACGTATGGTATAGGTAACGCCAGCCAACTTGACAATAATCTTGACCCTTTAACTTCTTGTAACTCGAAATTAATGAAAGCAATCGGGCTGACGTTTCTATCATTTGGGAAGAGTCCACCAGGAAATAGGTGTGGATATTTACAGCCAGTTTGCTCTAGGCCCTTTTGAGTTACAGAGAGGTCAGGGATCAAGATGATTGTCAAGTTGGTTGGTGCTACCTTTAGTTGGTTCTGGTGTCATACCTTAAGGGGGGGTGACCTGTTTTTGTTCTGACCTTTTCTATCTTTCTCTGGCTTGTATCCATTTGGCCCCATTCAGCCTACTGTTTTAAGACGTTTATCCCCATCCAGGTGTCAATTGTTTACTGGTGAGCGGTAGCGATCCAGCATATTTGTTATTTTTGTTTGACAGCAGGCTAAATTTGTGCATTTTTCGATAGAAAAATGTCTCCGGCGAAGCCGGATTTCTTCATATAATGCTGGCTCGCTATCGCTCGCCAGGAAGAAATCGACACCTAGATGGGGATAAACGTCTTAAAATAGTTGGCTGAATGAGGCCGAATGGATACAAGCCAGAGAAAGAGAGAAAAGGACAAAAATAAAAAAAAAAAGGTCACCCCCCTTAAGCTGGTATCACACGAGCGCTTTTTCACTCAACATTTAGCCTTATCACTGGTCTGGCAGCTTATGAGGCTAACATTTATAATATTTCTGCTGCCTAAATGCATCTATCATCAGTCTAGTTTCCGATACCAGTGCAAAATATTCCAGAAATGTTGCCAGAAAAATGTTGATCATCGAATGTTGACTGTAAAAGCTCTCGTGTGATACCGGCTTTATCCGTGTCCAGTTACACCGAGCTGAAGGAGAGGTATTCTGGTTAAGGGGAGGCAGACCCCTTCTAGACCCCTTTCTCCCTAATGTTTAGCCCCACTAGTTTTGAGATTTTAAGACGTTATTGGTTCCATTAGTTTGGGGATTTTAAGACCTTTCGTCCCATTTCGTTATATCTGTTAAGACCTATCGTGTCATTTAGGCGTCGATTTTTTCCCTGGCGAGCGATAGCGAGCCTGTAATTGTGGCCGGGAAATTTTTCTACCGAAAAATGTACACATTTATCTTGAAGGGGGGGGGGGGTCGAGGGGATGTTTGTCTAAGCTTGAGGGATGTCTAGCGAGGAAACTAAGAATTTATGACGCTTTTATGCAGCTTAGGAAGGATCAGTGGGAGTTACAAAGGTTAATTGAGAGTCTATACACTTTTAATTGGTACACGTCCGTCTTAATCTGAATAAAAACGCCGAATACTTGGTAGAACAGATAAAGACGTCCCGGTATAGAAGGGGTTAACAGGCTTGGAACTATCTCACTTAACCCTTTTTTACTACCACAGAATCCACAGATCCTTCTTAAGCTGTTCAACATCGTCTACATATTGCTAGAAGAACATGAACAGGACGTTACCGGCACAGGGACTGGAGTTCTCGAAAAGGGGCTCCAATCCTGACGCTATTCTTGACTTACAGTGTGCTGGCTTAATAATCCAGAAAGGTTGATAGCCTTTATATTTTAACTAACATATACAGAAGGGGTTAAACCTCTGTCATTCGTTTAGCGGTGTACACTCGGTCAAAACAGTATCTGCACCCCCTACGCTGATCATCTGGTGTGTACAGCTTGGTAGGGTTGGCATCTCTGCCTGTAGCTATATCCATCTATACTACTGCCTACCTATGCTACCTAAGACCTACTACCTATGACCTACGACCTATACTACCCAGCTGTACACACCAGATGACCAGCGTAGGGGTGCAGATACTTCTTTGACCGAGTGTACAGTCGCGCTAATAAGTGATGTCTCGGCACCAAGTATGTTTTGATCAATAATTGGTATCAGCAATATCTAAGCTTCATTTCATCATATCGAGTGAAATATACCAACATGTTCCTACACTTACCCACCCTATTCAACATCTGACAGACATTAATACAGCACAGAGCGAGCCAAACGTAATGACAGCTGGGACATGACTTATTAGCGCCACCGTACGTACGTCATAGATAATACGACACCCGCACGTATGTCGGTTCTGATGTCATACCTTATACGTGCACATTTATTAAGAAACACTCCGTTCTTAACATTAATCATCCATTACATAAAATAAGAACATACGATCGCGGCCCACACGAGGCAGTTCCCATTCACACCCAGCCCATATCATCCATATGGGAATCCAACATTTCTCCTATATTACAGGCTCGTTATCGCTCGCCAGGAAAAATATCGACAATTTTAATGGCACGACAGATCTTATAATTGACAGAAATGGGGCGAAGGTTCTTAAAATCGCCAAACTTTTGAGTCGAACGTCTCACAATCTCCTAATTAATGGGGCTAAACATGAGGGAGAAGGGGAACCATAAAAAAAATAACTCGAGGAAAAATCTCCCATTTAAGTTATTGATTTATTAAGATATCACATGAGTACAGTGGGTCGCATAAGTTATGTTGTTGTTGTTATTAAGATATCACATAGTACAGTGGGTCGCATAAGTTATGTTGTTGTTGTTATTAAGATATCACATGAGTACAGTGGGTCGCATAAGTTATGTTGTTGTTGTTATTAAGATATCACATGAGTACAGTGGGTCGCATAAGTTATGTTGTTGTTGTTATTAAGATATCACATGAGTACAGTGGGTCGCATAAGTTCTGTTCCTCGACGTCGTGATCTTGTGTATGAAAGGAAAATAGTATGAGTGAATTGCGAGTGTGGTTGCATTTAATAACATACGCTAGGTCCTTCTTAGGTTCACTGTTTGGGCGATTTTTGCATTCATTATTCATTATTTTATTCATTATTCATTATTTTATTTATTCATTATTCATTATTTTATTCATTCATTATTCATTATTCATTATTTTATTCATTCATTATTCATTATTCATTATTTTATTCATTCATTATTCATTATTTTATTCATTCATTATTCATTATTTTATTTATTCATTATTCATTCATTATTCATTATTCATTCTTTATTCATTCATTATTCATTCTTTATTCATTCATTATTCATTATACATTATTTTATTCATTCATTATTCATTATTTTATTTATTCATTATTCATTCATTATTCATTCATTATTCATTCATTATTCATTATACATTATTTTATTCATTCATTATTCATTATTTTATTTATTCATTATTCATTCATTATTCATTATTTTATTCATTCATTATTTTATTCATTCATTATTTTTCTAGTTTCCTCCCTAGACCTCCATCAGATATTAAAAAAAAAAAAAAAACATCCATTAGATCCTCCTTCTAGATTAATTTGTATATGTTTCGGTCGAAAAATTTCCCGGCCAAAGGCCGGTTCTTCCAACATTACAGGCTCACTATCGTTCGCCAGGGAAAAAATCGACACCTAAATAGCACGAAAGGTTTAAATACTGACGTAGAAATGGGGCGAAAGGTATTACAATCGACTAGCCTAACTAATGGGCCAAACATCTTAACATCTGAAAACTAATGGGGCTAAACATGAGGGAGAAAGTGATCCAGAAAACCGGCCCATGTCCCCTGAAACTGCCTAAAATCGTCTAATATTAGCCAGAATCCAAGGTTAAAAGGCGTCATGGTACTGAAGGGGTTACTCACGTATTTCAATCATACGGGTTATAATTACGACTCGTATTCTATGCATCTTGAGTAATTACGACTCGTATTCTATGCATCTTGAGTAATTACGACTCGTATTCTATGCATCTTGTGTAATTACGACTCGTATTCTATGCATCTTGTGTAATTACGACTCGTATTCTATGCATCTTGTGTAATCTTACGTTAAACGGAAGTGCTACGTATGAGATGCGTAATGTTGAGACCTACATCACTATATCTATCTGTCTGTCTGTCTATCTATCTATCTATCTATCTATCTATCTACCTCCCTCCCTACCTACCTACCTACCTACCCACCTACCTACCTACCTACCCACCTACCTACCCACCTACCTACCTACCTACCTACCCACCCACCCACCTACCTACCTACCTACCTACCCACCCACCCACCCACCTACCTACCCACCTACCTACCTACCCACCTACCTACCTACCTACCCACCCACCCACCCACCTACCTACCCACCAACCTACCTACCTACCTACCTATAATGACCCCTAAACGAACGGAAGCGTTACGAATGACTCTTGCGTAACGTTTGCTTGGACTACAGGATGATCATCAGGGTGGAGAGATATGGTCCTACACGAGTCTAAGGTAGTCGCGTAATATATAATAGCTACCGTACGTATGTAGCCTAAATGACAACCCCCCCCCCCCCCCCAAGCAAGCTTAGGAAGGACGTACAAATTTATCTTGAAGGGGGGTCTAGGGTTTTTTTTTCTAAGCTTGATGGAGGTCTAGGGAGGAAACTAAAAAAATATATGAATAAATGAATTAATAGACCAAATAAACGGCCTGCCTCCCCTTAATAAGTTATAGTGGGGGGGAGAGAGAGAGAGGGGTACGTATATTAAACAAACACACCACTAAATATTGCATATTGTGTTTATATTGTGAATTATGTTAACAAGGAGAATCACTGTTAGCTGGAAATAAACTGGATTAGCAGTATTCATTTTATTACTCTCTCATACACACTCGCGCACTGTCTGTCACAATATACATACACTTACTCTCTCTCTCTCTCTCTCTCTCTCGTTCGCTCTCTTTCTCTCTCTCTATCACTCTCTCTCTCTCTCACACTCTCTGACTATCACTCACTCTCTCTCTCTCTCTCTGACTATCACTCTCTCACTCTCTCTGCCACGGACATTAGTTC
The DNA here is from genome assembly GCA_032716605.1 of Paralithodes platypus. Taxonomy (NCBI): domain Eukaryota; kingdom Metazoa; phylum Arthropoda; class Malacostraca; order Decapoda; family Lithodidae; genus Paralithodes; species Paralithodes platypus. The sequence goes on along the minus strand of CM064541.1, from coordinate 32,758,136 downwards.
CAGGGCAGTAATTCCCTTTCCAATGTTCCCTTACCCACTCTAAACCACTGTTTGGACACTTGATCCTCAGTGTTTTGGAGGACAAGCAACCTAGAAGGGTCACTAGATCTGTTGTTGCTTGATTTCCTTTGTACTCCTTTGTACTCTCTTGCAGAGCCTTCTTCTTTTCTATCCTTTCCTTCAACTTTCCTTTTCTATCGGATATGCCATCTATACAAGAATTAAGTCCTGACCACTTCATATTGATCGTAAGGGCTGTGTGGCCAGTGTATCTATGTAAATATATCTCTCTCTCTCTCTCTCTCACACAGATTAGGTAATAGGATGTTGGCTAATGCGTTGTTAAGGAGGGGTAGTACTCGCTTTTTAGGGACCCCCTTCGCCCTCATGTTTAGCATCATAGTTTTGACATTTTAATAGGTTCGTTCCATTAGTTTGACGATTTTAAGACCTTTCGCTCCATTTCTTTGACGATATTAAGACTTTTCGTGCCAAGTAGGGGTCGAGTTTTTCCTGGCGGCGAGCCTGTAATTTTAGAAGGAACCGGTCTTCGGCCCGGACATTTCTCTACCGAAAAATGTACAAATTTATCTTGAAAGGAGGTCTTGGGGGTGTTTATGTATGGTTGATGTAAGTCCAACGAGGAAACTAAACACATAAATGAACAAATTACTATATAGACCAAAAACCAAGCACTAACCCCGGGGAGATTTCCACTTGAGGGATTTTTTTCTTTACCCCTTTCTCCCTCATGTTTAGCCCCATTGCTTTTGAGATTTTAAGACGTTCGCCCCATTAGTTTGGCGATTTTAAGAACTTTCACCCCATTTATGTCACTTTTAAGACCTGTCATCCCATTTAGGTGTCAATTTTTTTCCTGGCGAGCGATAGAGAGCCTGTAATTTAAGAGGAACCGGCCTTCGGCCGGGACATTTTTCTACCGAAAAATGTACAAATTTATCTTGAAAGGGGGTCAAGGGGGTGTAATTTCAAGCTTGATGGAAGTCTAGGAAACAAACTAAAAACCTCCCCTTAACAAATATCATGTTTCTAGGAAGGGTAACAGTCATAGGAAAACATGGCCGGCATTTTCTAACTCACAGTGAACAGTATATAACGGGTGGGACTCTGCCTAGGAGCTCACACCCTCACCCAGTCCGGGACAGAGAACATCTATAACAACATAAGAAAACGGGAGTCTGCAGAGAGCCGACTGGTCCACACACGGCTGATCCCTTTGACACCCAACCCATCCCGTCAGAGACTTAATCCGTCGCATCTCCCTCTGTACGCCGACATCGTATTCCCCGTGTGCCTGGTATGTCATAAGTCTCACAGTGTCGTAATTTGTGACCCTCCTTGAGAGATACAACCCTCGTACCCTCCCCAAGTCCTGGATTTCGAAAAGTTAGTCAGTATCCAGCCACAAGGGGTAGGGAGGATCAGCAAGAGACTCGAGAAAGGAAACAGAGGTGACAGGAGAAGAACACATAACAGCTCACCCACGGAAAGCAAGCACACAAGCATTCAGAAGCACCAATCGCTCATCAGCCCCCGACATCAATGGCTTCACCTCAGATGAGAAGTTAATCCTAAACTCTGAACACGTTCCTTGTGTTAGTCAAGACATCAAGAACCCAGACGGAGCTGTGTTGGAAGAGCACCCCGAGAACACCTTTAGCTGTGTTGGAAGAGCACCCCGAGAACACCTTTAGCTGTGTTGGAAGAGCACCCCGAGAACACCTTTAGCTGTGTTGGAAGAGCACCCCGAGAACACCTTTAGCTGTGTTGGAAGAGCACCCCGAGAACACCTTTAGCTGTGTTGGAAGAGCACCCCGAGAACACCTTTAGCTGTGTTGGAAGAGCACCCCGAGAACACCTTTAGCTGTGTTGGAAGAGCACCCCGAGAACACCTTTAGCTGTGTTGGAAGAGCACCCCGAGAACACTTTTAGCTCGTCATCTACAAGACAGTTTGTGCATCAAGTGTACTTAGTTTGAATATAAGGTGTATTTAACTTGTGCTTCACCTATTCAGTATTAGGACACTATTCTACATATTAGCCAGACATTCATTACACGATTATTATACAGCTTAAGAAGGATCTAAGGTAATTCAAGTTGTATTTTAAATAAACCGTAAACATGGCCCAGGGAGGGAGCTCTGGAAGCGGCGGGTGGGAGGATGGATCTGGGAACTGGGAACGCCAACCAAAGGATAATGGCGAGGATAATGTTGCTTTACTGGACCAGGAGGACCCCCAGATAGAGGATCAACGTCGGAGGGCTGAGTCGACCCAGGGAAGGAACTCTAGAAGAGGTGGGCAGAAAGGTGGAGCCGGGAATGGGAAACGCGGACCAAAGCCAGAAGAGGGATGGGATTATGGCCAGGATTATAACGGCCAAATACCGCACATCCACGCTTTACCGCCCCAGGTAGACCCACAATTGGAGACTCGACGACGGAAGGCTAGGACGGCCCGGGAGCATCGGGAGAGGGTGGACATGGAGACCCAAGATTTGAATATGACGCTGGACCAGACGAATGAGGAAATACAAAAATTAAAGGTTCAAAGAAAGCAATACAATGACAGGATTCATGAATTAAGTGGAATCGTTGAACAGCTGGGAATCACGGATGGTGCAGGTGGCAGTCCACCTTCAACGGACAACCCCTTCAACCTCGAGGATCAGGGAAGGGTAGCAGAGGCAGAGCATAGAAGGACGCTGATGGGAGGAACGACCGGTGAAACCGACAGTCAGAGGATCAATTACGGACACCAACTTCAGGGCAGCCACAACAACCTAGATTATCAAGAGGGACAACCCATGGAGAGGATGGTGAACGGCGGAGCAGGTGGTCTTGGAAGTAATTGTGAAAACCAGATCTGGGACGCTTCCAGCTTCCGATATCAGGAAAGTCAGCCTAGCCAGATCCAGAACGAGGGTATGAGCGGCGGAGCAGGTGGTCTTCGGATTTATTACGGAAGCCAAATCGGGAGCGCTAACAGCCTCGGATATCAGGAAAGCCAGCCTAGAACGAGCCTGAACGATGCCATCCCGAACGAGGGCATGAGCGACGAAGCAGGTAGTCTTCGGATTTATTACGGAAGCCAAATCGGGGGCGCTAACAGCCTCGGATATCAAGAAAGTCAGCCTAGCCAGATCGCGAACGAGGGCATGAGCGACGAAGCAGGTAATGCTGTGAATAATTATGAAAACCAAATCTGGGAATGTCAGCTTAGCTTGATCCCGAACATTAGCGTCGGAGCGGCCAATCAAGAGGGTATTATGGACAGTAACAGCCACCTCTATGGACAGCCGCTTCCCAACAGCAACAGCCAGACAACAGGGAGACAAGAGAGGGACAACAATCAGCCAACAGCCAGACAACAGAGGGACAACAATCAGCCGAGAGAAACGGAGTCATCAGCCGAATCTGTGCTCCCTCCACACACGTTGCAGAACTGGCCTTATTAATAACCCCAGGGTCCAGAGAATATATATTCTCTGGACCCTGCAGATTAAGGGGAGGTATTTAGTTTGTTCCCTACGTTTTCATCAAGCTTAAAATTACACCCCCTAGACCCCCTTTCAAAATAAATTTGTAAATTTTTCGGTAGAAAAATTTCCCGGCCGGAGGCCGGTTGCTCGTAAATTACAGGCTCGCTATCGCTCGCCAGGAAAAAATTGACACCTTAATGGCACAAAAGGCCTTAAAATTGACAGATATGGGGCAAAATGTCTTAAAATGTCCGAACTACTAGGGCGAACGTCTTAAAATCTCCAAAAGCAATGGGGCTAAACATGAGGGAGAAAGGGGTCCAGAAAAGAAAAAAAAACTCGAGTGGAAATCTCCCCTTAACCCTTCCGTGTACGGGAAGAGGCCTCACCTGCTGTGTCTTCCTGGACAACTTAAGAGGGCCCACCTCGCTTTTGTTTGTTAGTTCTTTTAATCTCGGTATTCAGAGGTTGCAGAGACGTAGACTTAGTTTCTTGTTTTACCATTATTATAAGATTATAAGACGTTCGGCCCATTAGTTTGGCGATTTTAACACCTTTCACCCCATTTCGTTGTCAATTTTAAGATCTTTCGTGCCATTTAGGTGTCGATTATTTCCTGGCGAGCGATAGCGAGCCTGATATTTTAAGAGGAAGCGGCCTTCGGCCTGGACATTTTTCTACCGAAAAATGTACAAATTTATCTTTAAGGGGGGGGGGGGGGTCTAGGGGGTGTTTTTTCTAAGCTTGATGGAGGTCTAGAGAGAAAACTAAGAAATAAAGGAATACATTGATAGAAACAACCCCGGTCCGTCTCCCCTTAAGGAGGGTGACCTGTTTTTGTTCTGTCCTTTTCTATCTTTCTCTGGCTTGTATCCATTTGGCCCCATTCAGCCTACTGTTTTAAGACGTTTATCCCCATCCAGGTGTCAATTTTTTACTGGTGAGCGGTAGCGAGCCAGCATATTTTTTATTTTTGTTTGACAGCAGGCTAAATTTGTACATTTTTCGATAGAAAAATGTCTCCAGCGAAGCCGGATTTCTTCATATAATGCTGGCTCGCTATCGCTCGCCAGGAAGAAATCGCCACCTAGATGGGGATAAACGTCTTAAAATAGTTGGCTGAATGGGGCCGAATGGATACAACAAAGAAAGATAAAAAAGCAGGTCACCCCCCTTAAGCATTAAACGCCACGAAAGCGATACAATAACTGCACAATACTGACTTAGGTTCTCTGAAGGGCGGACATGGGCCGCTTTTATGGACCACTTTCTCCCTCATGTTTAGCCCCATTAGTTTTCAGATGCTAAGATGTTTGCCCCATTAGTTAGTCGATTTTAAGAACTTTCGCCCCATTTCTTCGTCAATATTTAGACCTTTCGTGCTATTTAGGTGTCGATTTTTTCCCTGGCGAACGATAGTGAGCCTGTAATGTTGGAAGAACCGAAAAATGTACAAATTAATCTAGAAGGGGGACCTAATGGATGTGTTTTTTTAAATTTGATGGAGGTCTAGGAAGGAAACTAAGAAAATCATAAAAAATATCAATAAAAAGGCAATACAAAGTATTATTATTATTATTATTATTATTA
>CM064541.1:32743044-32750544 GCA_032716605.1 Paralithodes platypus | reverse complement strand
CCATAGAAAACGTATACCGAGCTAGAGGGCCATAGAAAACGTATACCGAGCTAGAGGGCCATAGAAAACGTATACCGAGCAAGATGAGGATATAAACAGGAAATCATTATCAGTCTTAACCCTATCTAAACCGTGGGATGTGGTTTTGGAAGATTCCCTGTTTTACCTCGTTCATTCCGCTATTTCAAAACGTTTCACCCCATGAGTTTGCGATTATGTATGATAAAGTTAGCAGGAAGGGAGGGATCCCTGTAGTGCATAGTATTTTGCCAAGAAGAGGAGTTGGCAAGGAATGGACGTCCAGGGCAATTGATATAAATTGTCGTCTGGAAAAATATTGTAAGGAGAAAGCAATACCATTCATAGACAACTGGACCAAATTCTATGGTAGAGATCAAATGTACGTGAGGGATGGGGTGCATCTTTCTAGGTTAGGGGTTTCCACGTTAGCTAGCTCATTAGATAGGACGTTTGTGGGGTTTCGCTGAAGATGAAGCCTGGGTGGGCCAAACAGAGAATGTGCTTGGATAGGGACAGAAACGATACATCAGCTAGCAATGTGATAGAACCCCAGTCACATATAAATGTTTGTAATTATGATATCAGTGAAATCGAAGGTAGTTTTACTGATAGTGAAACAGTACTAAAATATATGGCCCCATCAGATAGTCTCCATGTTAGGAGGAATAATGCCGAATATAGCAGTGAAACAATAATAGATAATGCAGTAAGAGAAGTTAGTTATATATAAATAATAGATAATGCTGTAATAGAAGTTAGTTATATATAAATAATAGATAATGCAGTAATAGAAGTTAGCAATTATGGTCTGGCAGCTTCAAATATTACACTTTATCAGAATTCAGCATAACATAACCTTCAGTCTAGTTATAAAAAAAAAATATATATAAATAATAGATAATGCAGTAATAGAAGTTAGCAATTATGGTCTGGCAGCTTCAAATATTACACTTTATCAGAATTCAGCCGCCTAACATACTCTACCTTCAGTCTAGTTACCGATACCAATGCAAACAAAAGTCATAAAATATAACGAGACAAAACTTGCTCATGGAAAATTGACGGAAAAATCGCTCGTGTGACAGCGGCTTAATAGAAGAAATAAAGGTAAATCAGCGGAAGATGGAAATTTAGTTAGAAATAAAGGTAAATTAGGTCTAAATAAAATAAGTAAGTTGAGAGTATATTACACAAACTGTAGGAGTCTAAGTAACAAAATGAACGAACTTAGGACACTTGTTAACAAAGAAAATATTGACATAATAGCGCTCACTCAAACATGGATTAATACAGAAACCAGATTTTTTTTTTTATCAGAATTTGATATACCAGGATATAGTTATAGTTTGTTTAAATATGACCGAACAAGTAGGAGGGGTGGCGGTATAGCAGTGTTTGTCAGGAGTACATTAAAAAGCTGTATTAAATCAGGTATTAGACTAAATAACGATAATGAAAGTGTTTGGGTAGAGGTTAACGAAGGTAGTGAGACCGTAGTTATTGGAGTTATGTATAGACCGCCAAATATGAGTACAAATGACGGAACATCATTATGGGAGGAAATTAAAATGGCATCAAGGTTTAGCAATGTGGGCAAAAATGTGGGGATTAATAGTATTATGGGGATTTTAATTTTCCGAATATAGATTGGCAGCATCAAATCGGCGACTCTGATTCTGAAGAGTTTATTGAGGTTGTACAAGATAGTTTGTTATTTCAATTCATAGATACGCCGACTAGAGGTGATAATATTCTCGATTTAGTTTTCAGTAACAATGAACATATGGTAACTAATGTAGAGATAGGGGACCACCTAGGAAATAGCGACCACAATTCTGTGTATTTTGATATACAATGGAAAGGTAATACCAGAGAGAATACGACATTAATACCTGACTTCAGAGAAACCGATTATGGTGGGCTAAGAAGAGCCCTATTAGCGGACCCTATGGTTAAACAATTAAGTCGATCCAGGTGTTCAAATGAATGTACCTCTTCACGGGTACCTGTCAGCTTAAGGGGAGACGGGCCGGTTTTCTGGGCCACTTTCTCCCTCATGTTTAGCCCTATTAGTTTTCAGATGTTAAGATGTTTGCCCCATTAGTTAGTCGATTTTAAGACCTTTCGCCCAATTTCTTCGTCAATAGTTAGACCTTTCGTGCTATTTAGGTGTCAATTTTTTCCCTGGCGAACGATAGTGAGCCTGTAATGTTGGAAGAATCGGCCTTCGGCCGGAAATTTTTTCTACCGAAAAATGTACAAATCAATCTAGGAGGGGGATCTAATGGATGTTTTTTTTTTTTTTTCAAATTTGATTTAGGTCTGGGGAGGAAACTAGAAAAATAATGAATACATGCAAAAATTGCCCAAAAAGTGAACCAGGAAAAAAAACAAAAAAACAGGAAGAGACGTCAAACTTGGTAGTTCTATCTATCTATCTATCTATATGCTCAGGCCCAATCTATCTATCTATCTATCCATATGCTCAGGCCCAATCCCCACTTCTCCTATTTTTCTAATTCTATTTTCTATTATTTATTTATTTTTATTTTTTTTCTTGGGAGTGGTAGATACATACGATAATTTTATTAAGTCAGTATTCAATGCTCGAAATAAATATATCCCCAAAAGAACATTTAGATCAACACAGAACCAACCCAAATGGATGAATAATAGACTATTAGACCTTCTAGGACAAAAGATGAATATATATAGAAAAATTAAGAAAGGCGAAATTCACCTACTTGCTCACTATCAGAATCTATCAAGACAGGTTAAAAAAAAAAGGTATTAGGCCAGAACAAAAGAAATTATGAAATCAGGGTTGCCAATGACTCAAAAAATAATCCTAAAGCTTTTTTACCAACTATATAAATCCAAGGTTAGAGATGTAATTGGTCCGCTTAAAACTTCGATAGGAGAAATGACAGAAAATGATTTAGAAATGTGCAGTACATTAAATAGTCAGTTTCTTTCCGTTTTCACTAATGCAAATTTGGCACAGTTTCCAGAAGTCCGTAAGGTATGTAGCGGTAGTATAGAAAATAGGTTAAGGGGAGACGAATCGCTTTTCTAGACCACCTTCTCCCTCATCTTTAGACCCATTAGTTTGGCGATATTATGAACTTTCGCCCCATTTCTGTCAATTTTAAGACCTTTCCTGTCAATTAGATCTCGATTTTTTCCTGGCGAGCGATAGCGAGCCTGTAATTTAAGAGGAATCGGCCTTCGGCCAGGAAATTTTTCTACCGAAAAATGTACAAATTTATCTTGAAAGGGGGTCTAGGGGGCTTCATTTTAAGCTTGATGGAAGTCTAGCGAGGAAACTAGAAAAATAATAAATATTTTTTTTTTTTACAAAAAGTGAAGGATCTCCCTTAAGTACGGTTACTATTGTAAAGTCAGTAAAAATAGGTTAGCCTAAATAGAACCAGATGCGGAAATCTACTTGATCCAACCAGGTCAAGTGAGATATCTTTCTTGGTCTAACTGGTAGAGTGACTGCCTCATAGCCTAAGGGTCCCGGGTTCAATCCCAGCCCATATCATATTTTCGGGGAGCTATTTCAGCATCTAACGAAGTTTAGGTGTGTTGGTAAAATTGTCCGAAGCCACTCCATGGCAGGGAGCTGAGGAGGGTGCAGAAACGCCCGGGAAACCAAAGCCCCACCCAGGGCCCTGTGCCCCTCAGCAATTATGAAGAGAAAGTTGAGGGGCAAAGGAAAAATGTGACGCTTTGGCTTCCAATCTTGGTAGATTGGGAGGTCAATCCACGGAACAGACGCCGTCACTTGAGATCTAGAAATTATATAAGTAAAAGGAACAGTCAGAGTAAGCTATGGGTATGGCAGAGATCGCTCAGTTCTCACTCTGATAGACCAGCCCATCACCACATGACTAGAACCCCAATCCTCTCAGCATCAGCTAGGAAAGGCCCTAGAAAGCCACCTTTGGCGGGGGGATAGCTCCCCTATTTCAACCCCTATCGCGGTTGGGCACCCCCAGGTATTTACAATGTTATTACTCTAGGCAACACCAACGAACTTGACAATCATTTTGACCCCTTAACCCTTTCACGGCTCATATGACGCAGAGGTTGCCAGATTAGCAATAAGAAATAGAGTTCTCTCACTCTTATAATTATCTCTCCAAAATTAGTTTTCTGCCCACAGCTAACTCAAAGACAACTGCAGAGGTTGAAGTAACTAAACTAAAGGTTTATAAATACCCCTGATGGTAACAAAGGCTTTAAAGTATCCCTAATAGGCTCAAAATCGCGTCATATGTCGGAGAGGGTTAAGGGGGGTGACCTGCTTTTTTGTATTTATCTCCTTTTCTCTCTGTCTCTGGCTTGTATCCATTCGGCCCCATTCAGCCAACTATTTTAAGACATTTATCCCCATCTAGGTGTCGATTTCTTCCTGGCGAGCGATAGCGAGCCAGCATTATATGAAGAAATCCGGCTTTGCCGGAGAAATTGTTCTATCGAAAAATGTACAAATTTAGCCTGCTGTCAAACAAATATAAAAAATATGCTGGTTCGCTACCGCTCACCAGTAAACAATTGACACCTGGATGGGGATACACGTCTTAAAACAGTAAACTGAATGGGGCCAAATGGATACAAGCCAGAGAAAGATAGAAAAGGACAGAAACCAAAACAGGTCACCCGCCTTAACGTCTTATAACTCATAATGAATGAAAGCAATCGGTCTGAAACTACTCTCACTATGAATGAAAGCAATCGGTCTGAAACTACTCTCACTATGAATGAAAGCAATCGGTCTGAAACTACTCTCACTATGAATGAAAGCAATCGGTCTGAAACTACTCTCACTATGAATGAAAGCAATCGGTCTGAAACTACTCTCACTATGAATGAAAGCAATCGGTCTGAAACTACTCTCACTATGAATGAAAGCAATCGGTCTGAAACTACTCTCACTATGAATGAAAGCAATCGGTCTGAAACTACTCTCACTATGAATGAAAGCAATCGGTCTGAAACTACTCTCACTATGAATGAAAGCAATCGGTCTGAAACTACTCTCACTATGAATGAAAGCAATCGGTCTGAAACTACTCTCACTTGGTAAGAGTCCACTAGAATCACTAGATAATAGGTGTGGGTATTTACAGCCAGTTTGCTCTAGTCCCTTTTGAGTTACAGAGAGGTCAGGGATCGATTGTCAAGTTGGTTGGCGCTGCCTATAGTTAAATATTGTATTATTCATGAATTATTGTTTCCTCTGACATAAACATTAGGCTTGATGGAGGTCTAGGGAACAAACTAAATACCTTCCCTTAACTGTCTTGGTGGTGGAGTGGTTAGAGTGTTTAAGATATGAGTGCATGATTAGATGTTTGTTTTCTATGTGAGTGAGGGAGACAAAAGGCAGAACTGCCTGTAGCGAGTGCCTCCCCCAGAGTTGAAAGAGTGACAGGGCCAAAATCAAGGGACGTTCTGGACACACGGAGTTTGAAGCAATTTAAGTCATAGGAAGAGGGGAAGACTGATTCTGGGAGAGAGTTCCAGAGCTCAGCTGTTGAATAGAAGAAAGTCTGAGAGTAATGTTTCACTCTTGGGTTGTAGAGTTGTACAGGGTGGGATTGTGTTGAAAGATGGGTACCACGTGCCCTAAGTTAGAGGAGGTGGTATACACTGGGAGAGCTGTGAGGAACACTGATTGGTATCCAGTATTCGATAAATGGATATTAATCGTGGTCATGTACTTAAGGGGAGGTATTTAGTTTGTTCCCTACGTGTTCATCAAGCTTAAAATTACAGCCCCTAGACCCCCTTTCAAGATAAATTTGTACATTTTTCGGTAGAAAAATGTCCCGGCCGGAGGCCGATTGCTCTTAAAATACAGGCTCGCTATCGCTCGCCAGGAAAAAATCGACACCTTAATGGCACGAAAGGTCTTCAAATTGACATAAATGGGGCAAAAATGTCTTAAAATGTCAAAACTACTAGGGCGAACGTCTTAAGATCTCAAAAGCAATGGGGCTAAACATGAGGGAGAAACGGGTCCAGAAAAAAATCCCTCAAGTGGAAATCTCCCCTTAACCTTTAACTGTCTTGGTGGTGTAGTGGTTAGAGTGTTTAAGACGTGGTGTCCCAGGTTTGATTCCCAGGAGGATCACATGCTTTCATTGATATCATTGTGTGGTGTTTGGTGTTGAGAGTTAAGGGGAGGTCTCCACTTGAGGGATTTTTTTCCTTGACTCCTTTCTCCCTCATGTTTAGCCCCATTGTTGTTCTAATTTTAAGACGTTTGCCCCATTATTTTGACTATTTTAAGAACTTTCAACCCATTTCCGTCAATTTTAAGACCTTTCGTGCCTTTTAGGTGTCGATTTTATCCTGGCGAGCGATAGCGAGCCTGTAATTTAAGAGGAACCGGCTTTCAGCCGGGAAATTTTTCTACCGAAAAATGTACAAATTTATCTTGAAAGGGGCTCAAGGGGGAGTAATCTTAAGCTTGAAGGATGTCTAGGGACCAAACTAAAAACCTCCCCTTAAAGGGGGTAGTGCTTGTTTTTGTTGGTTTATTTATTTATTTATTAATATATTTTTCATTAATAAATATATTTTATTCATATATTTTATTTATATAGTTTCCTTGCTAGACCTCCATCAAGCTTAATATAGCACTCCCTAGACCCCCTTCCAATGTAAATTTGTGCATTTTTCGGTAGAAAAATATCCCGGCCAAAAATTGCAGGCTCGCTATCGCTCGCCAGGAAAACATCGACACCTAAATGGCACAAAAGGTATTAATATTGACCAAAAATGGGACGGAAGGTCTTAAAATCGACAAACTAATGGATCGAACGTCTTAAAATCTCGAAACTAATATGCTAAACATGAGGGAGGAGGAGGTCCAGAAAAAGCGAGTACCTCCCTCTTTAAATGTATTAATTATATTATTATTCAACCAATGTTCTATATAGTGATAGGTACAGTCGCGCTAATAAGTCATGTCTCGGCACCAAGTATGTGTTGATCAATAATTGGTATCAGCAATATATCTAAGCTTCATTTCTTCATATCGAGTGAAATATACCAACACGTTCCTACACTTACCCACCCTATTCAACATCTGACAGACATTAATACAGCACAGAGCAAGCCAAACGTAATGCCAGCTGGGACATGACTTATTAGCGCGACCGACCGTACACTCGACCAACAAACAATCTTTACACTGGTGAGCTGTATATATTCTAGTGTGAACGGAATGAACCGGGTGAAACATACGGCTGTGAGGTATTATCATAAGATTTCGACCCACTTCCAGAATGTTTAGAGCGTTAGTGTAATGATTGTGTTTTGAATGCTTGCTGGTGATTGGTCGAGTTCTCCCGTCCTTAGTATGGGAGACTGACCTAAATTCCTGGTTCTTAGAGAACGGGAATGACCTGAGGTCAGGGAGCACTCCTCTGTTCCGTTTTCCTTTAGAGTATTTTTTTTTTT
>CM064541.1:32685544-32738044 GCA_032716605.1 Paralithodes platypus | reverse complement strand
GGAACCGGCCTTAGGCCGGGACATTTTTCTACCGAAAAATGTACAAATTTATCTTGAAAGGGGGTCAAGGGGGTGTAATTTCAAGCTTGATGGAAGTCTAGGAAACACACTAAAAACCTCCCCTTTAAGGAAAAATGTTGAGGGAAGAAGCGCTCGAGTGATACCGTGCTTTAGGTAAATCCTGACGTAGGCAGTCAGTTCAGTTTCAGTTTCTATGGAGTTCGTCCTGGAATCTTTTACGACTCTGACCCTCACGATTCTATACAGGACTGGCCATTTGTATCGGCACTAGCTCAGAGAAGAGTGTTGAGAGGGGAGAAGGGGTGTTGGAGAGAGAGGAAGCTGTTGGAGTGGCTTTGTTATGTGTGTGGCAAGTACGTGAGGTACTGAAGGCGGGTGTTCTGCTGAGGCCACAGGCTGAATCTGATGGCGGCACACCAGTTACCCCTCCTCCCCCCCCCCCTCCTCCCTCCCTCCCTCCCTCCCCTACCCCTCGGTTCGTGTCACCAATTTGTCAGCGGTGATAATTATGTTATTGAAATGTAAGTTTTTTTTCTTATCCCCTTGAGGGTGTAGTTGGTTGTTTGGTTTGTGTTTTCCCTGTTCTTGCTCTGTCTCGAGTCGGCCACCCCCCCCCAGAAAACGGAAAAAAAAAACATAGAATCTACTAAAAAATACAAATAAAAATAGGAAAAATGGGGATTGGGCCTGAGCATTTTAGATATATAGATAGATAGCTAGATAGATAGATAGATCATCGGACGATAGTGAGTGTTTATATATTGTATAATTATAGACTATTACACCCCTACTCTGTGCAACTCTCCAACCCGAGAGTGAAACGTTACTCTCAGTCTTTCTTCTACGCAACAGCTGAGCTCTGGAACTCTCTCCCAGAATCAGTCTTTCCCTCTTCCTATGACTTAAATTGCTCCAAACTCCGTGTGTCCAGGCATTTTGGCTCGAACGTCCCTTGATTTTGGCCCTGTCACTCTTTCAACTATGGGGGAGGCACTCGCTATACGCAGTTATGCCTTTTGCCTCCCTCAATCACATAGATTTTTTTTGTTTTGTTATTGTAATACTGTAAATAAACTGTATTATCTATGCAAATTATTTACGAAATAAAGATGATTGATTCATTGACTATTACTACAACCACTCAGGCTATACGTGCCCCCTCTGGACCCAAGACAGAGCCCGAACAGTCATCAACGCACAGGACCATGGAGACTCACATTTTTCCGTTCAGGGGATTGCACTCAGACTCATCCTCGTGGATTGTGTGTGTGTGTGTGTGAGTGTGTGTTTGTGTGTGTGTGTGTGTGTGTGTGTGTGTGTGTGTGTGTGTGTGTTTTATATTTTTATATTTTTGTTTAGATCTACTTCGACTAAAACTAATTTAATTACATCATTACATCTACCAAAACTACTACTACTACTACTACTACTACTTCTACTTCTACTACTACTACAACTACTATGGTACTATATAGTCAGTCAGTAGCCAACCCTTACTTCCACTAGGAGTAGGGAGGATCACCAAGAGACACGAAAAAGGCAAAAGTGGTCACAGGAAAACAGGGTGTTAAACGAAAGCCGAGTTCATTATTATTAGTCTTTATTATTGCCTATGTAAAGATAACATGATGGTTTACAGTTAAGGTTAAGGGGAGATTTCCACTTGAAGGAGTTTTTTCTTGACTCCTTTCTCCCTCATGTTTAGCCCCATTGTTTTTCTAATTTTAAGATGTTCGCCCCATTATTTTGACGATTTTAAGAACTTTCAACCCATTTCTGTCAATTTTAAGACCTTTCGTGCAATTTAGGTGTCGATTTTATCCTGGCGAGCGATAGCGAGCCTGTAATTTAAGAGGAACCGGCTTTCAGCCGGGACATTTTTCTACCGAAAAATGTACAAATTTATCTTGAAAGGGGGTCAAGGGGCAGTGTTGCCAGATTCTAAATGCTGAATTATCGTATTGTGACCACAAAATTATGGAATTTGCACCAAAATTATCGTACACACTAATATATATATATATATATATATATATATATATATATATATATATATATATTTTGAGAATATATCACAAATACACGTGAGCCACTCAATGTTTCTAGTCTCTCAGTGGGAGACTAGAAACATTTAGTGGCTCACGTGTATTTGTGATATATTCTCAATATATATATATATATATATATATATATATATAAAGGGAATGTTGTTAAGCATTTATTAATTTAATTCGTAATGCCCAAAATAAATTCAACATTAAGATAATAAATAACAATGTAATACCGGTTTACAGGTGTACTATTAATACTTTAATAACAATGAATAAGTTATTTTTAAGAAACGCTTACAAAACTGTATTTAGTAGGCCTATTGTTCTAAATAATTATGAACTATTCTTCCTAATCCTCGGTTGTCTCAGATGTGTTATACAAAGTTCCCTTTCCAATTATGATTAATTCCTAACTCCCTTTATTCATTTATTAATACGTGTATGAAACAATGTGATATTTAAGAGATTTATTTGGATGTTCAGTAATTCCCTGAACTAGCTTCCAATTTATGTTGCATCTCGGTTTAATTCATATAATAATCGTTTTTGTTGAAATCGTAAAATTATCGTACAAAATGTACGATAATGAGAAACACTATCGTACATCGTACCAGGGGTAAAATTCTCGTACATGTACGATAATTATCGTACGTATGGCAACACTGCAAGGGGGTCAAGGGGGAGTAATTTTAAGCTTGATGGAAGTCTAGGGAATCGACTAAAAACCTCCCCTTAAGGGGGTAGTGCTTGTTTTTTGGTCTATACAGGGTGTTTTAACACAACACTGCCAGAGTATGACGACCACATTGATATAAATATATAATACACATATTTCTATTCTATTTTTACCAAAAATATATTGTAACGGAGATAAATGGTTATTTAGAAATGTAGCAAAACAGGGTTCTGAGCTCAGCACAAAACATATGTTACATAATATGAATGATTACCAAGTAAAAAAGGTAAAGAGGAGATATCTAATGACCTAATCACATATGAATAATTACAAAATCAAAGTAACATAAAATTGGTAATGATATTTTGCAATTAGAAGAAAACTGCTAAGTATTATAATCCAAGTAGCGTAAAAAGATATGCACCATTTGTAACGATGACCAAGAGGTAAAATAATGAATCTCAAGTCTGGGTCAGGTATCCGAACACTGCTATAGGTAATTTAATCGTTCGTGAAACTGTTTGAATGGGAAAAAATTGTTCCTGCGCAATTTACTGTTTCAATACAAATACCTCATTACGTTACTATTATCACAGAGTACTAACGAAATATGTCTATCAGTTTTATGGTTGAAGTTTGACGATTTTACGTAGCTGTAGACATACAAGTATACGGTGTTCACTAATGAATATTTAAAATCATCTAATGGTACCCAAAACAAACAATTTACGTCACTTGGACTTAACGAGTATAAAATAACAAAGGCAGAGACACACCTAAATAACGCCAATCCATATTTATGTGATATTATAAGGTAAATAAAATCACTATGACAGAAGAAGATAGCACCATGGCCGAGCAGATGATTAAACACATGAGAAGATTCGTTATGACTCCAAAGCTTCGAAGAAAAACTCGAACTGAAACGAACTGTTTGCTGAGGGTGAGGGGAAGGAGGCATGGGATGGGAGGCAAGAGGTGGGCTATTTGGGGGGGAGGGGGGACACTAGCCCGTGTTCGGATTATAGCTCATACCTGGGTGTCGCTAATTATTTTACTCTATGCGGTTTAAATCATTAATGGTATATTATTTAGCATTTTGTCCTTAGATAATCTTCTTCGTTATTGTATTTACTAATTAGCAGATGAGGTCTGTCAGTGATGTATTGTATACAGTCGCTCCCAGATGAGGAGCTGAGGAGGGTGCGGAAACACCCGGGACACCAAAACAAAACAAAAAACCCAAGGCCCTGTGCCCTTTAACAATTATGAAGGGAATGTTGAGGGTCAAGGGGAAAATGTGACGCTTTGGCTCCCAGTCTGTGTGTGTGTGTCAGTTTACAGTCTAGTTCATGTTTACAGTTCATTGGGTCCTGTCAACTGGTTATTGTGTATGAGGCTCATAATGTACTGAATATTCCGGAGTCTGTTCTGCTTTTCCACCTTCAAGTTCTTTACCTCATTCTGCACCTCCTGTCTCTCTTGCATCTTGTCCCTCTCCTTCTGATCCCTCTTCTCCTGCATTGGGTCCTGTCAACTGGTTATTGTGTATGAGGCCCATAATGTACTGAATATTCCGGAGTCTGTTCTGCTTTTCCGCCTTCAAGTTCTTTACCTCATTCTGCACCTCCTTTATCTCTTGCATCGTGTCCCTCTCCTTCTGCTTCTTATCCTCCCGGTTGTTGTACACCCTTACAGCTCTCTTGCGCTTCTTCTCCTCCTCTGGGTCCTCTGCGGGGGGTTGTTCGTACATAAACAGCCGTCGACGGCCATTCTGTGCTCGTCTCTCCTGCTGAAGTAAGTCTTGAGTTGGATTCCCCACGGCTGAGTCGGCGGATCCACAGGCAGCCGGATTAGACGGGAACGGGTACTGATCCTGGTTGAACGACTGGTTTGGATCCCCCCTGGTTTGGTCAGCAGATCCATAAACAGCTGGGTCAGAAGTGGTTCTAGCAGGGAGGTACTGGTCTTGGCTGAAAGATGGATAATGTTGTGGCTGATAATCCAAGCTGGAATCTTGTGCACCACCGATGGATCCAACTGTCCCAAGCGATGCGGAGTGGTTGGGGTGGGAATTGTTTGCTAATTCTGTAATCTTGTTCTTCTTGCACTTGTGGAGTTGGAAGGGCGCTCGGGTGGCAGACACTCGCTTGACCCCGTAAAACGCTAATTCTGTTATGTCCGCCTCTGGGAATGACACTCCAGGCTGGAGAGCAGAGCCCGGCTGTTGGTAGTTGAGTGCAGACGTTGAGGGCAGAGGAACTATATGAGCTGAACTTGTGGAGAAGGAATGGTAATTGAGTGCAGACGTTGACGGCAGAGGAACAGAACTCGTGGAGGAGGAATGGTAGTTATGATCCAATAACAGACTTGACATAGCTGGCTCTGGTGGTGATGGGTTATTCATGGCTGGAGGTTGATTAGCAGAATAGGTAGAGTGTATCGAACCAGAGGCCATATTTGTAGCTGGAGGTTGAATAGTAGAGGCAATATACAAGGTCAAGAAACTGGATTCCATAAGGTCCGCCGAGTGGTAGCCTGTTGGTGCAGGCAAACCACTAGATGTAAGAGTCTCAAGCGATTGGTAGGTGTTGGTAGGTATAGATGGATAGACAGATGAGGCAGATTGTCCCGAACCTTCAGCTAACATATTATTCCCCACACAGTTCACTATCGCTCGCTTATCTTGTTCCCTCAGCTGTTGTATGTCTCCAGGTAGCGTCTGTTGATGGGACAGCAAGCAAGCTCTCTCCTGATTTTCTTCGGCTCGACGTTTTCGCAATTTTTTCGCGCCTTTGGTCACACTGCCTCCCCATGGCGCCTTCCTTCCCTCATCAGACATTATAGTCGTAGTAGTAATAGTAGTAGTTTTTGTTGTTGTAGTAGTAGTTTTGGGGGTTGTGGTAGCCGAATTGATGGTGGTTGTAGTGATCTTAGAGGTAGTAGTAGTAGTAGTAGTAGCAGTGGTGGTGGTGGAGGTAGTGATAGTAGTAGTAGTAGTGATAGTCCCGTTGATAGTAGTGGTCGGATAGTACACCCAATAATAGTATATCTCGGACAGTATAAACCACAACACTGGGATCACTGCAGTTTCCTGGTGTCAGTTGCAGATAAACCAAGTTCCCCCGGTATCGAATTAGGTTGCAGTAAATAATGTCCCAAGACCTTGCAATATTTAGTCACAGTGTACTTCCAATATGGATAACGCACTAACCTCTCGTAGCGTTCAACTGGAGAGATTAAGACAGCTATCCCCGTATTATATAGCTTTGATCTGAACGTATAATATATCATCTTGCGCTACACGAATATATGTTGAGAATTACACACATCTTCTCGTATATGTAGCGTCTTGCTCTCATACGTATCGTTAAGGGGACATGGGCCGCTTTGCTCCCTCATGTTTAGCCACATTAGTTTTCAGATGTTAAGATGTTTGCCCCATTAGTTAGTCGATTTTAAGACCTTTCGCCCCATTTCTTCGTCAACATTTAGACCTTTCGTGCTATTTAGGTGTCGATTTTTTCCCTGGCGAACGATAGTGAGCCTGTAATGTTGGAAGAACCGGCCTTCGGCCGGGAAATTTTCTACCAAAATTTACACTTTATCTAGAAGGGGATCTAATGGATGTTTTTTTTAATTTGATGGAGGTCTAGGGAGGAAACTAGAAAAATAAGGAATACATGCAAAAATCGCCCCAAAAGTGAACCATCCCCCCTTAAATAACAGGCTCGCTATCGCTCGCCAGGATAAATTCGACACCTAAATGGCACGAAAGGTCTTAAAATTGACAGAAATGGGTCGAAAGTTCTTAAAATTGTCAAAATAATGAGGCGAACGTCTTAAGATTAGAAAAGCAATGGGGCTAAACATGAGGGAGCAAGGAGTCAAGAAAAAAATCCCTCAAGTAGATATCTCCCCTTAAGGTCACCCCCTCCCCCTTTAAGGTCTTAATTAAGGTCTTGCTGGTCACGTATAATGTAAGATTCGTATAGACCGTTATCGTACGTTTGAGCAGCCTAATTGTTGAAATATCGTATAGTATAAATCTTTGACTTTCCTTGTCTATACATAAAGAATACATACGTTTAATACGTTTAAGGGGAGATTTCTAGTTTGTTTCCTACTCCTCCAGTAGTCTTAAAATTTCACCCCCTTAACCCCCTTTCAAGATAAATTTGTAAATTTTTCGGTAGAAAAATGTCCCGGCCGAAGGCCGATTACTCTTAAATTACAGGCTCGCTATCGCTCGCCAGGATAAAATCGACACCTAAATGGCACGAAAGGTCTTAAAATTGACAGAATGGGGCGGAAATTCTTGAAAATCACCAAACTAATGGGGCAAACGTCTTAAAATCTCAAAAGCAATGGGGCTAGACATGAGGGAGAAAGGGGTCAAGAAAAAAGTCCCTCAAGTGGAGATCTCCCCTTAAGGGGGGTGATCTGCTTTAAGGGGAGATGGTTCACTTTTTGGGCGATTTTTGCATGTATTCATTAATTTTCTAGTTTCCTCCCTAGACCTCCATCAAATTTAAAAAAAAAAAAAAAAAACATTAGATCCCCCTTCTAGATTAATTTGTACATTTTTCGGTAGAAAAATTTCCCGGCCGAAGGCCGGTTCTTCCAACATTAACAGGCTCACTATCGTTCGCCAGGGAAGAAATCGACACCTATATAGCACGAAAGGTCTAAATATTGACGAAGAAATGGGGCGCAATGTCTTAAAATCGACTAACTAATGGGGCAAACATCTCGTCTTTCACGTCGGTTAACTCTTCACCTTCAGGCTGGAGCCATCAAAGACCACTATCTCACCCCTAACCACCCTCACCTCACACGCAACGAGTTAGAGAAACACACCACCATACTCGATAAAGAAAGTGACCCAAGGAGATTACCTATACTCGAAGCTTTATATATCCAAGCCTTACATCCCAACATCAACAACCAAACTCTGGACCTTCAGATCCTTCCTTCTGCCAAAAGGCACTACCCTACAGGACCTAACACCCCTCCTCGCCCCCCGGTGCCCTTGACGCAGCCCCCCGCGCTACCTCCTTCAGCTTCGTCTTCTGCAGGCGCCACACAACTTAGGCCACGCCCCTCGACACGCAGCCAATCAGCTTCGACCCCACCTACTGACCACCATCCCGCATCCAGTGCGCATGCGTGAAGCGGTTAACCCCTTCTCTCTCCTAGTTTACGCTTCCACCAATAGCAGACTTTTGCCCCCTGTTTTCCGCCTCCTCTGATCCTCCACCCTCTATATATACCCTTCCTGTTTACCTTTTATATCATTCCTTCCTTACTTGATAATGCTGGTTGTCCAGTGAAACGCGTCGTATATCCTGTATCATCATGTACATTTATGTAACCCTGTACCACCATGAATTTTGCTCATCTCCTTCATCTACTTCCTGCCACCCAGCGAAAACTCATCAGAGACCTGGAAACTTTGAATAATAAAATTTCCAACGCAGAAATTGCCATTTCTTTCAACCTCGTATGTATTAAAGAAAATTTATTACCTGGCTTTACTAACATATATATATATATATATATATATATATTTTTTTTTTTTTTTTTTTTTTTTTTTCTATGTGATTGAGGGAGGCAAAAGGCATAACTGCCTATAGCGAGTGCCTCCCCCATAGTTGAAAGAGTGACAGGGCCAAAATCAAGGGACGTTCGAGCCAAAATGCCTGGACACACGGAGTTTGAAGCAATTTAAGTCATAGGAAGAGGGAAAGACTGATTCTGGGAGAGAGTTCCAGAGCTCAGCTGTTGAGTAGAAGAAAGTTTGAGAGTAACGTTTCACTCTTGGGTTGGAGAGTTGCACAGAGTAGGGGTGGGATTGAGTTGCAAGACGGGTACCACGTGCCCTACGTAAAGGAGGTGGTATGCACTGGGATAGCTCTGAGGAACACTGATTATTATAGTAGCGATAGAATAGCGAGAGAGATGCAACATTGCGGCGGAGAGAGAGAGATTGCAGAGAGTTGGTGAGTGGACGGGAGTTAATGATACGAAAGGCCTTCCTTTCAACTTTGTCTAGGAGAGCAGTGTGAGAGGAACCTCCCCACACATGTGAACAATACTCAATACAAGGGTGCACTATGCCCCTGTACAGAGCAAGAAGCTGTGCAGGGGAAAAGAACCCCCTAAGGCGGTTGAGCACACCCAGCTTCTGGGAGGCTGCCTTAGCAAGACTGGTAATATGGTCCTTCCAAATGAGAGCAGAAGAAAAAGAGACACCAAGAATATTGAGAGAAGATGAAGGGTTGATTTTTGTATTGTTGAAGAATAAGGGATAGTCCGCTGGGAGATCCTGACGGATAGATAGATGGAGAAATTGGGTTTTGGAAGCATTAAAGTTAACAAGGTTTTCTCTGCCCCAATTGGAAATAGTATTTAGATCAGAATTTAAGAGTTCTATGGCTTCATTACGTTTGTCGTTGAGGGATTGCTGGCTGGGGCGTTCTGAAAAACTAATGGAGTAGTGCAAGGTTGAGTCGTCTGCGTATGAATGGATGGGAATTAAGGTACAGTTAAGATCATTTATAAAAATTAGAAAGAGAATAGGAGATAGGACAGAGCCCTGAGGAACACCGGAGTTTATAGAGTGAGGAAGTGAACAATGGCCGTCCACAACCGCGGCTATGGAACGGCCGGAAAGGAAATTAGAGACAAAGGCACAGATGGAGGGATAGAAACCGAAGGAGGGTAGTTTAGAAATTAAAGATTTATGCCAGACTCTATCGAAGGCTTTCGATATGTCTAGTGCAATAGAAAAAGTCTCACCGAAGTCCCGAAAGGAGGATGACCAAGAGTTAGTAAGATATGAAAGAAGATCACCAGTAGAGCGACCCTTAAGGAAGCCATACTGGCGATCTGAGAGCAGATTATGAGAAGAGAAATGCTTAAGAAATTTGGAAGCAAGAATAGTTTCAAAAACTTTAGAAAGACAAGAGATAAGAGCAATTGGACGATAGTTGGAGGGTTGAGAGCGGTCACCCTTCTTTGGGACAGGTTGAATGTGAGCAAACTTCCAGCATGAAGGGAAGACGTTAGAGGATAGACAGAGACGAAAGAGTTTGCCTAGGCAGGGAGTCAGCACGGAAGCACAGTTTTTGAGAACAACAGGAGGAACACCGTCCGGACCGTACGCCTTATTAGTGTTAAGCCCAGAGAGGGTAGAAAGTACATCTTTAGAAGAGATTAGGATATTAGGCATAAGTAAGAGAGAGGAGGGCGGAGAGGGAGGAATAGCACCGGAATCATCCAAGGTGGAGTTTCTAGCAAAAGTTTGAGCGAAGAGTTTAGCTTTGTCAGAGGAAGAAGTGATGGTTGTGCCATCAGAGTGGGAAAGGGGAGGGAAAGACGAGGAAGAGAAATTGTTGGAGAGGTTTTTGGCTAGATGCCAGAAAGCTTGGGAAGAGCTAGAGTTGGATAGTTCAGTGCATTTATTATTGATGAAAGAGTGTTTGGCAAGTCGAAGAACAGATTTGGCTTGATTCCGGGCAGAAACATATGAAGAATGAGAGTCTTGAGTTTTAAGGCGTCGGTACCGTTTGAATGCTTCCTCCTTATTGCGGACAGCAGTAGAACAGGCGTGAGTAAACCAAGATTTTTTAGCATTAGTCTGAGAGAAAGAGAATGGAATGTATGCTTCCATGCCCGATAGGATTACCTCGGTAATGCGTTCAGCACTCTCCGAGGGTCCTCGGCCATGGAAGCAGAAATCATTCCATAGGAAATCAAAGAAGTACTGCCGAAGAGCCTCCCAGTCGGCAGCGCCAAAGTGCCACAAGCGCCGCCGGCTAGGAGGATCGGGTGGCTGTACTGGAGAGATAGGACAGGTGACAGAGATAAGTTATGGTCGGAGGAGCCCAAAGGAGAGAAAAGATCGACAGTATAAGAAGAAGGGTTAGAAGTTAGAAACAGGTCAAGAATGTTGGGCCGATCTCCGATGCGATCCGGGATACGGGTGGGTTGCTGAACTAACTGCTCTAGGTCATTTAGGATAGAAAAGACGTAGGCTTGTTCACCAGGTGGATCAGTAGTGTGAGAGGAGAGCCAATGGCGGTGGTGAACGTTGAAATCTCCTAAGATGGAGATTTCTGAGAAAGGAGAAATGGATAGAATGTGTTCCACTGTAGAGTTTAGATAGTCAAAGAATTTGGGAAAGTTGGTAGAGTTAGGGGAAAGATAGACAGCACAGAAATATTTAGTAAGAGAATGACAGGAAAGTTTGAGCCATAAAGTTGAGAATTCAGAGGAGTCGAAATCGGGAACACGAGAGCAAGTGAGTTTGTTGTGCACATATGCACAACATCCGCCTTTGGCTTTGAAACTAGGATAGAGAAAGTAGGAGGATACAGAGAAGGGGTTGCTGGATGTTGCTACAGACACCTGAGTTTCGGTGAGGAAGAGAAGATCAGGTTTGTAGGAGGAGAGATGGTGCTCAACAGAGTGAAAGTTAGAGGAAAGTCCGCGAATGTTGCAGAAATTAATAGAAAGAGTAGCAGGCCGAGGTCCAGGTAATTGTGTGGGGTCGTCAGGGGATGGTCGGTCGGGTGAGGGGGCATTTATGGTCCCCCCCCCTGGGGACTCCGAGGCTGGGCTACAATTCATCATTTTTTTTTTTTTTTAATTTTGGTGTGGAAGAATGAAGTGTGGTGTGCATGTTTAGTGTAGTGAAGTGGATAGGAGGAGGAGGTGTTTGTGAGAGCTAGCTGGATTGCTCTCAGTGTAAATGAGGCACAAAGAAAATCAGTAAGAGAGGCCAAGCAAGTGAAACAGGAGTTCCAGCGACTCTTTATCACATGCCTATAACCTCACCTGGGTCTAGCCCTGATCGATTGGTGCCTACAATCTCCTTGCTGCCAAACGTAGGATGAGTGTTGTATATATGCATTGGAGGGTAGACACGTGAAACTAGATACGTAATGAAGGATTGACTCACGAAATATACGAGTACTGGGCACTGGGCAGGAAGCCAGTAACATGTGGGTGTTAGGACGTATTGTACGTATGGTCAGATTGATATATATATATATATATATATATATATATATATATATATATATATATATATATATATATATATATATAATATATATATATATATATATATATTATATATATATATATATATATAATATATATATATATATATATATATATATATATATATATATATATATATATATATATATATATATATATATATATATATATATATATATATACACTGTATATATGTATATATATATATATATATATATATATATATATATATATATATATATATATATATATATATATATATATATATATATATATACTGTATATATATATATATATATATATATATATATATATATATATATATATATATCAACCTGACCATACGTACAATACGTCCTAACACCCACATGTTACTGGCTTCCTGCCCAGTGCCCAGTACTCGTATATTTCGTGAGTCAATCCTTCATTACGTATCTAGTTTCACTTGTCTACCCTCCAATGCATATATACAACACTCATCGTACGTTTGGCAGCAAGTCAAGGCCAATAAACTAAAGCTGTGTATTTGAGCCGGAGAAGTTTTGAAAATAGTCAATATATTTAATTAATTCATCTGTTTCACTATTCTACCGCTATTAGAATAATCAGTGTTCATCAGAGCTCTCTCAGTGCATACCACCAGCTCTCCGTAGGATACGTAGCACCCGTCTTGCAACACAATCCCACCCCTACTCTGTACAAACTCTCCAACCCAAGAGTGAAACATTATTCTCAACCTTTCTTCTATTCAACTGCTGAGCTCTGGAACTCTCTCCCAGAATCAGTCTTTCCCTCCTATGATTTAAATTGCTTCAAACTCCGTGTGTCCAGGCATTTTAGCTCGAACGTCCCTTGATTTTGGCCCTGTCGCTCTTTCAACTCTGGGGGAGGCACTCGTTACAGGCAGTTCTGCCTTTTGTCTCCCTCACTCACATATACAAAACAAAACAAAAACCATAAAGATTACTTGCGTTAAGGCGGGTGACCTGTTTGGGTGCTGTCCTGTTCTATCTTTCTCTGGCTTGTATCCATTTGGCCCCATTCAGCCTACTGTTTTAAGACGTTTATCCCCATCCAGGTGTCAATGTTTTACTGGTGAGCGGTAGCGAGCCAGCATATTTTTTATTTTTGTTTGACAGCAGGCTAAATTTGTACATTTTTCGATAGAAAAATGTCTCCGGCGAAGCCGGATTTCTTCATATAATGCTGGCTCGCTATCGCTCGCCAGGAAGAAATCGACACCTAGATGGGGATAAACGTCTTAAAATAGTTGGCTGAATGGGGCCGAATGGATACAAGCCAGAGAAAGAGAGAAAAGGACAGAACTAACAAAAAGCAGGTCACCTCCCTTAACCTGTTCTACACTGTGCTCTGGTACTAATTAACCCTTTCAAGCTCCAATACGCATTTCTTTTCTGTTTTCTGGCCGTTATTAGAGGATTTTATTCAGCTTAGGAAGGGTGTATGGAAGTCAGAGGGTTGATTGAGATAGTCTTTACCCTTATAATACCCACAGAGCCTTCCTAAGCTGCGCTACATCGTCTAATGATAGCCAACATAGACTGCTAAAACGCGTCAGAGCTTGAAGGGGTTAATTGGTGATGCACTAATCAGCGCCATATACATTTTCGACAATATGTATGCTGCAAGTGGTCATATTAAGGGGAGATCTCCACTTGAGGGATGTTTTTCTTGACCCCTTTCTCCCTCATGTTTAGCCCCATTGTGTTTGATATTATAAAACGTTTGCCCCATTAGTTTAGCGATTTTAAGAGCTTTCACCCATATTAAGACCTTTCGTGCCATTCAGGTGTCAATTTTATCCTGGCGAGCGATAGCGAGCCTGTAATTTAAGAGGAACCGGCCTTCGGCCGGGACATTTTTCTACCGAAAAATGTACAAATTTATCTTGAAAGGGACTCAAGGGGGTGTAATTTTAAAAGTTGCTGGAGGTCTAGGGAACAAACTAAATACCTCCCCTTACTAAGAGGGTTTATGGAGATCGTGTTTACCCATTTGGGTCGTATTAAGTAAGAATACAAATTAAAGGTAATCCTCTCATGTTAGCCAGATATACTATGATGCAAACGATTACGTCATGATGCGCTGAAGGGGTTAAACTGAAATTACGTCATGGTGGTGAAGGGGTTTAAACTGAAATGCAAACTGAACTTTAGAAAGACATCGTCGGTACAGGAGGGGTTAAGCGCTTGAGGATATGACGTGTGTTTTAGCTGTTATATTGTCGGTTATCATTAGACGATGTTATGCAGTTTAAAAGGGAGGTTTCTAGTTTATTCCCTAGACCTCCATCAAGCTTAAAATCACACCCTCTAGACCCTCCTTCAAGCTAAATTTGTACATTTTTCGGTAGAAAAATTTCCCGGCCGAAGGCCGGTTCCTCTTAAAGTACAGGCTCGCTATTGCTCGCCAGGATAAAATCGACGCCTGAATTGCACGAAAGGTCTTAATATGGGGTGAAAGTTCTTAAAATCGCTAAACTAATGGGGCAAACGTTTTATAATATCAAAAGAAATGGGGCTAAACATGAGGGAGAAAGGGGTCAAGAAAACAATCCCTCAAGTGCAGACCTGCCCTTAACCCTTTGAGCCCCAGCGACGTGTGTTATCTTTGATGCTGGCTATATTTTGACGATATAATGCAGCTTAGGAAGGAGCTGTGGTAGGTTAAAGGGTCGGTTGGGATAGTTTGAAGCCTTGGTATGGCTAGAGGTCCCTTCCTAAGCTGACTAAAATCGTCTAATAGTAGCCACAACACATAGCAGAGAACGGCACCGGTTTAATCATTTGATTAATCAATGTCACTTACAACAACAAACACCTCCCAATGAAATGAAAGGCAAATTACAGGCTCGCTATCGCTTGCCAGGACAAAATTCGACACCTTAATGGCACGAAAGTTGTTCAAATAGACAACAAAATGGGGCGAAAAATATTAATATCGCCAAAATATAAACAAAAATAGACTGAAAGGGATGGCATGGTAAATTGAGAGGTGACGAAGCCCCTTAACTACCATAACAAACAAAACAACAACAAAAACAACAATTACAATAAAAACAATACAAACAACAAACCCATGAATGGACCCGACAAGTTTGATCACGTTGGGTTCACTACGTTACAACCAAGACCACCACATGGTATTACGTCACCGGTTCGTCATCACTACTACGTCACTGATACGTCACTACTACTACGTCACTGATACGTCACTACTACTACGTCACTGATACGTCACTACTACTACGTCACCGGTTCGTCATCACTACTACGTCACTGATACGTCACTACTACTACGTCACTGATACGTCACTACTACTACGTCACCGGTTCGTCATCACTACTACGTCACTGATACGTCACTACTACTACGTCACTGATACGTCACTACTACTACGTCACTACGTCACTCATACGTCACTACTACTACGTCACTGATACGTCACTACTACTACGTCACTGATACGTCACTACTACTACGTCACTGATACGTCACTACTACTACGTCACTGATACGTCACTACTACTACGTCACCGGTTTGTCATCACTACTACGTCACCGATACGTCATCACTACTACGTCACTGATACGTCACTACAAAATTAATAACCTTTTTAAGCGTTTGTGGGAGTAAAAATAATTGAAAAATGTATTATAGCTTTGATTGCTAGAGTTCAATTAGTTAATATATAGGACTTCAGAGGCTATCAACCCCTTCCGGATTATTAAGCCAGCACACTGCAAGTCAAGAATAACGTCAGGCTTGGAGCCCCTTTTCGAGTACCCCAGTCCCCTGTGCTAGAAGTTAGTTTGTTAAAATAGGACTATTAGATTGTTAAGGGAGGTTTTTAGTTTGTTTCCTAGACTTCCATCAAGCTTGATATGACACCCCCTTGACCCCCTTTCAAGATAAATTTGTACATTTTTCGGTAGAAAAATTTCCCGGGCCGAAGGCCGGTTCCTCTTAAATTACAGGCTCGCTATCGCTCGCCAGGAAAAAATCGACACCTAAATGGCACGAAAGGCCTTAAAAGTGACATAAATGGGGTGAAAGTTCTTAAAATCGCCAAACTAATGGGGTGAACGTCTTAAAATCTAAAAGCAATATGAGGGAGAAAGGGGTAAAGAAAAAAATCCCTCAAGTGGAAATCTCCCCTTAACCCAGCAGCACACTGCAAGTCAAGAATAACATCCGGACCGGAGCCCCTTTTCGAGAACTCCAGTCTCTTGCTAAAGGTCCTTCTTAAGGGGAGGTTTCTAGTTTGTTTCCTACTCCTCCAGCAATCTTAAAACATCACCCCCTTGACCCCCTTTCAAGATAAATGTGTACATTTTTCGGTAGAAAAATTTCCCGGCCGAAGGCCGGTTATTCTTAAATTACAGGCTCGCTATCGCTCGCCAGGATAAAAATCGACACCTAAATGGCACGAAATATCTTAAAATTGACCGAATGGGGCGGAAATTCTTAAAATAACCAAACTAATAGGGCAAACGTCTTAAAATCTCAAAAGCAATGAGGCTAGGCATGAGGGAGAAAGGGGTCAAGAAAAAAGTCCCTCAAGTGGAAATCTCTCCTTAAGTCTAACAAATATTACCCAACGGAAGACTGGTAATATATCGTGGTCGCTGTCACACGAGCGCTTTTTCCGTCAATTTTCCAAGAGCAATTTTGTTCTCGTATTATTTCGGGACTTTTTTGCACTGGTATCGGTAACTAGACTGAAGGTGGATTATGTTAGGCGGCTGAATTCTGATAAGGTGTCATTTTTTTAAGCTTCCAGACCATAATTGCCCGTAAAAATTGCTCGAAAAAGGGCTCGTGTGACTCCGGATTCAGATGTATAAATAAAATACATTGTCTTATTGTATTCTTTATTATTCTGTTTATATATATACAAAACACATATTAACCCTTTGAAGCTCTGACGCGTTTTAGCAGTTTATTTTGGCTATCATTAGACGATTTTATGCAGCTTAGGAAGGATCTGTGGGTATTAAAAGGGTAAATAATATCTCAATAAACCCTTTGACTTCCATAGACCGTTACTAATCTGAATGAAATCGTCTAATAGTAGCCAGAAAACAGAACAGAAACGCGTATTGGAGCTTGAAAGGGTTAACCCTCTCAAGATCCGATGCGCATTTCTTCGCTTTCCGGCCATTATTAGACGTTTCACTCTCACACTTTATGGGTATGAAAAGTGTATATTATAATTATAATAATAATAATAATATACATACTAATCTACCCATTTAAAGGCATATTGCTGGTAATAAACCCAACCAGAGGATTATGTATATTTGAGCTCGAACGTCCCTTGATTTTGGCCCTGTCACTCTTTCAACTATGGGGGAGGCACTCGCTATAGGTAGTTATGCCTTTTGCCTCCCACAATCACATAGAAAAAAAAAAAAAAAAAAAAAAAAAAAATATATATATATATATATATATATATATATATATATATATATATATATATATATATATATATACAGTATATATATTAGTAGTTGTATTTCGATTAACAATTTGTAATTAAACTAATGCACTTCACACATTTATCAATAAACACTTCCATATCTATCTCTCAAATATACCCACTAAGCCTAATTATTGTCTTTAGTGTAATGCCCTTAACCCCTTCAAGCTCTGACGCGTTTTAGCAGTTTATTTTGGCAATCAATAGACGATTTTATGCAGCTTAGGAAGGCTCTGTGGGTATTAAAAGGGTAAAGACTATCTCAATCAACCCTCTGCCTTCCATAGACCGTTACTAATCTGAATAAAATCGTCTAATAGTAGCCAGAAAACAGAACAGAAACGCGTATTGGAGGTTGAAAGGGTTAATATTGTACTATTAGGCCTCATGACTGTCTCCTTCCCAAGAGAGCAAAATAATGGAAGTCTCACCATTGACGAGACTCCAATATCTCTACCTTAATTGACGAGACTCCAATATCTCTACCTTAATTAGTTGGTGATGGGTGAAGTATAGTTTAACCCTTTCACGCATTTATGACGCAGAGGTTGCCAGATTAGCAATAAGAAATAGAGTTCTCTCACTCTTATAATTATCTCTCTAAAATTAGATTTCTCCCCACAGCTAACTCAAAGACACCTGCAGAGGTTGAAGTAACTAAACTAAAGGTTTCTAAATACCGCTGATGGCAACAAAGGCTTTAGAGTATCCCCAATAGGCTCAAAATCGCGTCATATGCGTGAATGGGTTAAGGGGAGGTTTTTAGTTTGGTCCCTAGATATCCATCAAGCTTAAGATTACACCCCCTTGAGCCCCTTTCAAGATAAATTTGTACATTTTTCGGTAGAAAAATGTCCCGGCTGAAAGCCGGTTCCTCTTAAATAACAGGCTCGCTATCGCTCGCCAGGATAAAATCGACACCTAAATGGCACGAAAGGTCTTAAAATTGACAGAAATGGGTCGAAAGTTCTTAAAGTCGTCAAAATAATGGGGCAAACGTCTTAAAATTAGAAAAGCAATGGGGCTAAACATGAGGGAGAAAGGAGTCAAGAAAAAAAATCCCTCAAGTGGAGACCTCCCCTTAATATTGTGCTTGTCTCCTTCCCAAAAGAGAGATAATTCCCTTAATGAGTGAGTGAGTGAGTGAGGGGGTGAACTATAGATTAACCCTTTCAGTACCAGCGACGTCCCTTTTCATGTTGCAATTTTCTGCAGTTTAGGAAGGATCTCTTGCAATTATAAAGCTTCGAACTTTCTCCCATCAACCTTTTTAACGGCCACAGATATCCTCCCTAAGCTCTGCTTAAGGGGAGATCTCCACTGGAGGGATTTTTTTTTCTGGACCCCTTTCTCCCTCATGTTTAGCCCCATTGCTTTTGATATTATAAAACGTTTGCCCCATTAGTTTAGCGATTTTAAGAACTTTCACCCCATATTAAGACCTTTCGTGCAATTCAGGTGTAGATTTTATCCTGGCGAGCGATAGCGAGCCTGTAATTTAAGAGGAACCGGCCTTCGGCCGGGACATTTTTCTACCGAAAAATGTACAAATTTATCTTGAAAGGGACTCAAGGGGGTGTAATTTTAAGCTTGATGGAGGTCTAGGGAACAAACTAAATACCTCCCGTAGCTTAAATATAATGTAACAGACAAGTGAATTCTGGAACTCTCTCCCTCAATCAGTCTTTCCTTCATCCTATGACTTAGAATGCTTTAAACTTCGTGTGTCCAGGCATTTTGACTCCAATGTCCCTTGAATTTGGCTCTGTCACTCTTTTAACTTTGGGGGAGACACTCGTTACAGGCAACCTGCCTTTTGTCTCCTTCATACACATAGAAATACTCTGTGCTGTATTAATGTCTGTCAGATGTTGAATAGGGTGGGTAAGCGTAGGAACATGTTTGTATATTTCACTCAATATGAAGAAATGAAGCTTAGATATTGTTGATACCAATGATTGATCAAAACGTACTTGGTGCCGAGACATCACTTATTAGCGCGACTGTACACCGTGCCGCCTCTGCTGCTCCTTCATGTACAGCTCTGCCTTTTGTCTCCTTCATAAACATTGAGAACGAAAAGCGATGGATGAAGTTGATACATGAAGATCACTGAATATCCAATTCCTATTGAAGGTTGTACATGTGTCTCCTCTGTTGTTCCTGGGTGTACTGATGGTCGGGGGTGTACTGTGGTGGCTGGATGTACACTGGGTGGTACTGTACATCACTGTAGTACACTTGGGCCACCAGCACAGACTGTACAGGGGGGGAAGGAGGGAAGCTTCTGCCTCTTCCTCGTGGCATATCCAACTCGCCTTTTTCTGCACAATAGAAAAGTTTACATCACATAAATTAAGATTATAATGTAAAACTTGCAAAATAAACAAACTAAAACTGGGACGACACAAGATAAATGCCAAAGAACTGATCAAATTTCCTATGTGGAAACAATGCTTAATAAAATACAATGTTGAAATAAAAGAACTCAATCCACCACATAGGGTGTACAGTCGCGCTAATAAGTCATGTCTCGGCACCAAGTATGTTTTGATCAATAATTGGTATCAGGAATATCTAAGCTTCATTTCTTCATATCGAGTGAAATATACAAACATGTTCCTACACTTACCCACCCTGTTCAACATCTGACAGACATTAATACAGCACAGAGCAAGCCAAACTTAATGACAGCTGGGACATGACTTATTAGCGCGACTGTACACAACTACATGAGCAAGTCAATTTGGTTCCATACGTGAATGGTCTACATACAGCAGATGCCACATATGAGTGTTCTCTATATGTGTGACAATGTTTGATTTCGTAATATGGATTTATTTGTCATTACAATTGACAATAACCCTCTCCGACATATGACGCGATTTTGAGCCTATTGGGGATACTTTAAAGCCTTTGTTACCATCAGAGGTATTTAGAAACCTTAAGTTTAGTTACTTCAACCTCTGCAGTTGTCTTTGAGTTAGCTGTGGGCAGAAAACTAATTTTGGAGAGGTAATTATAAGAGTGAGAGAACTCAATTTCTTATTACTAATCTGGCAACCTCTGCGTCATATGAGCGTGAAAGAGATAAAATCATATATTAATTCAAGATGTGCTACTCTAGGCTTCATTTCAGTATTGGCGATTGCTTACCAAGTACAGGGGTGCCCAGTAGGTGAAACATGGTGTGGGAGGTGGTAGTGATGGGGGTGGTACTGGATGCGGTGGGGGTTGTGGTTGTGGTAGTGGTGATAGTAGTTGTAGTGGTGATGGTAGTAGTGGTGATCTAATTGTATATAAGATAGTACAATATCTCGCTAACCTTCCTGCTAGACTAGGTAAGGACTGTCCACTCGGTATATGGGTCACAGGAGATAAATGCGTGCGGTACCGGGGCAATGAGTTAAATGACCAACAGTCCTCCCAGCCTCCCAGTAATATATACCGGACCGACTCAGACACTCCCGCGCAAGTCAGAACAAGCGCATGG
This sequence comes from Paralithodes platypus, assembly GCA_032716605.1. Classification (NCBI taxonomy): domain Eukaryota; kingdom Metazoa; phylum Arthropoda; class Malacostraca; order Decapoda; family Lithodidae; genus Paralithodes; species Paralithodes platypus. The sequence goes on along the minus strand of CM064541.1, from coordinate 32,717,230 downwards.
AGAGATTACCTTCATTTGTTTTGGCATTCATTATTATTATTATTATTATTATTATTATTATTATTACCAGACGTATTTAAGGGGGGACTGGCTGTTATTTTGGTCTGTTAAGGGGAGATCTCCACTTGAGGGATTTTTTTCTTGACCCCTTTCTCCCTCATGTTTAGCCCCATTGCTTTTGATATTATAAAAGGTTCGCCCCATTAATTTAGCGATTTTAAGAACTTTCACCCCATATTAAGACCTTTCGTGCCATTCAGGTGTCGATTTTATCCTGGCGAGCGATAGCGAGCCTGTAATTTAAGAGGAACCGGCCTATGGCCGGGAAATGTTTCTACCGAAAAATGTACACATTTATCTTGAAAGGGACTCAAGGGGGTATAATTTTAAGCTTGATGGAGGTCTAGGGAACAAAGTAAATACCTCCCCTTAAGGGGAGGAAGACCGTTTTTCTGGACCCCCTTCTCCCTAATGTTTAGCCCCACTAGTTTTGAGATTATAAGACGTTCGGCCCATTAGTTTGGCGATTTTAACACCTTTCGCCCCATATCGTTGTCAATTTAAAGACCTTTCGTGCCATTTAGGTGTCGATTATATCCTGGCGAGCGAAAGCGAGCCTGCAATTTTAAGAGGAACCGGCCTTCGGCTGGTACATTTTTGTACCGAAAAATGTACAAATTTATCTTGAAGGGGGGGTCTAGGGGGTGTTTTTCTAAGCTTGATGGAGGTCTAGGGAGGAAACTAAACAAATATATGAATAAATGAATTAATAGACCAAACAAAAACGGTCAGTCTCCCCTTAATAATTCATTTATTCATATATATTTTTAGTTTCCTCTCTAGACCATCATCAAGCTTAGACCCCCCCCCCCCCCCTCCATCCCCTTTCAAGAGAGATTTGTACATTTTTCGGTAGAAATATGTCCCGGCCTCTGGGAATTACAGCCTCGGTTTCGCTCGCCAGGGGAAAAAAAATCGACGCCTAAATTGCACGAAAGGTCTTAAAATTGACAACGCAATGGGGCGAAAGGTGTTAAAATCGCCAAACTAACGGGCCGAACGTCTTATAATCTCCAAACTAGTGGGGGGGGGGGGGGGGGGCGCTAAACATGAGGGAGAAGGGGGTTCCGAAAAACGGTCTGCCTCCCCTTAATATATCAATGCAGTGTTTATTGTACAGTTGTCCACAAAAGTCATGTTCCTCGGCGTGATCTATTGTATGAAAGTCAAATGAGTATGACTGAGTTGCGAGGGTGGCTTCTTTGAACTGTTAGTTGACTAATCAGATGGGTTTATTAGGGGATGGTTCACTTGTTGGGCGAGTTTTTGCATGTATTCATTATTTTTCTAGTTTCCTCCCTAGACCTCCATCAAATTTAAAAAAAAAAAACATCCATTAGATCCAACTTCTAGATTAATTTGTACATTGTTCGGTAGACAAATGTCTTGGCCGAAGGCCGGTTCTTCCAACATTACAGGCTCACTATCGTTCGCCAGGGAAAAAATCGACACCTAAATAGCACGAAAGGTCTAAATATGGACGAAGAAATTGGGCGAAAGGTCTTAAAATCGACTAACTAATGGGGCAAACATCTTAACATCTGAAAACTAATGGGGCTAAACATGAGGGAGAAAAGTGACCAGAAAAACGACCCATGTCCCCTTAACCACTGCATAATAAACGACCCTCGTAATTCAATCATACGCATCACCTTTCCATTCATAAGATCACGGAGAGGAACCGAACTTATGTGACCAACTGTACATTAAGGGGAGGTTTTTAGTTTGTTTCCTACTCCTCCAGCAATCTTAAAATGTCACCCCTTTGACCCCCTTTCAAGATAAATTTGTACATTTTTCGGTAGAAAAATTTCCCGGCCACTTCGGCCGGTTACTCTTAAATTACAGGCTCGCTATCGCTCGCCAGGATAAAATCGACACCTAAATGGCACGAAAGGTCTTAAAATTGACAGAATGGGGCGGAAATTCTTAAAATCACCAAAGTAATGGGGCAAACGTCTTAAAATCTCAAAAGCAATGGGGCTAGACATGAGGGGGAGAAAGGGGTGAAGAAAAAAAGTCCCTCAAGTGGAAATCTCCCCTTAATCAGCTCCTGGCAACACAGGCTTCAGCTGGTAATTTCAAGGTCACTCAGCCACCGACATATTTCCCTATTTCTCATACTAATCTTTGAATTATCTAATATTAGGGATTATACCTGTAAGTGAATTATAATGTAATCCGATAGCATTTCTGTTCGGTCTTCCGGCTATAATTGGAGTATTTTATTGAGATTAGGAAGGGTATGTGGAAGTTAGAGGGTTGGTTGGGAAGGTTTGTACCCTTATAATTCCCACAGAACCTTCTTTAATGGTATACAATCGTCTAATGACAGCCAGAATACACTGTCGAAATGCGTAACAATCTTCAAAGGGCGTAAATATCACGGCGGGACATAAATACAGTTATGAGATAAATATTAGTCTGTTGATAATAAATACTCCCGCACGAACTGGCAACTGAAAGCCCCTGTGAAGTGGGTGACGTCACGGTTTTACGATACGGTTGTGACGTATGAGGACCGCCTGCTCCAACTTGTCGCTGATCTCTCTCTCTCTCTCTCTCTCTCTCTCTCTCTCTCTCTCTCTCTCTCTCATATATATATATATATACCTGTATATATAAACTTAATTATTTTTATATTTATTTTTATATATATATAATATATACATATATATATTTCTTATACACTAGAACGTTGATATGATTGATAATTTGGTTGCTATAACATGGATTCATACGGACTATGAGGCTTGAGGCAGGCAATTCGTGCTTTACTGATTATAATAATGTGGATTACTGGATTATAATAATGTGGATTACTGGATTATAATGTGGATTACTGGATTATAATGTGGATTACTGGATTATAATGTGGATTACTGGATTATAATGTGGATTACTGGATTATAATGTGGATTACTGGATTATAATGTGGATTACTGGATTATAATGTGGATTACTGGATTTGCGTGAACCTATATATGTTTCTGTTTTACCTGAATTATGTGTTAGTATCTTTCTTATGTGGAAGCTGTGTGAATACCTGGATTATTGGTATGTCTGTATGGAACGGGTGTGTGTGTGTGTGTGTGTGTGTGTGTGTGTGTGTGTGTGTGTTCAACCGGTATCACCCTATTTAATGCAATCAGAGTACAGGCATATATAAACATTCTTGAACTGTTTTTATTTTTCCTATATTATATATATATATATATATATATATATATATATATATATATATATATATATATATATATACCGGTACTTTATTTAGTACTTAACCCCTTCTGTACCAACGACATCTTGTTTAATTTATTACTTTTAACAGACAATTGTATTCAGCTTCAAAAGGGCCTCCAGCAATTAACAGGCTTGGAACTATCTCACTTAACCCTTTTTACTGCCACAGGTCCTTCTTAAACTGCACCAAGTGGTCTAAATATCGCTAGAATATAATGAAACAAACGTTGCCGGTACAGAAGGGGTTGAGGGGGGACGGGCGTATTTATTTGTTCATTTATGTGTCTCTATCAAGCTTTAAAATAACCCCCCCCCCCCCCCCCAGACCCTCCTTCAAGATAAATTTGTACATTTTTCGATATAAAGAATGTGCCGGCCGAAGTCTGGTTCCTCTTAAATTACAGGCTTGCTATCGCTCGCCAGGAACAAATCGACACCTAAATGACACGAAAAGTCTTACTATTGACAGAGAAATGGGGCGAAAAGTCTTAAAATCGCCAAACTAATGGTCCAAACGTCATAAAATCTGAAATCTAATGGGGCTAAACATGAGGAGGAAGGGGTACCATAAAAACAACCCATCATCTCCCCATAAGGTATGCATAATTACCTTCCTAGATTATTACTGATGGATAGCCTTGCATGCCATAACCATGAGGGGTGCTGGAATTTATAGTCGTGACTGTACATTTTATATTGTAAATTAACTCTATCGCATTATAATTTGGAGTCTCTCTCTCTCTCTCTCTATCTATCTATCTCTATCTCTCTCTCTCTCTATCTATCTATATCTATCTCTATCTCTCTCTCTCTCTCTCTCTCTCTCTCTCTCTCTCTCTCTCTCTCTCTCTCCTAAAGGACCATGCTACAGGCAATTGTATATATATATATATATATTATATATATATATATATATATTATATATATATATATTTTTATTTTTTTTTATTTTTTTCAATATAAACACAAAGGTAGGTATGTAGGTATGTATTTTGGCTCGAACATTCCTTGATTTTGACCCTGTCACTCTTTCAACTCTGGGGAGGCACTCGTCACAGGCAGTTTTGTCTTTTGTCTCCCTCATCCACATAGAAAAAATATAAAATAAACACGGTTGCCTTCAAACTCGTGCAATGCAGATTGAAGTGGGTCTTTGTGTGAACAATTTGCTTCACTTAGTAAATGCTAGGTGGAGATCAGTAAAACCTAACTACCAGTGCCAGTGCCAAATCAACGTGAGCTTGTTGGGACTTGCGCGGGAGAGGACTGGGAGGCGGGGCTATATAAGGCCGCGGAGCTGAGGGTGCGTCATTCAACTCTCAGGCACCGCACCGTTCACATCTCTCCCGTGTCTGAGTTGGTGCAAAAGCCACATTCTACTACATCTAGAACTACTTGCCCCCATCTAGCGAGTGTTTGGGATAGATAACGACCTGAAACCAGTGACATATAAAGACCATTGGATCGTTATACCATCTATCTATCTATCGAGTGAATTCCGAGGATTAATCTACGGGTGTTTGTGATACTGCTAATCGAGCTAGTCTACCTTTCCTCCAACCCGCCACTCACCGCCAACATGTCTCACCTGTTGGGAACTCCTGCTCTGGGTAATTATTAAACACGTTACCTTATTGTTATGAAAATACCTATATACAATACCTAATACCTGTAAAATATCTATATACAATTAATTTAAGGAACACCCGTTCTTAACATTAATCATCAATTACAAACCCCAATGCACTTGAATAAACTAATGAAAGCATAGGGTCCTCCCGGGATTCGAACTCGGGACACCACACCCAGAACATAAGCATCTAAACCATTACACCACCAACATTAATACCCGTAAAGAAAATTACTGAATGATAATGTTGATAAATATTGTTAAGGAACATGCACCTAAGCACGTTGGTACTGAATATTAACAATCTAACTATTTAATCTCCCTCCCAACACCAAACACCTACCAATGAAATTAATGAAAACAGGAGATCCTCCCGGGAAATTTGTGAGTGTTTAGTCTTATAAAAGTATACTGAAAAGTACTTGAAGCAGTTTTGAAGTCATTCCATATTACGAAAAATAAAAAATAAAAATAAACATTGGCACATAATGAGAGCAGTTAGCCTATATGTGGCTTCATGTATTATATGTGGCTTCACGTATTATATGTGGCTTCATGTATTATATGTGGCTTCACGTATTATATATTCAATTATGTAATGTAAGCTTTTCTTTGGTGCAGAAAAAGGAGAGTTGGATTTGTTACGAGGCCGAAGATCTTCCCCTTCCCCCCCTGTACAGTCTGTGCTGGTGGCCCAAGTGTACTACAGTGATGTACAGTACCACCCAGTGTACATCCAGCCACCACAGTACATCCCCGACCATCAGTACACCCAGGAACAACAGAGGCGGCACATGTACAACCTGTCACCATCTCCTTCTATCGGCTACTAGTGTACTGTACAACCCAACCGGCCAGTACTACGTCAATGTACACTTTATCCCGATGTACAGTCGTGGTCAATGGCGTAGGGATGTGGCGACCCCATCGTCCGTCATTTGTGCGGCGCAGATAGCCCCTGAAGGTTGGGCCTGGGAGTTCACCTTCCAGCAAGCCTAGGAGCTGGGCCGTTTGTCTACAAAGGACCCAGTTCTGGCTGATCCTCCCTACCCCTTTAAGCCCAATATCAAAACGGCATACCCAACTCTGCAGAGGGTTACCATCATCACTAATATTACCACCATCATCACTACTACTATCATCATCACTACAACTGTCACCATCATCGCTACTACTATCATCATCACTACTACTATTACAAGCATCACTTAAGGGAAAAAGGGTTTGGCTACTGACAGTCGTGATTTCTGACCTACTTATAATAAATGGGGTAGTACACCTAGGATCATCACAGTAGAGATGTGTACTACCCTTCACATCTCACCCATCATCACCTAATAGTATGCTGTAGTTAATAGTCTACCAGTCACTATCACCACTTCTTCACCCCTTTACTATCCATCCACATCACCCATCATCACGTAATAGTATGCTGTAGTTAATAGTCTACCATTCGTTATCACCACTTCTTCACCCAGCCACCCCTGTAGCCTAGTATTCAACATTATTATCATTTAATAACATATCATCCAACCACCCCATTACTTCCCATCCACATCATCCATCATCTACTAAACCATTGGTACTGAACTCTGGTAAATGTTGAGATGATCTTCAATTGCTCTTAAGAAGGGGACAATCTCTTATTAATATGATTCATATTAATGCATGAGACACCAAGGGAGCAGCTCAGTTAGGGCATTAAGGGGAGGTATTTAGTTTGTTCCCTAGACCTCCATCAAGCTTAAAATTACACCCCCTTGAGTCCCTTTCAAGATAAATTTGTACATTTTTCGGTAGGAAAATGTCCTGGCTAAAGGCCGGATCCTCTTTAATTACAGGCTCGCTGTCGCTCGCCAGGATAAAATCGACACCTGAATTGCTCGAAAGGTCTTAATATGGGGTGAAAGTTCCTAAAATCGCTAAACTAATGGGGCAAACGTTTTAGAATATCAAAAGCAATGGGGCTAAACATGAGGGAGAAAGGGGTCAAGAAAACAATCCCTCAAGTGGAGATCTCCCCTTAAGCAGCAAAAGACAATGGAGTAATTACCTGGTTCTATTTCTCACGGCATCAGAAAACAAAGCATTTATTTATATATGCTAACCGCTAGTAATATTGGGAGATTATTAATTTTGTTGTTGTCATTGTGCTAATGTGTTTACTATATCCCTTCTATATACTGGTTTATCATTATGTTTTCGAAGAGTCACCGCAATGATGGACATGGCCAAGAATCCTTCCAAACTGTAAACACCATGCCACCCCTCCCTCCCCCTGTATTAGATGCAGTTTTATCAGTAGTATTTTGGCCATTTATACTTTTGTTATCCTTATGTCTGGTGAGATACATTGTTACCTGATTAAAAAAAAAAAAAAATATCTAATATGATTGAGGGAGGCAAAATGCAGAATTGCCTATGGCGAGTGCCTCCCCCATAGTTGAAAGAGTGACAGGGCCAAAATCAAGGGACGATCGAGCCAAAATGCCTGGACACACGGAGTTTGAAGCAATTTAAGTCATAGGAAGAGGGAAAGAGCTATACTGTATATATATATATATGTATGTCTGTATTTTTTAGCTACAGTTATATTCTCATAAGCATAGATTTAATCCAAATTAGCTAAAGGATGTCTATTGTTTATATATTGTGTATTATTATGATCTAGTCAACACTAATAAACGTTACAACATACAATGATTGTTTGCTTTCTTTTACTTAAGGGGGGTCATCTGTTTGTTTTTATCTTTCTCTCTTTTTCTCATTTTCTCTGGCTTGTATCCATTCGGCCCCATTCGGCCAACTGTTTTAAGACGTTTATCCCCATCCAGGTGTCGAAATATTCCTGGCGAGCGATAGCGAGCCAGCATTGTATGGAGAAATCCGGCTTCGCCGGAGACATTTTTCTATCGAAAAATGTACAAATTTAGCTTGCTCTCAAAACAAAAATATATATATATATATGCTGGCTCGCTACCGCTCACCAGGAAAATATTGACACCTGGATGGGGGTAAACGTCTTAAAACAGTAGGCTGAATGGGGCCGAATGTATACAAGCCAAAGAGAGAGGGAGAGAAAGAGAAAAAAGTGAGGTGGGCTCCCTTAACTACTTCTGTACCAGCGTCGTCTTTTCAATAATATTTAGATGATTTTGTGCAGCTAGTAGTTATTATAAAGGGTTGTTGTTGTTGTTGTTCCCCAGGCTGCCTGGCCGAACAACCCCAAGGTCCCGAGCAAGGCCAAGGCCATAAACGAGCGCCCCCATAAAATCCTCCCTGCTTACCACTAACAAAGCCGGGGTGACCGAAGCCACTCTTAAGGCAGGGGGCTGAGGAGAGTGCCGAAACGCCCGGGAAACCAAAGCCCCACCCAAGGCCCTGTGCCTCTCAGCAATTATGAAGGGAAAGTTGAGGGGCAAGGGAAAATGTGACGCTTTGGCTCCCAATCTGCCAACCTCTAGGTTGGCAGTAGGGAGGTCAATCCACGGAAAAGACGCCGTCACTTGAGATCTAGAAGATATATAAGTAAAAGGAACAGTCAGAGTAAGCTATGGGTATGGCAGAGATCGCTCAGCTCTCGCTCTGATAGACCAGCCCATCACCAATGTATAAAGGGTTGATTGAGATAGTTCGAAGCCTGTTAACCCTTGCACACTCATATGACGCAGAGGTTGCCAGATTAGCAATAAGAAATAGAGTTCTCTCACTCTTATAATTACCTCTCCAAAATTAGTTTTCTGCCCACAGCTAACTCAAAGACAACTGAAGAGGTTGAAGTAACTAAACTAAAATGTTCTAAATACCCCTGATGGTAACAAAGGCTTTAAAGTATCCCTAATGGGCTCAAAATCGCGTCATATGTCGGAGAGGGTTAATTCCTGGAGGCCCTTCTTAACCCTTTGAGTACCGGCGACGTGTGTTATATTGTATTTTAGCTATATTTAGACGATATTATGCAGCTTAGGAAGGATCTGTGGTAGTTAAAAAGGTTGGTTGAGATAATTTGAAGCCTTATCATTGCTTTAGGTCCTTCCTAATCTCAATAAAATCGTCTAATAGTTGCCAGAATATGATGAAAAAGACGTCCCTGGTACTGAACGGGTTAAACTGAATAGAATCGTCTTACAGTAGCCAGAATATAATGAGAAGTATTTCACTGCATGGTACTGAATGGGCTAATAATATAATTTCAGATACATGCACAGGTACAGTTGAAGACATGATTTTGTATCCATGCAGTGATTTTATGTATGAACAGAACAATTGTATGATTGAATTAGGCGTGTAGTTTCTTGTGCAGTAGTTAACCCTCTCACGTTCTTGACGCAATTTTGAGCCTATTAGGGATACTTTAAAGCCTTTGTTCCCATCAGGGGTATTTAGAACCCTTTAGTTTAGTTACTTCAACCTCTGAGGTTGTCTTTGAGTTAGCTGTGGGCAGAAAACTAATTTTGGAGAGGTAATTATAAGAGTGAGAGAACTCTATTTATTATTGCTAATCTGGCAACCTCTGCGTCATAAAAACGTGAAAGGGTTAATTTACATTTACAGCGGAAGAGTATGTTTGTTGGTCGGTTATTTCATACAATATATTAACATTTACAGCGGAAGAGTATGTTTGTTGGTCGGTTATTTCATACAATATATTAACATTTACAGCGGAAGGGTATGTTTGTTGGTCGGTTATTTCATACAATATATTTATCATTTGTTTAGTTTCCTCCCTAGACCTCCATCAAACTTAAAAAAACATCCATTAGATCCCACTTCTAGATAAATTTGTAAATTTTTCGGTAGAAAAATATCCCGGTCGAAAGCCGGTTCTTCCACAATTACAGCCTCACTATCGTTCGCCAGGAAAAAACTCGACACCTAAATAGCACGAAAGGTCTTGATATTGACAAAGAAATGGGGCGACAGCTCTTAAAATCGCCAAACTAATGGACTGAACGTCATGAAATCTGAAAACTAATGAGGCTAAACAAGAGGGAGAAGGGGGCCTGAAAAACGACCCATCTCCCCTTACATGGTCAATTAACATTACATGGTCAATTTACATTATCAATTAACGATTACAATCTAAATATAGTCAAACTAATGAGGGGGAAATGTCTTAGAATCTCAAAACGAATGGGGCTAAGCATGAGGGGGAAGGGGGTCCAGAAAAAAAAACTTAAATGGGAGTATTGTTATGGACACTTCAGCTATCCTATTCCATGTACCTAACTGTTGACATTGTAGAGGTCCTTCCTAAGTTCAATACAAATCGTCTGGCAGTTGCATTAACCCCTTCAGTATGCAAGGTAACTTTTTCACTTTATTCTGGCTAACGTTAGACGATTTTATTCAGTTTAGGAAGGTACTTATGAATCAGAAAGATAAAGGATATCTCATTTATTTAATGGGTTAGTTAACCATATTTTATTCGTTTTCTATAAACCGAAGAGGCAGGGAAGAGAACGGCATAGTATGGCTAACTAAACTATAATACCTTTGTTCCAGCGGACGGTGACGTTCTCATCTGGATTAGCCAGCTATTACGAAGATATTGTAGCGTAATATGTTGCTAATTATGAAAACTTGATATTTACATGATGCGGAGACATAGTGTGTATGTATGTATGTACAGTACATATACCTCATATAGCTGGGGGTGGCCGACTCGAGACAAAGACCGAACAGAAACAACATTTAACCCTTTCAGCACCATGACGTCGGCTTACCTTTGATTCTGGCTAAAGTTAGATGATTTTGTGAAGTTTAAGAAGGACCTATGTTTCTGAGAGGGTTTATTGAGATCGTATTTACGTACTCACGGGGGTGCAATTTTAAGCTTGATGGAGGTCTAGGGAACAAACTAAATACCTCCCCTTAAGGTATATATATAGGTTGTAATATACCCCTATAATTAATATATAATTGATCTCATTTCACTCCCAACACCAAACACCTCCCGATGAAATTAATGAAAGCTTGTGATCCTACCGGGATTCGAACCTGGGTTGCCACATACATATCCTAAACACACTAACCACTACACCACCAAGACAGTTAAGGGGGGATTTCCACCTGGAGGATTTTTTTCTGGACCCCTTTCTCCCTCATGTTTAGCCCCGTTGCTTTTGAGATTTTAAGACGTTTGCCCCATTAGTTTGGCGATTTTAAGAACCCTCGCCCCATTTCTGTCAATTTTAAGACCATTCGTGCCATTTAGGTGTCGATTTTTTCCTGGCGAGCGATAACGAGCCTGTAATTTAAGGGGAACCGGCCTTCGGCCGGGACATTTTTCTACCGAAAAATGTACAAATTTATTTTGAAAGGGGGTCAAGGGGGAGTAATTTTAAGTTTGATGGAAGTCTAGGGAATCAACTAAAAACCTCCCCTTAAATGTTAAGTACATGACTACGATTTGATATACATTTATCTATAAGAAGAGAATGGTAAATCACTGTCAACATACCCAATGATTTGATATACATTTAACTATAAGAAGAGAATGGTAAATCACTGTCAACATACCCAATGATTTGATATCCATTTATCTATAAGAAGAGAATGGTAAATCACTGTCAACATACCCAATGATTTGATATACATTTATCTATAAGAAGAGAATGGTAAATCACTGTCAACATACCCAATGATTTGATATACATTTTCTATATACCCCTGATTGTGAACAATGTCTATCTTTCGTTTTCTAAATGTCAACAAAATAAATGGGTAAATTACTCTCAACATACCCAACGATTCTATACACCTTTTATATACTCTTTAAATGTTGATATACCATATTCATAACTTTAATATTTTACAGGGCATGTCTCATATTTTCCATATTTCATCAACATACAAAGGTAAATTACTATCACTAATGTACGGTCGCGCTAATAAGTCATGTCCCAGTTGGCATTACGTTTGGCTTGCTCTGTGTTGTATTAATGTCTGTCAGATGTTGAATAGGGTTGGTAAGTGTAGGGACATGTTTGCATATTTCACTCGATATGAAGAAATGAAGCTTAGTTATTGCTGATACCAATTATTGATCAACACATAATTGGTGCCGAGACATCACTTATTAGCGCGACTGTACACCCAATTATTTTATATATCTATTGTATAACCTTGCTTATTATATCATGTCTACAGTATCTCTTGGTTCCTTTATTTGCAGTATATATATATAGAAAGGTTCAGGGGGTGTTTGTTCTGAACCTCCTTCTCCCTCATGTTTAACTCCATTAGGTTTGATATCTTAAGACGTTCGCCCCATTAGTTTGGTGATTTTAAGACCTTTCGCCCCATTTGTTATGAACTTTCGTGCCATTTAGGTGCTGATGTATTCCTGGCGAGCGATAGCGCACCTGCAATTTATGAGGAACATTCTTCTACCAAAAGATGTAAAAAAAATCTCGAAGGGGGGATCTTTGGCGGGTTTTTTCCCCCAATGGAAGTCTTGGGAGCAGTCTTCTCTCTCTCTCTCTCTCTCTCTCTCTCTCTCTCTCTCTCTCTCTCTCTCTCTCTCTCTCTCTCTCTCTCTCTCTCTCCTTCTATGTGAGTGAAGGATACAAAAGGCAAAGCTGCCTGTAACAAGTGTCTCCCCCAAACTTCAAGGTACGTTAGAGTCAAAATGTCTGGACACACGGAACTTGAAACAGTGTAAGTCATAGGATGAGGGAGAGAGTTCCAGAGCTTACTCGTCTATTTATTGCTATCCTGTTTCAACACACCTTCACCAGTGGGGTTTTCCTAGTGTAAGATTATTATTGGCTTGTTCATATATCCAGTGTTTTTGTTAGTGTGTGTGTGTGTGTGTGTGGATAATAATAATAATAATAATAATAATAATAATAATTAACGGTTTATTTAAGAATGGCAGCCTCATGAGCTGAAAATACACATTTTACAATTAGTGGATGAACATGAGATGTACAGATATGAAAATGGTAAGCTCAGTTTACAATGGGTGAGTATAATATACTTTACATTAAAACAAGAAATTAATACAATAATTATGCTAGTGCAAAATACAAATTATCATAAATTAACCATGAGAGTAAGTGATTTACAGTGCATATACAGTACACATTTATTTTACTCATATATATACAGAACATACATATATACGCATACGTACACACATAAATACGCATATATATATACATACATATATAAGAACATAAGAACATGCAGTAAGTGTGCACATGCCCGTATACATAAACGCTCACGTATGCAAACAAACATACATACATACAAAAACTGTTCTGGTAGGGTCAGGTGAGGCTAATAATGGGAGTTAAATCCTGTGTGTGTGTGGATGTTTGAATGTGTGTATGTATGCATGTGTGTGGATGTGTGTGTGTGTGTGTTTGGATGTGTGTATGTGTGGATGTGTTCCCAGGTGCGGTGGTGTATTACATTAACGCTTAACCCCTTCACGACGATGACGTAATTTTCATCATATTCTGGTAACCATTAGACGACTTCCAAGTATACGAAGCAGTTGACAACGGCAAAGAATATGATATCATTTATCTAGATTTCAGTAAGGCATTTAGTAAAGTCGCCCACGAAAGATTGTTGAGGAAAATAGCTTATAATCTTCTTCTAGGATTCAAAGGGGTAAATACGATCTCAATGAATCCTCTGAATAACATAGATCCTTCTAAAGACTGCATAAAGTTGTCTATATCTAGCCAGAATCAAAGATAAAAAGGCGTCATGGTGCTGAAGGGGTTAACCCCAGGGCGGGTGCCCAACCCCATAAGAAGTTGAAATAGGGGAGCTATCCCTCCGCCAAAGGCGGCTTTCTAGGGCCTTTCCTACAGCTGATGCTGAGAGGATTGGGTTCTAGTCATGTGGTGATGCTGAGAGGATTGGGTTCTAGTCATGTGGTGATGCTGAGAGGATTGGGTTCTAGTCATGTGGTGATGCTGAGAGGATTGGGTTCTAGTCATGTGGTGATGCTGAGAGGATTGGGTTCTAGTCATGTGGTGATGGGCTGGTCTATCAGAGTGAGAGTTGAGCGATCTCTGCCATACCCATAGCTTACTCTGACTGTTCCTTTTACTTATATTATATTCTAGATCTCAAGTGACGGCGTCTCTTCCGTGGATTGACCTCCCTACTGCCAACCTAGAGGTTGGGAGATTGGGAGTCAAAGCGTCACATTTTTCCTTTGCCCCTCAACTTTCCCTTCATAATTGCTGAGGGGCACAGGGCCTTGGGTGTTTGAGTGGTGGAGGTAGATTATAAACTAAAGAAAATCGTCTAATGGTAACCAGAATGTGACGAAAAATATGTCATGTCGATGAAGGGGATAAGGGTTTATTTATTGATATATTAATATATTTATTTATTATTTTTGTTTAGTTTCCTCCTTAGACCTCTATCAAGCTTAACCCTGTGGACCCCAAGCGGTTTAAGACAAAAATACACTCCAGGACCAGGCACTTGTCAATTTTGTCAAACACATGGGATGGGTTAGTAGTGAAGGAAAAGCAACATAAAACCGCTCACCTAAGTCATTTAGGGGTCCTGGGGGGCGGGGGAAAGTCACAATTAACCCTCTCCGACATATGACGCAATTTTGAGCCTATTAGGGATACTTTAAAGCCTTTATTACCATCAGGGGTATTTACAAACCTTTAGTTTAGTTACTTACTTCAACCTCTGCAGTTGTCTTTGAGTTAGCTGTGTTGAGCCTATTGGGGATACTTTAAAGCTTTTGTTACCATCAGGGGTATTTAGAAACCTTTAGTTTAGTTACTTCAACCTCTGCAGTTGTCTTTGAGGTAGCTGTGGGCAGAAAACTAATTTTGGAGAGGTAATTATAAGAGTGAGAGAACTCTATTTCTTATTACTAATCTGGCAACCTCTGCGTCATATGAGTCTGAAGGGGTTAACACGGGGTGATGGGTAGGCAAAATACTGTACTGGAAAGTCACTCCCGCGCGCGCCCACACACACGCAGCTGGACTTGGAGGGTTGCCAACCATCGGTATTATTCCGTGGGATAATAAAACAGTTCCCATACAAATCTGAACCCTCTTGGAGGTGCCATTGGACAAGAGTAATTAAGGGGAGGTATTTAGTTTGTTCCCTAGACCTCCATCAAGCTGTGTTAAGGGGAGGTATTTAGTTTGTTCCCTAGACCTCCATCAAGCTGTGTTAAGGGGAGGTATTTAGTTTGTTCCCTAGACCTCCATCAAGCTTAAAATTACACCCCCTTGAGTCCCTTTCAAGATAAATTTGTACATTTTTCGGTAGAAAAATGTCCCGGCCGAAGGCCGGTTCCTCTTAAATTACAGGCTCGCTATCGCTCGCCAGGATAAAATCGACACCTGAAATGCACGAAAGGTCTTAATATGGGGTGAAAGTTCTTAAAATCGCTAAACTAATGGGGCAAACGTTTTATAATATCAAAAGCAATGGGGCTAAACATGAGGGAGAAAGGGGTCAAGAATAAAATCCCTCAAGTGGAGATCTCCCCTTAAGGGCAGATTTCCACTTGAGGGACTTTTTTCTGAACCGCTTTCTCCCTCATGTTTAGCCCCGTTGCTTCTTTATAATCTAAGACGTTCGCCCCATTAGTTTAGCGATTTTAGGAATTTTCGCCCCATTTCTGTCAATTTTAAGAACTTTCGTGCCTTTCAGGTGTCGATTTTTTCCTGGCGAGCGATAGCGAGCCTGTAATTTAAGGGGAACCGGCCTTCGGCCGGGACATTTTTCTACCGAAAAATTTACAAATTTATCTTGAAAGGGGTCAAGGGGGAGTAATTTTAAGCTTGATGGAAGTCTAGGGAATCAACTAAAAACCTCCCCTTAACCCCTTCAGACTCATATGACGCAGTTAAGGCGGACGCAACCATTGCGTCTCTGGTACTGTAGGTCACATACATAGGTGACTCATAACGTACGTCGCTGGTACTGAAAGGGTTAAACATAGAAAAAATATGTTATCTCTAATGGTTCGACTATAGTTTAATTATATTCAAAATTAAATGTTAAAAATTAATAGTCAGTCAGTAGCCAGCCCTTACTCCCACAAGGGGTAGGGAGGATCAGCAAGAGACACGAGAAAGGAAAAAGAGGAGAAGAACACATAATAGTTCGCCCACAAAAAGCCAGCACACAAGCATTCAGAAACAGCAATCACCCATCAGCCCCGAAATCAATGGCTTCACCTCAAATGTTATAATTCCGGACAAGGTCTCTTCACATCAACACCTGGGATGAAGACCATGAAAATCCCTAAATGTAAGTGTGTGTAATTGGGTGGTGTGGCGTTTTGGCGTTAAAATTTCTACTATATTATATCTCGTATGACGTTGGTGTGGAAATGTCCAATCTTCAGTTTAGGATATTACAATAGGGAGATAACAATGATAGAGTGTGTGTTTGGTCTCGCTGTAGGGGGGAGGGGCGTATTTGTTGGCTCATATTTTGTATATCTGTTCATAATTTGTTTAGTTTCCTCCCTAGACCTCCATCAAGCTTAAACAAAAACCCACCTCCCAAACCTTCCTTCAAGATCAATTTGTACATTTTTCGATAGAGGCCGGATCCTCTTAAATACCAGGCTTGCTATCACTCACCAGGAACAAAATGACAGCTAAATTACACGAAATGTCTTAATATTGTCAAAGAATTGGAGCGAAAGGTCTTAAAATCGACAAACTAATGAGCCGAACGTCATAAAATCTGAAAACTAATGGGGCTAAACATGAGGAAGAAGAGGGACCAGAAAAACGACCCATCTCCCCTTAAGGGTTATAACATGGTATGGCAAAAAGGAATTCTAACAGTCAGAGACACACTACGACTACATAAATTTAGTGATTATCCCGGCGTCGAAGGGGACTTGGTGATTTTTCGTTTTCTAGGCGTGATGGACTTCTAGAACAGCTTTTGTTTTTCATAGGTGTTCAGTCAGACTTGGGCTTCCACGTTGGACAACTTGCAGATATTTTCTTCTCGGTTTCGCTGGTGCTAGGTCTCGTACCACTATACTGTAGGTAGCGCCAACCAACTTGACAATAATCTTGACCCTTTAACTTCTTATAACTCGAAATGAATGAAAGCAATCGAGCTGACGTTTCTATAATTTGGGAAGAGTCCACCAGGAAATAGGTGTGGATATTTACAGCCAGTTTGCTCTAGGCCATTTTAAGTTACAGAGAGGTCAGGGATCAAGAGTAGTGTCAAGTTCGTTGGCGCTACCTACAGCTTTGCAAGGAACTGAACCACAAGCCAGTAAAGGAGTAGAGGTGAGTCTTGGCTTCCCTAATTCCTGTCTAAGGATGAACATCGTGGTTCACAGTTATGTCTTGTTGCACTTGTGTTGGTGGTGGCATACACAACGATTCAGTCTTTAGACCTGAGTTGGTATTCAGTTCTATCTGAACACTTGGCAGAGTCAGTCTTTAGACCAGATAGGCTAGTCTCGTACCTAGCTTTACTAGTCTCAAACCTATAGTCTATTCGCTGTAAGTAGGCGAGAAATCATGACCTCCATCCTCTGTAACTCAAAAAGGGCTAGAGAAAATTGGCTGTAAATTTCCACATATATTCCTTGACTGACTCTTCCCAACTGGTAGAAATATTAGCTCGATTACTCTAGTGGTTTTTGAGTTACAGAGGTTAGAGGTCAAGATTTTTCGCCTACTTACAGCGAATGGACTATAGTAGTGGACCTGGATTTAGCAGAATTACTGGTGCCAGGTTAGTGTACATAGAGTGTGTCCTATTTCTGCGTTGTCTAATATATGCTATGTGTGATCTAGAGGGGCACGTTCTGGTGTTCTGGTAATCTCAGCAGCTTCCGGCGGGTATCCTTGTTTGATGTTGGCTGGAGTGGGAGGACCTGCGCGCGTGAATGACTCGTAATAACTCTCTTTGGTGCTCGTTGTGTCCTTTTAGTCGCGATGGTTGGGGTGGTATGTATTGTTGCGATTTTTATAGTCGACATTGCAATAATAATTATTATGTTCTATCCAACAACCAACTCCACTCCTAAAATTGATTAATGAAATATTACAAACACATGTGGCAGTCCGTGGATTCGAACCCAGGACGCTCACACCGAAAATCAACACCTTGTGCATTGCGCCACGAAGATATTTGCGCCAATTGATATTTGTATTGAATTTGTCTGGTAAAGTGAAAATTGCGCCATGTTAACAAAACTTGACATTTCATATTATCTCCAGACACTTCATCGCTTGGTCATTCTTTTCCTATTCATCTGTAGGCTATCTTTCCCTAGTTGTATATACAGATTTTTTCTGTCGCATTTTGGTCTGTCCACTTTGTTTCAGTTGCCTTTAGATGATTCACTACAGGTTATGTAAGACTACCTTTTGGCTTCAATTGGCTAAATTAAATTGTTTACCCCTTTGATTAAATTGTTTACCCCTTTGAAAGCAATAGATTCGGTTATCGAGAGGATCACATGCTTTCATTAATTTCATTGGGAGGTGTTTGGTGTTGGGAGTGAATTAAATAAATTAGATTATACCTGTGTGTATATATATATATATATATATATATATATATATATATATATATATATATATATATATATATATATATAAATATATATAGATACCCCCTGGGGGTAAGGGGGCCTCCATCTTATGGTGGAGGAAAAAAGAATATGCCCCACGTGTCCTACTGCGTGTCGTACAAGGCGACTAATAGGGGGAATAGGGGTAGATTGTAGGCACCAATCGAACAGGGCTATACCCAGGAGAGGCTGTGGGCATTTGATAAGGAATCGCTGGAACTCCTGTTTCATTTGTTTGGCCTCTCTTACTGATTCCCTTTGTGCCTCACTTACACTGAGAGTAGTCCAGCATGCTCTCACAAACCCCTCCTCCTCCTATCTACTTCACTACACTTAACATGCACACCACACTTCCTCCTTCATAATTATTAAAACAATGATTATCACAGACCCAGCCTCGGAGTCCCCAGGGGGGGGGGGGGACGATAAATACCCCTTCACATACCCGACCTTCCCCTGACGACCCCTCTAAAGACTCTGGACCAAGGCCTGTCACTCTTACTATCAACTTCTGCAATATTCGCGGCCTTTCCTCTAATTTTCACTATCGAACACCATCTCTCCTCCTCCAAACCTGATCTTCTTTTCCTCACCGAAACTCAGGTGTCTGAAGCAACTGCCAGCAGCCCCTTCTCTGTATCCTCCTACTTTCTCTATCCTAGTTTCAAAGCCAAAGGCGGATGTTGTGCATACGTGCACAACAAACTCACTTGCTCTCGTGTTCCCGATTTCGACTCCTCTGAATTCTCAACTTTATGGCTCAAACTATCCTGTCATTCTCATACTAAATATTTCTGTGCTGTCTATCTTTCCCCTAACTCTACCGACTTTCCCAAATTCTTCGACTATCTAAACTCTAAAGTGGAACACATTCTATCCATCTCTCCCTTCTCTGAAATCTCCATCTTAGGAGATTTCAACGTTCACCACCGCCAATGGCTCTCCTCTCACTCTACTGACCCACCTGGTGAACAAGCCTACGTCTTTTCTATCATAAATGACCTAGAGCAGCTGGTCCAGCAACCCACCCGTATCCCGGATCGCTTCGGAGATCGGCCCAACATTCTTGACTTATTTCTGACTTCTAACCCTTCTTCTTATACTGTCAATCTTTTCTCTCCTTTGGGCTCCTTCGACCATAAACTTATCTCCGTCACCTGTCCTATCTCTTCAGTACGGCCATCCGATCCTCCCAGCCAGCGGCACTTGTGGCACTTTGGCGCTGCCGACTGGGAGGCTCTCCGGCAGTACTTCTTTGATTTCCCATGGAATGACTTCTGCTTCCGTGGCCGAGGACCCTCGGAGAGTGCTGAACGCAATGCCGAGGTAATCCTTTCGGGCATGGAAGCGTACATTCCATTTTCTTTCTCTCAGTCTAATGCAAAAAAAAATTGGTTTACTCACGCTTGTTGTCCGCAACAAGGAGGAAGCATTCAAACGGTACCGACGCCTTAAAACTCAAGAATCTCATTCTTCTTATATTTCTGCCCGGAATCAAGCCAAATCTGTTCTTCGACTTGCCAAGCACTCTTTCATCAATAATAAATGCACTGAACTATCCAACTCTAGCTCTTCCCAAGCTTTCTGGCATCTACCCAAAAACCTCTCCAACAACTTGGCCTCCTCGTCTTTCCCTCCCCATTTCCACTCTGATGGCACAACCATCACTTCTTCCTCTGACAAAGCTGAACTCTTTGCTCAAACTTTTGCCAGAAACTCTACCTTGGATGATTCCGGTGCTATTCCACCCTCTCCACCCCCCTTTCTCCTACTTATGCCTAATATCCTAATCTCTTCTAAAGATGTACTTTCTACCCTCTCTGGGCTTAATACTAAGAAGGCGTACGGTCCGGACGGTGTTCCTCCTGTTGTACTTAAAAACTGTGCTTCCGTGCTGACCCCCTGCCTAGGCAAACTCTTTCGTCTCTGTCTCTCCTCTAACGTCTTCCCTTCTTGCTGGAAGTTTGCTCTCATTCAACCTGTCTCAAAGAAGGTTGACTGCTCTCAACCCTCCAACTATTGTCCAATTGCTCTCATCTCTTGTATCTCTAAAGTTTTTGAAACTATTCTTGCTTTCAAATTTCTTAAGCATTTCTCTTCTCATAATCTGCTCTCAGATCGCCAGTATGGCTTCCTTAAGGGTCGCTCTACTGGTGATCTTCTTTCATATCTTACTAACTCTTGGTCATCCGACTTTCGGGACTTCGGTGAGACTTTTTCTGTTGCACTAGACATATCGAAGGCCTTCGATAGAGTCTGGCACAAATCTTTAATTTCCAAACTGCCCTCCTTCGGTTTCTGTCCCTCCATCTGTGCCTTTGTCTCTAATTTCCTTTCCGGCCGTTTCATAGCCGCGGTTGTGGACGGCCATCGCTCATTTCCTCATCCTATCAACTCCGGTGTTCCTCAGGGTTCTGTCCTATCTCCTATTATCTTTCTAATTTTCATAAATTATCTTCTCAACTGTACATCCAGTCCCATCCATTCATACGCAGACGACTCTACTTTACACCACTCAATTAGTTTTCCAGAACGCCCCAGCCAGCAGTCCCTCAAAAGTAAACGTAATGAAGCCATACAATGCTTATCTTCTGATCTAGCTACTATTTCCAATTGGGGTAGAGAAAACCTTGTTGCATTTAACTCCTTCAGACATATTATGTTCCAGTAAGTCTACGGAGGCGGGAGCCCGGTATCCTTGCCACCGCCTCGCACTACACTCACAACAACACTGCGGCCGTTAGAATTATCGGAGGTGGCTGAGGTTGCCATCAACGATTTTATCGTAAGCTAGCTTATCGGACTTACTGAGCTCCATATGACGCTAGAGCATCATATAACTTATTAGAGAGCCATGAAGATAAGTCCATATGACGCACTAGCGTCATATGAGTTTTTGGCACACTCGGCCATATGACGCGGTAGCGTCATATATGTCTGAAGGAGCTAATGCTTCCAAAACTCAATTTATCCATCTTACTACCCGTCAGGAACCTCCAGAGGACTATCCCTTATTCTTCAACAATACAAAAATCAACCCTTCATCTTCCCTCAATGTTCTCGGTGTCTCTTTTTCTTCTGCACTCACTTGGAAAGACCATATTACCAGTTTCGCTAAGGCAGCCGCCCAGAAGCTGGGTGTGCTCAACCGCCTCAAGGGGTTCTTTACCCCTGCGCAGCTTCTTGCTCTGTACAGGGGCACAGTGCATCCTTGTATTGAGTATTGTTCACATGTGTGGGGAGGATCCTCTCACACCGCACTCCTAGATAAAGTAGAAAGGAAAGCCTTTTGTATCATTAACTCCCATCCACTCACCAACTCTCTGCAATCTCTCTCTCTTCGCCGCAATGTTGCATCTCTCTCGCTATTCTATCGCTACTACAATAATCAGTGTTCCTCAGTGCTTTCCCAGTGTATACCACCTCGTCTATGTAGGGTACGTAGTACCCGCCTTGCAACACAATCCCACCCCTACTCTGTGCAACTCTCCAACCCAAGAGTGAAATGTTATTCTCAGACTTTCTTCTATTCAACTGCTGAGCTCTGGAACTCTCTCCCAGAATCAGTCTTTCCCTCTTCCTATGACTTAAATTGCTTCAAACTCCGTGTGTCCAGGCATTTTAGCTCGACCGTCCTTTGATTTCGGCCCTGTCACTCTTTGAAATCTGGGGGAGCCACTTGCTGCAGGCAGTTATGCCTTTTGTCTCCCTCATTCACATATAAAAAAATATATATATATACAGTATATATACTGTATATATATATATATATATATATATATATATATACAGTATATAGTATATATATATATATATTATATATATATAATATATATATATATATATATTATATATATATAATATCTATATATATATATATATATATATATAACAGATATGTATAATATATACAGTATATATAAATATACATATATATATAATATATATAATATATATATATATATATATATATATAATATAATATATATATATATATATATATATATATATATATATATATACCGGTATATATATATATATTACTGTATATGAAGGTAATTTATAAGATTGGAAATATTAGGGACTTTTCAGTTTAAGGCTGCCCTGTTAATGCCTATCATTATATCTCCCTAATATAGCGAACATGTGTCGTGTATTGTGTCATTATATATCCCTAATATAGCGAACATGTGTCGTGTATTGTGTCATCCCAAATAGTGTTAACATGATGTAAAATAAAAAATATGGTAAAAATAAAAATAAAGACCTTTGGAAACTCCCACCGGTGCCTCCTCCAATCCTATATAAGCGGCCGTTCTCGTTGTTTTGGTGTCAGAGTAGCAGTGGACGCCTTGCCAGTAGGACGTACGCTCTCAGTGGCTCCGTGGCTCCAGATCCTCCTCACGAACACCCACCGTGGATTAGAGGAACTAGAACCTACTTAACCCTATCTCTACTGGCGGGTGCTGAGTGCTGATCTAACCCTAAGAGAACAGCAGCAGCAATAGTAGTTCGAGATGTCCAATTTTCTGAAGGTAAGTACGACATGTCCTACTAACTGTAACTCAAAAAGGGCTAGAGTAAACGAGCTGTAAATTTCTACACCAGCTCCCTGGCTGACCCTTCCTAAATGGTAGAAATATTAGTTCGATAACTCTAGTCGTTTGTGAGTTATAGAGGTTAATGTTCAAAAGTTTTCGCCTACTTATTTTGAACAAAGTGTAGTAATTATAAGTTCAAGGGGTGGTGGCTCGGTTGTTGTTGTTGTTGTTGTTGTTGTTGTTGTTGTGCGATGCCGTCTTAAGGGGGGTGACCTGTGTTTTGTTATTTCTGTCCTTTTCTCTCTTTCTCTGGCTTGTATCCATTCGGCCCCATTCAGCCAACTGTTTTAAGACGTTTATCCCCATCCAGGTGTCGATTTCTTCCTGGCGAGCCAGCGGCTTCGCCGGAGACATGTTTCTATCGAAAAATGTACAAATTCAGCCTGCTGTCAAACAAAAATAAAAAATATGCTGGCTCGCTACCGCTGACCAGTAAAAAATTGACACCTGGATGGGGATAAACGTCTTAAAACAGTAGGCTGAATGGGGCCAAATGGATACAAGCCAGAGAAAGATAGAAAAGGACAGAACAAAAACAGGTCAACCCCCTTAAGTAGAGATTTCTAATAATGTGTGTATATATATGTGTATTTTCTATTCCAGTATTCTATTCAATTTAGCCCCAAGTTCAAAATAATAATTAAAACAAAAAAAAAAAAAAAAAAAAAAATCACCCAGACCCCCTTCGAGATAAATGTGTAAATTTGTTATGGTAGAAAAATGTATCATCGGCCTTTAAGGGTTCGAGATTTCCACTTGAGGGATTGTTTTCTTTACCCCTTTCTCCCTCATGTTTAGCCCCATTGCTTTCGAGATTTTAAGACGTTCGCCCCATTAGTGTGGCGATTTTAAGAACTTTCGACCCATTTATTTAACTTTTAAGACCTTTCGTGTCGATTTTTTCCTGGCGAGCGATAGCGAGCCTGTAATTTAAGAGGAACCTGCCTTCGGCCTGGACATTTTTCTACCGAAAAATGTACACATTTATCTTGAAAGGGGGTCAACGGGGTGTAATTTCAAGCTTGATGGAAGTCTAGGAAACTCACTAAAAACCTCCCTTTAAGGGGAGGTGTTTAGTTTGGTCCCTAGATTTCCATCAAGCTTAGAATTATACCCTCTAAACCCCCTTTCAAGATAAATTTGTAAATTTTTCGGTAGAAAAATGTCCTGGCCGAAGGCCACTGCCTCTTAAATTATAGGCTCGCTATCGCTCTCCAGGAAAATATCGACACCTAAATGGCACGAAAGGTCTTAAAATTGACAGAAATTGGGCGAAAGTTTTTAAAATCGCCAAACTAATGGGGCGAACGACTTAAAATCTCAAAATCAATGGGGCTAAACATGAGGGAGAAAGGGGTCGAGAAAAAAATCCCTCAAGTGGAAATCTCCCCTTAACTACAGGCTCTCTATATCGCTCGCCAAGAACAAATCGACACCTAAATGGCACGAAAAAGGTCTTAATATTGACAAGGAAATGGAGCAAAAAGTCTTAAAATCGGCAAACTAATGGGCCGAACGTCTTCAAATCTGTGAACGAATGGGGCTCAACATGAGGGAGAACGCCCCAAGACACCATTGAAGACACGAATACCTTGTGGTCCCGTTTATCAACACAGTAAAGACCTTGGAGAGACAAGGCTAAAACGGCTCCACCAGTTTAAGGCGGGTGACCTGTTTTTGGTTCTGTCCTTTTCTATCTTTCTCTGGCTTGTATCCATTTGGCCCCATTCAGCCTACTGTTTTAAGACGTTTATCCCCATCCAGGTGTCAATTTTTTACTGGTGAGCGGTAGCGAGCCAGCATATTTTTTATTTTTGTTTGACAGCAGGCTAAATTTGTACATTTTTCGATAGAAAAATGTCTCCGGCGAAGCCGGATTTCTTCATATAATGCTGGCTCGCTATCGCTCGCCAGGAAGAAATCGACACTTAGATGGGGATAAACGTCTTAAAACAGTTGGCTGAATGGGGCCGAATGGATACAAGCCAGAGAAAGAGAGAAAAGGAGAGAAATAACAAAAAGCAGGTCACCCCCTTAACCCTTACTGTAACGTCGACGTCTATGCCTAAGAGGATTGTGTGCAGCTTAATTAAGACGGATCTAAGATAGTAAAAAGGGTTAAGTGAGATAGTTCGAAGGCTGTTAAATGGCACGAAAAGTCTTAAAATTCACAACGAAATGGGGCAAAATGTCTTGAAATCGCCAAACTAAATGAGCCTGTCTTAAAAATCTGTAAGGGACCTTGAAGACAAGTAGCACGGCAGCTCCTACAGTTCCGTCTGGTACAGTCGCGCTAATAAGTGATGTCTCGGCACCAAGTATGTTTTGATCAATAATTGGTATCAACAATATCTAAGCTTCATTTCTTCATATCGAGTGAAATATACCAACATGTTCCTACACTTACCCTCCCGATTCAACATCTGACAGACATTAATACGGCACAGAGCGAGCTAAACATAATGGTAGCTGGGACATGACTTATTAGCGCGACCGTACACCTTACTTCCGTTTAGGGGACACCGCCGCTGCCACGTGAGGCAAACAGGCGGAATATTGATCACGTAACAAAATAAATAATGTTTTCTTGTTTTAAGGGAAGATTTCCACTTGAGGGATTGTTTTCTTGACGCCTTTCTCCCTCATGTTTAGCCCCATTGTTTCTCTAATTTTAAGATGTTCGCCCCATCATGTTGACGATTTTAAGAACTTTCAACCCATATCTATCAATTTTAAGACCTTTCGTGCCATTTAGGTGTCGATTTTAGCCTGGCGAGCGATAGCGAGCCTGTAATTTAAGAGGAACTGGCCGGTCAGCCGAGACATTTTTCTACCGAAAAATGTACAAATTTATCTTGAAAGGGGCTCAAGGGGGTGTAATCTTAAGCTTGAAGGATATCTAGGGACCAAACTAACCCCCCCCCCCCCCCCTTAAGGGGAGGTATTTAGTTTGTTCCCTACTTTTTCATCAAGCTTAAAATTACACCCCCTAGACCCCCTTTCAAGATAAATTTGTACATTTTTCGGTAGAAAAATTTCCCAGCCGGAGGCCGGTTGCTCTTAAATTACAGGCTCGGTATCGCTCGCCAGGAAAAAATCGACACCTTAACGGCACGTAAGGTCTTAAAATTGACAGAAATGGGGCAACATGTCTTAAAATATCCAAACTACTAGGGCGAAGGTCTTAAAATCTCAAAAGCAATGGGGCTAAACATGAGGGAGAAAGGGGTCCAGAAAAAAAAAATCCCTGAAGTGGAAACCTCCCCTTAACTATACACAACACATCATTATTATTACCGCCGCTAATGAAGTTGGGAGGTTATGTATTGGGCCCGTGTGTCTGTCTGTTTGTACGCTTATTCGTTTGTAAACAAGATATCTGGAAAAGTTATTAACCGATTGGACAGATAGGATTATGTGCCAAGGAAAAAGGTGGTTTAAGGGGGGTGACTTGCTTTTTTTTATTTTTCTCCTTTTCTCTCTTTCTCTGGCTTGTATCCATTCGGCCCCATTCAGCCAACTATTTTAAGACGTTTATCCCCATCTAGGTGTCGATTTCTTCCGGCGAGCGATAGCGAGCCATTATTATATGAAGAAATCCGGCTTCGCCGGAGAAATTTTTCTATCGAAAAATGTACAAATTTAGCCTGCTGTCAAACAAAAATAAAAAATATGCTGGCTCGCTACCGCTCACCAGTAAGAAATGTACACCTGGATGGGGATAAACGTCTTAAAACAGTAGGCTGAATGGGGCCAAATGGATACAAGCCAAAGAAATATAGAAAAGGACAGAACCAAAACAGGTGACCCGATGTTGAGTAAGGTGGGTAAGAGTAGGAACATGTTGCTATACCTCGCTAAGAAATTAAGAAATCCAGTTATTGTACAAAACATACTTGGGGCCGAGACATCACTTATTAGGCCGACTGTACCTAAACAGGATCTCTGCACAGGTACTGAGGGTGCGTGACAATCGGGCATGCGTAGCCGGGCGCGATGTTTGGACCTTTATTTGTGTTTGTCCGTGTTTTGTGCAACCGAGGTGGATGGTTTGTAGCCTATACATCTTGGATGGGAATGAAGCCCTATGTGTAGTTATATATATATATATATATATACCGGTATATATATATATATATATATATATATATATATATATATATATATATATACGGTATATATATCTTGTTTGTGTTTTATGCAACCGAGGTGGATGATATGTATACATTTTGGAGCTGAGTGAATCCTTATGGCCTCGGTGGCCTAGTGGTTAAAGTGTTGGAGTGGTGCACTAATGGCCTGGGTTCAACCCTGTTTTTTCCTCGTCGTGATCTTATGTATGCAAGTAAAGTAGTATCAATGAATGTTGAGTGTGTTTTCTTTGAGTTATCAGATGAGTTAACCACTGCATAACAAAACTACATTCTTAATTCAATCATGTATTATATATCTATTATTATTATTATTATTATTATTATTATTATAATTATTTTATTATTATTATTATTATTATTATTATAATTATTTTTATTATTATTTTTATTATTATTATTATTATTATTATTATTATTATCATTATCATTTGTATTAGTATTTTTTTTATTTATTTGTATTATTTGTGCATGATGGAGGTCTAAGGAACAAACTAAACAAACCATTATAAATAAATTAAAATAAAATTAAAATAATTTTGTTAAACCATTGTGTGTGTGTGTGTGTGTGTGTGATTACGTATAAGAACATGGGAGTCTGCAAAAAGCCGATGGGCCCATACAAGGCAGATCCCTGTCACACCCAACCCCAATTACTAGGCCCAACTCACTAATACCTTGAGTACTGACCCCACCAAAACGGTCAGCGATATAAGTGTGATAAGGTTAGGACTAGTGGTGGCGATCAATATCTGCACTTGTGTGTGTTGTTCCTCTTCCGGGATAGTTACTGTAGGCTCCGGATACACTGATATATAGACGGTATTGTATCTATGGCACAAAATATATATATATATATATATATATAATTGAACTAGGAAAAAGAATGTTTTCATTGGTTTTAAATAGTTATAGTAATTATTTACCTAAAGAAAACTGACCAAGGCGAATGAGAGAGAGAGAGTTTGTTTGTGTGTGTGTGTGTGGGAGAGAGAGAGAGTTTGTTTGTGTGTGTGTGGGAGAGAGAGAGAGTTTGTTTGTGTGTGTGTGTGTGGGAGAGAGAGAGAGTTTGTTTGTGTGTGTGTGGGAGAGAGAGTTTGTTTGTGTGTGTGTGGGAGAGAGAGGGCGTGTGTTTGTGTGTGTGGGAGAGAGAGGGCGTGTGTTTGTGTGTGTGGGAGAGAGAGGGCGTGTGTTTGTGTGTGTGTGAGAAAAAGATAGAGAGTGTGTGAGTGAGAGAGAGAGTGAGAGTGAGAGTTGCATCAGACATACAGATCGTCATAATCAGAGCGTCAGCTGTTTATAACGCCTCAATAACGATGGAAGCAAGTGTAAGATGGCGTATGTGTGTGTGTGTGTTGACATAATTATACATACTGTACAATCGGGGGTCTTAAGGGGAGATCTCCACTCGAGGGATTTTTTCTTGACCCCTTTCTCCCTCATGTTTAGCCCCATTGCTTTTGATATTATAAAACGTTTTATCCTGGCGAGCGATAGCGAGCCTGTAATTTAAGAGGAACCGGCCTTCGGCCGGGACATTTTTCTACTGAAAAATGTACAAATTTATCTTGAAAGGGACTCAAGGGGGGTGTAATTTTAAGCTTGATGGAGGTCTAGGGAACCAACTAAAAACCTCCCCTTAAGGGGAGGTTTTTAGTATGTTTCCTACTCCTCCAGTAATCTTAAAATTTCACCCCCTTGACCCCCTTTCAAGATAAATTTATAAATTTTTCGATAGAAAAATTTCCCGGCCGAAGGCCGGTTCCTCTTAAATTACAAGCTCGCTATCGCTCGCCAGGAAAAAATCGACACCTAAATGGCACGAAAGGTCTTAAAAGTGACATAAATGGGGCGGACATTCTTAAAATCGTCAAACTAATGGGGCAAACGTCTTAAAATCTCAAAAACAATGGGGCTAAACATGAGGGAGAAGGAAGTTAGAAAAAAAAAATCCCTCAAGTGGAAACCTCCCCTTAAGTGTTGTCATAGATTCCAGTGGTTTTCGCTCAACAAGTGTTATTGGTATCTTTATAGTTACTGGGAAGAGTGCTTATCCCTCAGAGTATTAGTCAGTGTCCGAAACTTTGTGAAATATCTGACGACACTTATTAACCTCGATCGTGTACAGTCGCGCTAATAAGTGATGTCTCGGCACCAAGTATGTTTTGATCAATAATTGGTATCAGCAATATCTAAGCTTCATTTCTTCATATCGAGTGAAATATACAAAACACGTTCCTACACTCACCCACCGTATTCAACATCTGACAGACCTTAATACAGCACAGAGCAAGCCAAACGTAATGACAGCTGGGACATGACTTATTAGCGCGACCGTACAGTCGCGCCAATAAGTGATGTCTCGGCACCAAGTATGTTTTGATCAATAATTGGTATCAGCAATATCTAAGCTTCATTTCTTCATATCGAGTGAAATATACAAACATGTTCCTACACTTACCCACCCTATTCAACATCTGACAGACATTAATACAGCTCAGAGCAAGCCAAACGTAATGACAGCTGGGACATGACTTATTAGCGCAACCGTACAGTCGCGCTAATAAGTGATGTTTCGGCACCAAGTATGTTTTGATCAATAATTGGTATCAGCAATATTTAAGCTTCATTTCTTCATATCGAGTGAAATATACAAACATGTTCCTACACTCACCCACCGTATTCAACATCTGACAGACCTTAATACAGCTCAGAGCAAGCCAAACGTAATGACAGCTGGGACATGACTTATTAGCGCGACTGTACAATAAGATACACTATAATGTAACTAGAATATGACAGATTGTACACCACTTTGTAACTTTCACATTAAAAAAAAAAAAAAAAAAATATATATATATATATATATACTGTACATCTCTTAGATACAACCTTTATCTCGATAATGGAAAATTATAAATATTAAAAATTTATTAAGAATATATTTGTAATGTGATACCGGATTCTTGTATCCTTGTTAGCCCATATATATATATATATATATATATATATATATATATATATATATATATATATATATATATATATATATATAGGCCTATATATATATATATATATATATATATATTTTTTTTTTTTTTTTTTTTTTATCGAAATTTCTATATATAGAGTCGAGTTGTGAAGGAATACAGGTAATAGTATCAAATTCCTTCTTTTAACCCTCGTGGTGGTGTAGGTGACTGGACCTCCTGCCTATACGGTTCGAATCTTAGCCCTGTCAACTATATATATATATAAAAGACCTCTAATATAATTCTTATGTGATATAGGGTTGAAATAAACACAATATTTAACGACAAGATCAAACAAACCCAGGAACGCGGACATATAATGGAAAAAGCTTAAGGGGAGATTTCCACTTGGAGGATTTTTTTCTGAACCTCTTTCTCCCTCATGTTTAGCCCCATTGCTTGTGAGATTTAAAGACGCTTGCCCCATTAGTGTGGCGATTTTAAGAACCCTCGCCCCATTTCTGTCAATTTTAAGACCATTCGTGCCATTTAGGTGTCGATTTTTTCCTGACGAGCGATAGCGAGCCTGTAATTTAAGGGGAACCGGCCTTCGGCCGGGAAATTTTTCTACCGAAAAATGTACAAATTTATCTTGAAGGGGGGTCAAGGGGGAGTAATTTTAAGCTTGATGGAAGTCTAGGGAATCAACTAAAAACCTCCCCTTAAATGTTGCCTCCCAGAAAATATATATATCTTTCTTACCCCACAAATCAGGCTTCTTATCTATGGAGCAGCTCACCTCGCTAAGCTGTGCCCAAGCTTACCCTGAATTAAGGGGCGGGAGTTTGTATTGGCATTATATGGATTTATTTAAGGGAGGATGACCTGCTGCCTGTTATTGCTGGCCTTTTCTCTCTTTCTCTGGCTTGTATCCATTCGGCCCCATTCAGCCAACTATTTTAAGACGTTTATCCCCATCTAGGTGTCGATTTCTTCCTGGCGAGCGATAGCGAGCCAGCATTATATGAAGAAATCCGGCTTCGCCGGAGACATTTTTCTATCGAAAAATGTACAAATTTAGCCTGCTGTCAAACACAAATAAAAAATATGCTGGCTCGCTACCGCTCACCAGTAAAAAATTGACACCTGGATGGGGATGATACATAACGTCTTAAAACAGTAGGGTGAATGGGGCCAAATGGATACAAGCCAGAGAAAGATAGAAAAGGACAGAACAAAAGCAGGTCACCTCCCTTAAGGGGCCATAGGCGTATTGAGTGGCTCATTTATTTATTTTTGTGTTATTATTATTAGTTTCCTCCCTAGACCTCCATCAAGCTTTACATAAAAAAAAACAAAAAAACAACAAAAATAAAACACACACACACACACACACCCAATGACCCCATATCCTGGCCGAAGGCCGGTTTCTCTTATAATTTCAGGCTCGCTATCGCTC
>CM064541.1:32615544-32680544 GCA_032716605.1 Paralithodes platypus | reverse complement strand
ATGTGGTGATGCTGAGAGGATTGGGTTCTAGTCATGTGGTGATGCTGAGAGGATTGGGTTCTAGTCATGTGGTGATGGGCTGGTCTATCAGAGTGAGAACTGAGCGATCTCTGCCATACCCATAGCTTACTCTGACTGTTCCTTTTACTTATATATTTTCTAGATCTCAAGTGACGGCGTCTCTTCCGTGGATTGACCTCCCTACTGCCAACCTAGAGGTTGGCAGACTGGGAGCCAAGGCACGGCCTTCTATATACAAAATCGACACCTAAATTACATGAAAAGTCTTAATATTGACAGAGAAATGGGGCGAAAAATAATGACAAAGAAATGGGGCGAAAAATAATGACAAAGAAATGGGGAGAAAGGTCTTAAAATCGCCAAACTAATGGGCCGAACGTCATACAATCTGAAAACTAATGGGGCTGAACATGAGGGCGAAGGGTGGACCCTACAAGCGGGCCACCTCCCCATAATGGCTGCTTATATGGAACAGCACGGGTCTCGGGGTTGTGTAAAGCCGGTATCACACGAGAGCTTTTATAGTCAACATTCGATGATCAACATTTTTCTGGCAACATTTCTGGAATATTTTACACTGGTATCGGACACTAGACTTTAGGTGACCGAAATAGTATACATGGTGATCTCATAAGCTGCCAGACCAGTGTTGAGGATAAATGTTGAGTGAAAAAGCGCTTGTTTATATTCGGAGTCGATTCGTCCACATTCCCTTTATTACTATTATTATTTGATATTAATATTGTCTTAGTGTCCTACTTGTATTAATATTGTCTTAGTGTCCTACTTGTATTAATATTGTCTTAGTGTCCTACTTGTATTAATATTGTCTTAGTGTCCTACTTGTATTAATATTGTCTTAGTGTCCTACTTGTATTAATATTGTCTTAGTGTCCTACTTGTATTAATATTGTCTTAGTGTCCTACTTGTATTAATATTGTCTTAGTTTCCTACTTGTATTAATATTGTCTTAGTTTCCTACTTATATTAATATTGTCTTAGTTTCCTACTTACACCACCATCAAGCTTGGGTGGGTGGGGGGGGGGGGGGGGGGGGGGGGGGATGGGCCGCTTATGGGGCGAGTTTTGCATGTATTCATTATTTTTCTAGTTTCCTCCCTAGACCTCCATCAAATTTAAAAGAAAACATCCATTAGATCCGCCTTCTAGATTAATTTGTATATTTTTCGGTAGAAAATGTTCCCGGCCGAAGGCCGGTTCTTCCAACATTACAGGCTCACTATCGTTCGCCAGGGAAAAAATCGACACCTAAATAGCACGACAGGTCTAAATATTGACGAAGAAATGGGGCAAAATGTCTCAAAATAGACTAACTAATTTGGCAAACATCTTAACATCTGAAAACTAATGGGGCTAAACATGAGGGAGAAAGTGGTCCGGAAAACCGGCCCATGTCCCCTTAAAACAAAAATACCCCCTAATCTAAGCAACTTTAGAATACAGTCAAAGCATCCGTGTCGTGCGTGAAAGGACCAGCTAGCGAAATGACCGGTACCCGAGCTGCGCCGCGGAACCCACCTGCGCCCCGGAACCCACCTGCGCCGCGGAACCCAGCTGCTTATTGTCACCTCAGATCATGTATTCCCGTTTCCCAGAACTTGGTTGCAACACTTTTCGTGCAATATGTCCACCCAGAAAGGACCTGCGGGCACTGTCGTTAGTGAGTGCTGTTTGTCATTTGCAATATTGTTGATGTATTGTCAAATTGCAAATGTTAGTTAAATATTAATTGTAGTACATGCTTAGATTGATATGCAGGATTCGAAACTGCATAATCATTCGTAAGCTTGTCCACCTTTCTTTAACTGTCTTCGTGGTGCAATGCATAAGTGTGTTGATTTTCGGTGTGAGCGTCCTAGGTTCGAATCCCCGGACTGCCACATGTGTTTGTTAATTTCATTAATCGAGTTTAGGAGTAAAGTTGGTTGGTGGAGAGAACATAATAATTCATACAGAAGTTAGTCAAATTTACCAGAACATCCCGGACTTCCCAAATTGACTAATTGCTTGAACGTGATGATAGTGCGATGTTATGTGTGCGATTAGTTTGCTTGGGAAACAGATTAAAGGGAGGTTTTTAGTTTGTTTTCTACTCCTCCAGCAATCTTAAAATTTTACCCCCTTGACCCTCTTTCAAGATAAATTTGTACATTTTTCGGTAGAAAAATGTCCCGGCTGAAAGCCGGTTCCTCTTAAATTACAGGCTCGCTATCGCTCGCCAGGAAAAAATTGACACCTAAATGGCACGAACGGTCTTAAAAGTGACATAAATGGGGCGAAAGTTCTTAAAATCGCCAAACTAATGGGGCGAACGTCTTAAAATCTCAACACCAACGGGGCTAAACATGAGGGAGAAAGGGGTCAAGAAAAAAATCCCTCAAGTGGAAATCTCCCCGTATAATGGAGATCGTAATTTAACCCCCTTCCTAGAGGTCAATTCTAAGCTGAAGAAATGTGTCTAATGGCAACCCGACTAGGATGACAAATATGTGACATCCTGTTGAAGGGGGTGTTGTTTTTCCGGATCACCACCCCCCCGTCTCCCTCATGTTTAGCCTCCCCCAAGGCCTTCACACCGTCATTTGGGCGATTGTTGGTTTTATATATATACTGGCTGACATGCAACACCCTGGCTGGCATGCAACACCCTGGCTGCCATGCAACACCCTGGCTGGCATGCAACACCCTGGCTGGCATGCAACACCCTGGCTGGCATGCAACACCCTGGCTGGCATGCAACACCCTGGCTGGCATGCAACACCCGTTCTTAAGGGGGCTGACCTGCTGGCTGTTATTTCTGGCCTTTTCTCTCTTTCTCTGGCTTGTATCCATTCGGCCCCATTCAGCCAACTATTTTTAAGACGTTTATCCCCATCTAGGTGTCGATTTCTTCCTGGCGAGCGATAGCGAGCCAGCATTATATGAAGAAATCCGGCTTCGCCGGAGAAATTTTTCTATCGAAAAATGTACAAATTTAGCCTGCTGTCAAACAAAACTAAAAAATATGCTGGCTCACTACCGCTCACCAGTAAAAAATTGACTCCTGGATGGGGATAAACGTCTTAAAACAGTAGGCTGAATGGGGCCAAATGGATACAAGCCAGAGAAAGATAGAAAAGGACAGAACAAAAACAGGTCACCCCCCTTAAGGGGAAATGATTGATGTTTCTGGTCCCCACCCCCCACCCTTCTCCCTCATATTTCGCCCCATTAGTTTGGATATTTTAGACGTTCGCCCCATTACTTTGGTGATTTTAAGACCTTTCACCCCATTTATTTATCAATATAAGACCTTTGTAATTTAGGTGTCGAATGTTTTTCTGGCGAGCGATTGCGAGCCTTTAATAAAGTAGTGATCTGCCTCCGCCCGAAACATTTTTGTATCGAAAAATGTACAAATTTATTTACAAAAAAAAATCGTTTTAATCTTACACCTAATTTCCTTTACTGATTCTCCGTAGTGACAATTTACCTTATTAGTATCTCTCTCTCTCTCTCTCTCTCTCTCTCTCTCTCTCTCTCTCTCTCTCTCTCTCTCTCTCTCTCTCTCTCTCTCTCTCTCTCTCTCTCTCACACGTTCTCACTCTCACTGTCACACACGTTCTCACTCTCACTGTCACACACGTTCTCTCTCTCTCACTCTCACTGTCACACACGTTCTCTCTCTCTCTCACTCTCTCACTGTCACACACGTTCTCTCACTGTATCTCTCTCTCACCCCCCCCCCCCTTAAACCCTGCTGGAGCTGCCACAAGTTCATGAAGAGATAAAGGTCAGGTTTTGAAGGTTAAGGGCAAATTTCTACTTAAGGGATTTTAGTTTGGCGATTTGAAGACCTTTCGCCCCTTTGTTTTTATTATACTGTATATGGAAAGTCTGTATTTTTTTTATTTTTTTTTTTGTATTGGGAATTAGGTTTCATTGGCATAGGTCGAGTCCAGTCGTGGGTAAAAGCGTAGAGTAATGCCGAAGAGTTCGTGTTCGAAAATTTGACAGAAAACATATTATATTTTATTTGCAGCTCCTTCACCGCAATAAACAGAAAAGAAAATCCTACTAAACATTTTACGAAAGACAAATATTTCCCAGACGGAGAGGCAGTGGGAACTCGTTGTAATGACGACTTATCAAGCAGGTTTTTGGGGGCTGTTGTGGAAAAAAGGGTGTGGGGTGTGGGTGGGGGGGGGGGTGTTGGATGGGTGTGGGTGTGGGTTGGTGGGTGGGTGTGGGTGTTGGATGGGTGTGGGTGGTGGGTGGGTGTTGGATGGGTGGGTAGGCTGGGTGTGGGTGGTGGTGGGTTGCCTGGGTGGGTAGGCTGGGTGTGGGTGTTGAGTTGCCGGGTGGGTGGGTGGTGGGTGGGTGTTGCCTGGTGGGTGGGTGGTGGGTTGCCTGGTGGGTGGGTGGTGGGTTGCCTAGGTGGGTGGTGGGTGGGTGGTGGGTTGCCTAGGTGGGTGGTGGGTGTTGCCAGGTGGGTGGTGGTGGGTGGGCTGCCGGCTATTTTTTCTGCAACCCAACCTAAGTGGACTGGATTGTGGGCTGTTTTTGTTGTGTTTTTGTTTTCTGGGCGTTGTAGGAAAAAGAATGGGTGTTGCCGGGTGGGTGGTGATCGGTGGGCAGCCGGCTATGCCTGCAACCTAACCGGACTTGACCACACTGTTCCGGTTTGGCCACCTCAGTGTTAAGGGGGTACTGCTTGTTTTTTTAATTATATATATATATATATACCGGTATATATCCGGTATATATATATTTTTTTTTATTTTTTTTTATTTTTTAGTTTTCTCGCTAGACTCCCATCAAGCTTAGAAAAACACCCCCTAGACCCCCTTTCAAGATAAATTTGTACATTTTTCGGTAGAAAAATATCCCGGCCGAAGGCCGGTTCCTTCTAAAATTAGAGGCTCGCAATCGCTCGCCATTAAAAAAATATGACACCTAATGGGCACGAAAGGTCTTAATATGACACCTAATGGGCACGAAAGGTCTTAATATTGACAACAACGATATGAGGCGAAAGGTCTCAAAATCGCCAAACTAACGGACCGAACGTCTTAAAACCTCAAAACTAATATGCCAAACATGAGGGAGAAGGGGGTTCAGAAATAGCGAGTACTACCCCCTTAAGGAGTGTATCAGATTAGAAGCGGTCTTGCCCAACGTCAGAATGGTCAGTTTGGGCGGCCGATAAAAAGTGGGTGGTGGGTGTGTGGGCGTGGTATGGCTGGGGGTGGGATGAGTGTGTGGGTGTTGGGTGTGGTATGGTGGGGGCGGGATGAGTGTGTGGGTGGTGGGTGTGTGGGCGTGGTATGGCTGGGGGCGGGATGAGTGTGTGGGTGTTTGGTGTGGTATGGTGGGGGCGGGATGAGTGTGTGGGTGGTGGGTGTGTGGGCGTGGTATGGCTGGGGGCGGGATGAGTGTGTGGGTGTTGGGTGTGGTATGGTGGGGGCGGGATGAGTGTGTGGGTGTTGGGTGTGGTATGGTGGGGGCGGGATGAGTGTGTGGGTGTTGGGTGTGGTATGGTGGGGGCGGGATGAGTGTGTGGGCGTTGGGTGTGGTATGGTGGGGGCGGGATGAGTGTGTGGGTGGTGGGGGTGGGGGCGTGGTATGGCTGGGGGCGGGATGAGTGTGTGGGTGTTGGGTGTGGTATGGTGGGGGCGGGATGAGTGTGTGGGTGGTGGGTGTGTGGGCGTGGTATGGCTGGGGGCGGGATGAGTGTGTGGGTGTTGGGTGTGGTATGGTGGGGGCGGGATGAGTGTGTGGGTGTTGGGTGTGGTATGGTGGGGGCGGGATGAGTGTGTGGGTGTTGGGTGTGGTATGGTGGGGCGGGATGAGTGTGGGCGTTGGGTGTGGTATGGTATGGTGGGGCGGGATGAGTGTGTGGGTGTTGGGTGTGGTAGGGTGGGGGGGGGATGAGTGTGTGGGTGTTGGGTGTGGTATGGTGGGGGCGGGATGAGTGTGTGGGCGTGGTATGGCTGGGGGCGGGATGAGTGTGTGGGTGTTGGGTATGGTATGGTGGGGGCGGGATGAGTGTGTGGGTGTTGGGTGTGGTAGGGGGGGGGCGGGATGAGTGTGTGGGTGTTGGGTGTGGTATGGTGGGGGCGGGATGAGTGTGTGGGTGTTGGGTGTGCTATGGTGGGGGCGGGATGGGTGTTTGGGTGTTGGGGGCGGGATGAGTGTGTGGGTGTTGGGTGTGCTATGGTGGGGGCGGGATGAGTGTGTGGGTGTTGGGTGTGGTATGGTGGGAGCGGGATGAGTGTGTGGGTGTTGGGTGTGGTATGGTGGGGCGGGATGAGTGTGGGGTGTGTTGGTATGGTATGGTGGGGGCGGGATGAGTGTGTGGGTGTTGGGTGTGGTATGGTGGGGGCGGGATGAGTGTGTGGGTGTGGGGCGGGATGGGTGGGTGTGGGCGTGGTATGGCTGGGGGGGGGGGATGAGTGGGGGGGGGGGGATCGTCTGTAAGGAGAATCGTGCCCATTATTCTCTACACTGCAGCTTTTATTTATATAGGTGAGGGGGGTGGGGGGGGCGTACTTTGCTCCCTAGACCTTCATCAAGCTTAACAAAACGCCCCCCCCAACCCCCCCCCCCCCCTTCGAGATAAACCGAATAATGGCGCGCGAATTATTAAAAGATCGTTATCGCTCGCCAGGGAATAATCGACACCTACATGGGACGAAAGGTCTTAGAATAGCCATGCTAATGGGGACGATTGCCAATAATGAATGGACAAAAAGGCACGTAGAACTTTGCGCTAATAAAAACAAAAATAGTATTACTCTACCTATGAAAAATCCTAGAGATGTAGCCCAAAAAAAACCCGTAATAACAAAGATCGTATTACTCTCCCTATGAAAGATCCAGGAAGTAAGTGTCGGACAAAAAACGTTAGGGGGTCACAGCCTTTTTTTATCTTTCTCGCCTTTTCTCTCTTTCCCTGGCTTGTATCCATTCGGCCCCATTCAGCCAACTGTTTTAAGACGTTTATCCCCATCCAGGTGTCGATTTCCTCCTGGCAAGCGATAGCGAGCCAGCATTGTATAGAGAAATCCGGCTTCGCCGGAGACATTATTCTATCAAAAAATGTACAAATTTAGCCTGCTGTCTGTTGTGTGTTTGTTATATTTAGTTTGATTTGTTAGTGTGTTTGTTATGTTTAGTTTGTTTGTTTTGTTAGTTATATATCACACACACACACTCCGGAAGTCTCATCATCACCTGTACAGCCAATCACCGGGATTTCCCCTCATATCCCTCAGGTATCTCCCAGGTGACGTAACACCTTGCACCTGCCAATCACTTAACCTTTCTATATTATTATTATTATTATTATTATTATTATTATTATTATATTTTCCTTACTTCGTTATGTAAAGGGATTCCTGGGACTAAAATAGATTTGAAGCAACATGATATAAAAAAAACTGAACTATCGTGTAAAGTCCTAATATATATATATATATATATATATATATATATATATATATTCATTATTCTGGTTACCATTAGATGACTTTTATAAGCTTTAAGGGGAGGTTTTCAGTTTGATCCCTAGACTTCCATCAAGCTTAAAATTACATCTCCTAGGCCCCCTTTCAATATAAATATGTACCTTTTTCGGTAGAAAAATTTCCCGGCCGAAGGCCGGTTCCTCTTAAATTACAGGCTCGCTATCGCTCGCCAGGAAAAATTCGACACCTAAATGGCACGAACAGTCTTAAAATTGACAGAAATGAGGCCAAAGTTCATAAAATCGCTAAACAAATGGGGCGAACGTCTTATAATCTCAAAAGCAATGGGACTATAAGCAAGCAAGCAAGCATGAGGGAGAAAGAGGTCCAGACCAAAAAATCCCTCAAGTGGAAATCTCCCCATTAATTTAAAGCTATCTCCATAACTAACTCCATGCACTCTCAGTAACACACATGTCTCAGTAACACATATGTCTCAGTAACACATATGTCTCAGTAACACACATGTCTCAGTAACACATATGTCTCAGTAACACATATGTCTCAGTAACACCTATGTCTCAGTAACACATATGTCTCAGTAACACACATGTCTCAGTAACACATATGTCTCAGTAACACATATGTCTCAGTAACACATATGTCTCAGTAACACATATGTCTCAGTAACACATATGTCTCAGTAACACATATGTCTCAGTAACACATATGTCTCAGTAACACATATGTCTCAGTAACACATATGTCTCAGTAACACATATGTCTCAGTAACACATATGTCTCAGTAACACACATGTCTCAGTAACACACATGTCTCAGTAACACATATGTCTCAGTAACACACATGTCTCAGTAACACATATGTCTCAGTAACACACATGTCTCAGTAACACATATGTCTCAGTAACACATATGTCTCAGTAACACATATGTCTCAGTAACACATATGTCTCAGTAACACATATGTCTCAGTAACACATATGTCTCAGTAACACATATGTCTCAGTAACACATATGTCTCAGTAACACACATGTCTCAGTAACACACATGTCTCAGTAACACATATGTCTCAGTAACACATATGTCTCAGTAACACATATGTCTCAGTAACACACATGTCTCAGTAACACACATGTCTCTGTAACACATATGTCTCAGTAACACATATGTCTCAGTAACACATATAACACATATATAACACATATAACACATATGGGTCCTTCTAAAACTGAACAAAAAAAAATCGTCTAACTTTATCTATCGTGTTGAAGGGATTAAGGGGAGATTTCCACTGGAGGGATTTTTTTTCTGTCTGGACCCGAATCTCCCTCATGTTTAGCCCCATTGCTTTTGATATTTTAAGACGTTCGCCCTAGTAGTTTTGACATTTTAAGACATTTTGACCCATTTCTGTCAATTTTAAGACCTTTCGTGCCATTAAGGTGTCGATTTTTTCCTGGCGAGCGATAGCGAGCCTGTAATTTAAGAGCAACCGGCCTCATTATCTTGAATGATGTAATTCAATTGATTGAAAGGGGGTCTAGGGGGTGTAATTATCTTGAAAGGGGGTCTAGGGGGTGTAATTTTAAGCTTGATGAAAACGTAGGGAACAAACTAAATACCTGCCCTTAATGTGGGGTAGAGAAAGTATGGAGAGAAGGTACAGTTAGTTTGCAGAGGGGGGGGGGGGGGGAGGGGAGGGGGGGGGGGGGGCTGTGTTTATTTAAGTGTGCCTTTAATTAAATAATTAAGTCTGCCTGCTTAAGAGGGGGAGGTGCCTCGACACTTATTTAAGGGGAGGTTTCTAGTTTGTTTCCTACTCCTCCAGCAATCTTA
Source organism: Paralithodes platypus (assembly GCA_032716605.1). Lineage (NCBI taxonomy): Eukaryota > Metazoa > Arthropoda > Malacostraca > Decapoda > Lithodidae > Paralithodes > Paralithodes platypus. Next base: position 32,671,195 of record CM064541.1, on the reverse strand, counting down.
AAATTTCACCCCCTTGACCCCCTTTCAAGATAAATTTGTACATTTTTCGGTAGAGAAATTTCCCGGCTGAAAGCCGGTTCCTCTTAAATTACAGGCTCGCTATCGCTCGCCAGGATAAAATCGACACCTAAATGGCACGAAAGGTCTTAAAATTGATAGATATGGGTTGAAAGTTCTTAAAATCGTCAAAATGATGGGGCGAACATCTTAAAATTAGAGACACAATGGGGGCTAAACATGAGGGAGAAAGGCGTCCAGAAAACAATCCCTCAAGTGGAAATGTCCGCTTAAGCGTTCCTTTAATTAACTCTGCATGATTAAAAAAAGGGGTGTGTCTCAACACAGATTTAAGGGGAGATTTCCACTTGAGGGATTTTTTTCTGGACCCCTTTCTCCCTCATGTTTAGCCCCATTGTTTTTGAGATTTTAAGACGTTCGCCCTAGTAGTTTAGACATCTTAAGACATTTTGCCCCATTTCTGTCAATTTTAAGAACTTTCGTGCCATTTAGGTGTCGATTTTTTCCTGGCGAGCGATAGCGAGCCTGTAATTTGAGAGCAACCGGCCTCATTATCTTGAAAGGGGGTCAAGGGGGTGTAATTTTAAGCTTGATGGAGTTCTAGGGAAGACACTAAATACCTCCCCTTAACCCTCTCCGACATATGACGCAATTTTGAGCCTATTGGGGATACTTTAAAGCCTTTGTTACCATCAGGGGTATTTAGAAACCTTTAGTTTAGTTACTTCAACCTCTGCAGTTGTCTTTGAGTTAGCTGTGTTGAGCCTATTGGGGATACTTTAAAGCCTTTGTTACCATCAGGGGTATTTAGAAACCTTTAGTTTAGTTACTTCAACCTCTGCAGTTGTCTTTGAGTTAGCTGTGTTGAGCCTATTGGGGATACTTTAAAGCCTTTGTTACCATCAGGGGTATTTAGAAACCTTTAGTTTAGTTACTTCAACCTCTGCAGTTGTCTTTGAGTTAGCTGTGTTGAGCCTATTGGGGATACTTTAAAGCCTTTGTTACCATCAGGGGTATTTAGAAACCTTTAGTTTAGTTACTTCAACCTCTGCAGTTGTCTTTGAGTTAGCTGTGTTGAGCCTATTGGGGATACTTTAAAGCCTTTGTTACCATCAGGGGTATTTAGAAACCTTTAGTTTAGTTACTTCAACCTCTGCAGTTGTCTTTGAGTTAGCTGTGTTGAGCCTATTGGGGATACTTAAAGCCTTTGTTACCATCAGGGGTATTTAGAAACCTTTAGTTTAGTTACTTCAACCTCTGCAGTTGTCTTTGAGTTAGCTGTGGGCAGAAAACTAATGTTGGAGAGGTAATTATAAGAGTGAGAGAACTACATTTCTTATTGCTAATCTGGCAACCTCTGCGTCATAAATGCGTGAAAGGGTTAAGTGTTCCTTTAATTAAATAATTAACTCTGCCTGATAACAAAGGGGTGTGTTCCTCAAGGGGTAGTGCTTGTATCTTGGTTGGTTTATCTATGACTTCATTGTGTTTAAGTTTCCTGGCTAGACCTCCATCAAACTTAAGGGTGAAGTGACCTGCTTTTTGTTATTTCTGGCCTTTTCTCTCTTTCTTTGGCTTGTATCCATTCGGCCCCATTCAGCCAACTATTTTAAGACGTTTATCCCCATCTAGGTGTCGATATCTTCCTGGCGAGCGATAGCGAGCCAGCATTATATGAAGAAATCCGGCTTCGCCGGAGAAATTTTTCTATCGAAAAATGTACAAATTTAGCCTGCTGTAAAAAAAAAAAAAAATATGCTGGCTCGCTACCGCTCACCAGTAAAAAATTGACACCTGGATTGGGATAAACGTGTTAAAACAGTAGGCTGAATGGGGCCAAATGGATACAAGCCAGAGAAAGATAGAAAAGGACAGAACCAAAACAGGTCACCCGCCTTAAACACACACCCCCTAGACTCTCTTTCAAGGTACTCGTGTTCATTATTCCGCTCTAAAATATCCCGGACGAAGGCCGGTTCTTCTTTAATTACAGGCTCGCTATCGTGACTAAAACAATTCGACATCTAAATGGGGCAAAAGATCTTAAAATTGATAGAAGTGGGGCGAAAGTTCTTAAAATCGACAAACTAATGGGGCGAACGGCTTAAAAGTTAAAAAACAATGGGGCTAAACATGAGGAAGAATGGGGTCCAGAAAAAAATCCCTTAAGTGGAAACCTCCCCTTAGTAAAATAATTACCCCTGCATGATTAGAAAGGCAGCCTCAACAAATATTATAACAACGTCTCTCACTACAAACTATGTGTGTGTGTGTGTATGTATGTATGTATATATGCATGTATGGATGTATGTATGCATGTATGTAAAGTATGTACAGTATGTGGGTGTGTGTGTATGTATGTATGTATGTATGTGTGTGTATGTGTAATAATAATAATAATAATAATAATAATAATAATAATAATATTAATAATAATAATAATAATAATAATAATAATAATAATAATAATAATAATAATAAACGGTTTATTAAAGAATGGCAGCTTCATTAGCTGAAAATACACATTTTACAATTTAGTGGATGAACATGAGATGTACAGATATGAAGATGGTAAGCTTAGTTTACAAACAAAATAAAAAATAAATACAATTGTGTGTGTGTGTGTGTGTGTGTGCGTGTTAACTGTTTATGTGTGTATGTATGTGTGTGTACTTACTCTAGTTGTATTTACTCTAGTTGTATTGCGGGAGTGAGCATGCTCGTTATTTCCCGCCTCCTATATGTGTAGGTGTTATATGTATCGTTGGAATGGCTGTGGATGTGGGTGTAGTCTGTATTTTTAGCCAATTGGCGACATCGGAAACGAAGGCTTAGGGTGGATCTGTATGGTACCATTCTCACTATAGACGGTACCGTCTCGCCCGAAGGCTTAGGTAGCCATCAGCTTAGGTGAACCATATGATACCCATCTCGCCTTGTACCATTTTTGCCAACCCCAGATGGGACGTCACAACGTCGTCCACTTATTCCAGGTACCTATTTACAGCTAGGTGAACTGAGGCTAACACATGAAAGGAGACAAGCCCAATTTGTCTCCGCCCGGCCGGGGATTGAACCCCCGACCCCTCGTGTGTGAGACGAGAGCTCTACCTACTAGGCTACGGGCTGTGTGTGTGTGTGTGTGTGTGTGTGTGTGTGTGTGTGTGTGTGTGTGTGCGTGTGCGTGTTAACTGTTCATGTTTGTGTTCACTTGCTTGTTCGTCAAGGGGAATCCACGCAATGCGAGCTAAGCTCATTATTATCGCGCCTCCTTAACTGGGAATGTATTGCGTGAAATGCATGTTAAGTGTTTATGTATCGTTGGAATGGCTGTGGATGTGTGTGTAGTCTGTATTTTTTAGCCAATTGGCGACATCTGGAAACGAAGGCTTAGGGTTAATCTGTACGGTACCATTCTCACTACGGTACCAGTCTCACCCGAAGGCTTAGGTTGACCAGTAGCTTAGGTTGACCAGTACGATACCCATCTCACCTTGTAACCGATCACCAATGTGTGTGTGTGTGTGTGTGTGTGTGCGTGTTAACTGTTAATGTGTGTATGTGTGTGTGTGTGTGTATGTGTGTGTGTGTGTGTGTGCGTGGTAACTGTTAATGTGTGTATGGGTGTGTGGACTATCCAAGCTGCCCTGGTCCCATGCCAAATGACCCCAGGGGGTGCAAGAAGAAGCTCTATGTAACACCCATCCACATATGTAACTCACCCATCCACACATATGTAACAAACCCACCCACATATGTAATCCACCCACCCACACATGTAATCCACCCACCCACATTATGTAACACACCCACCCACATATGTAACACACCCACACATGTAACTCACCCACACATATGTAACACACACACCCACATATGTAACTCACCCACACATATGTAACACACCCACCCACATATGTAACTCACCCACACATATGTAACACACCCACATATGCAACTATTTTTAATTTACTTCAAAATTTGTTAGGCTGACCAATCCAGTGTCATCACTTAACTAATATATATATATATATATATATATATATATGTATTACAATACATACTTATAACTGTCGTCTCTTTATCAAGAAGCTGGACATTGATCTGGACTTGCTCTTTCAACACAACAATAAAGTCATCTAGTCCAAAGGTTAGAGGTGTCAGTCACGTGTCAAGAGGGTGTCAGGAGAAGGTGTCACTTAAATGTCAAGAGGGTGTCAGGAGAAGGTGTCACTTAAATGTCAAGAGGGTGTCAGGAGAAGGTGTCACTTAAATGTCAAGAGGGTGTCAGGAGAAGGTGTCACTTAAATGTCAAGAGGGTGTCAGGAGAAGGTGTCACTTAAATGTCAAGAGGGTGTCATGGGAAGTGCCAGTTAAGGGGAAGGATTAGTATTTCCTGACCCCCCCCCCCTCCCCCCTCCCCCCTCCTTATCTTTCATGCTTAGCCCCATTCGTTTTCACATTTTAAGACTTTCGCCCAATTATTTGTCCATATTAGGACCTTTCGCCCAATTATTTGTCAATATTAGGACCTTTCGCCCAATTATTTGTCCATATTAGGACCTTTCGCCCAATTATTTGTCCATATTAGGACCTTTCGCCCAATTATTTGTCCATATTAGGACCTTTCGCCCAATTATTTGTCAATATTAGGACCTTTCGCCCAATTATTTGTCCATATTAGGACCTTTCCCCCAATTATTTGTCAATATTAGGACCTTTCGCCCAATTATTTGTCAATATTAGGACCTTTCGTGCTATTTGGTTGTCGATGTTTTCCTAGTGAGCGATAGCGAGCCTGTAATTAAGGAGGAACCGGCCTTTGGCCGGGAAATGTTTCTACCGAAAAATGTACAAATCTTATCTCGAAGGGGTTTTTTTTGGGATGTTTTAATTAAGGGGAAGCAGACCGTTTTTCTGGACCCCTTTCTCCCTAATGTTTAGCCCCACTAGTTTTGAGATTATAAGACGTTGGGCCCATTAGTTTGGCGATTTTAACACCGTTCGCGCCATTTCGTTATCAATTACAAGACCTGTCGCGCCATTTAGGTGTCGATTATTTCCTGGCGAGCGATAGCGAGCCCGCAATTTTAAAAGGAATCGGCCGGGAAATTTGTCTACCGAAAAATGTACAAATTTATCTTGAAGGGGGTGTTTTCCTATGCTTGATGGAGGTCTAGGGAGGAAACTAAAAAAAAATATATGAATAAATGAATTAATAGACCAAACAAACGGCCAGTCTCCCCTTAAGCTTGATTGATGTCGACGGAGTAAATATATATATATATATATATATATATATATATATATATACCGGGAATTATAAACAATATAATAACGCCCCCTTCAAATGTCAAGAGGGTGTCATGAGGAGGTGTCAATCAAAGTGTCAAGATAGTGTCATGAGGTGTCAATCAAAGTATCCAGATAGTGTCATTAGGAGGTGTCAATCAAAGGGCCAAGATAGTGTCATGAGGAGGTGTCAAGATAGTGTCATGAGGAGGTGTCAATCAAAGTGTCAATATAGTGTCATGAGGAGGTGTCAGTCAAAGTATCAAGATAGTGTCATGAGGAGGTGTCAGTCAAAGTATCAAGATAGTGTCATGAGGAGGTGTCAGTCAAAGTGTAAACGGGTGTCATGAGGAGGTGTCAATCAAAGGGCCAAGATAGTGTCATGAGGAGGTGTCAATCAAAGGGCCAAGATAGTGTCATGAGGAGGTGTCAGTCAAAGTGTCAAGATAGTGTCATGAGGTGTCAATCAAAGTATCCAGATAGTGTCATTAGGAGGTGTCAATCAAAGTATCCAGATAGTGTCATTAGGAGGTGTCAATCAAAGGGCCAAGATAGTGTCATGAGGAGGTGTCAAGATAGTGTCATGAGGAGGTGTCAATCAAAGTGTCAAGATAGTGTCATGAGGAGGTGTCAATCAAAGTATCAAGATAGTGTCATGAGGAGGTGTCAGTCAAAGTATCAAGATAGTGTCATGAGGAGGTGTCAGTCAAAGTGTAAACGGGTGTCATGAGGAGGTGTCAATCAAAGGGCCAAGATAGTGTCATGAGGAGGTGTCAATCAAAGTGTCAAGATAGTGTCATGAGGAGGTGTCAGTCAAAGTGCCAAGATAGTGTCATGAGGAGGTGTCAGTCAAAGTATCAAGATAGTGTCATGAAGAGGTGTCAAGATAGTGTCATGAGGAGGTGTCAGTCAAAGTATCAAGATAGTGTCATGAGGAGGTGTCAAGCGGGTGTCATACAGATCCACCGGCTAATAAATGTCACGTCACTCTCTCTCTCTCTCTCTCTCTCTCTCTCTCTCTCTCTCTCTCTCTCTCTCTCTCTGGCATGCCTAGATCATCCGTATATCTCCGTCTGTCGTCAAGAGCAGAGAGATTAACCCCTTCAACACCATGACGCCTTTTTACCTTTGAAATTGGCTGAAATGGGACGGTTTTATGCAGTTTAAGAAGGACCTATTTAGTGAGAGGGAGATTTCCACCTGGAGGATTTTTTTCTGGACCTCTTTCTCCCTCATGTTTAGTCCCATTGCGTTTGAGATTTTAAGACGTTCGCCCCATTAGTTTGGCGATTTTAAGAACTTTCGCCCCATTTCTGTCAATTTTAAGACTTTTCCTTCCATTTAGGTGTCGATTTTTTTCCTGGCGAGCGATAGCGAGCCTGTAATTTAAGAGGAAATGGCCTTCGGCCGGGAAATTTTTCTACCGAAAAATGTACAAATTTATCTTGAAAGGGGGTCAAGGGGGTGTAATTTTAAGCTTGATGGAGGTCTAGGGAACAAACTAAAAACCTCCCCTTAAAAAAACACCTTGCTAATACCCTCTTTCAAGATAAATTTGTACATTTTTCGATAGAAAAATTTCCCGGCAAAAGGCCGGTTCCTCTTAAATTACAGGCTCGCTATCGCTCGCCAGGAAAACATCGACACCTAAATGGCACGGAAAGTGTCTATATTGACAAAGAAATGGGGTGAAAGGTCTTAAACTTGCCTAACTAATGGGCCGAACGACTTAAAATCTGGAAACTAATGGGGCTAAACATGAGGAAGAAATGGGACCAGGAACATGACCCATCTCCCCTCAACCCCCTTCTCCCTCATGTTTAGCCCCACTAGTTTTGAGATTATAAGACGTTCGGCCCATTAGTTTGGCGATCTTAACACCTTTCGCCCCATTTCGTTGTCAATTTTAAGACCTTTCGTGCCATTTAGGTGTCGATTATTTCGTGTGACACGGGTTAAGATCCACGTGGGAAGAAAGGTCATGTCAGTTAAAAGGTATCTGTGTGTGTGTGTGTGTGTGTGTTAGTGGAAGGTCACGGTGATAGAAGAACACACACACACACATACACACACACACATAGTAACATAAGCGCACCATACACACACACACAAACACACACACACTCACACACTCAAACACACACACACACACACACAAACACACACACACACACACACACTCAAACACACACACACTCAAACACACACACACACACACAAACACTCAAGCAAACAAACAAATACACACTCACACACACATACACACACACACACACACACACACACACACACACACACTCACACTCAAACACACACACACACACACACACACACACACACACACACACACACACACACTCAAACACACACACACACACACACACACACACACACACATTACCTCCTTGCAGATTCCTTGCACGCTCTCGTCAACCACACACACACACACACTCACACACACTCAAACACACACACACACACACACACACACACACACACACACACACACACACACACACTCAAACACACACACACACACACACTCAAACACACACACACACACACACACACACACACACACACACACACACACACACACACACATTACCTCCTTGCAGATTCCTTGCACGCTCTCGTCAACCATACACACACACACACACACACACACACAGCCAAGGTCACGCATAGATTTACCCTTGTATCTAGATCACAAACATAACAAAGCCACTCCAACAGCTTCCTCTCTCTCTCCAAGGTCACGCATAGATTTACCCTTGTATCTAAATCACAAACATAACAAAGCCACTCCAACAGCTTCCTCTCTCTCTCTCCAAGGTCACGCATAGATTTACCCTTGTATCTAGATCACAAACATAACAAAGCCACTCCAACAGCTTCCTCTCTCTCTCCAAGGTCACGCATAGATTTACCCTTGTATCTAGATCACAAACATAACAAAGCCACTCCAACAGCTTCCTCTCTCTCTCCAAGGTCACACATAGATTTACCCTTGTATCTAGATCACAAACATAACAAAGCCACTCCAACAGCTTCCTCTCTCTCTCCAAGGTCACGCATAGATTTACCCTTGTATCTAGATCACAAACATAACAAAGCCACTCCAACAGCTTCCTCTCTCTCTCCAAGGTCACACATAGATTTACCCTTGTATCTAGATCACAAACATAACAAACCCACTCCAACAGCTTCCTCTCTCTCTCTCCAAGGTCACACATAGATTTACCCTTGTATCTAGATCACAAACATAACAAAGCCACTCCAACAGCTTCCTCTCTCTCTCTCCAAGGTCACGCATAGATTTACCCTTGTATCTAGATCACAAACATAACAAAGCCACTCCAACAGCTTCCTCTCTCTCTCTCCAAGGTCACACATAGAGTTACCCTTGTCTACTTAAGGGGAGGTATTTACTTTGTTCCCTAGACCTCCATCAAGCTTAAAATTACACCCCCTTGAGTCCCTTTCAAGATAAATTTGTACATTTTTCAGTAGAAAAATTTCCCGGCTGAAAGCCGGTTCCTCTTAAATTACAGGCTCGCTGTCGCTCGCCAGGATAAAATCGACACCTAAATGGCACGAAAGGTCTTAAAATTGACAGAAATGGGTCGAAGGTTCTTAAAATCGTCAAAATAATGGGGCGAACGTCTTAAAACTAGAAAGGTACTGATGGTGAATTGAACCCTTAACGACTGAGTTTGTTTATCCTTAAGCGGGGGGGGGGGGGGGTTTGCTGCCCCCCCCCCCACTTGCTCCCTCATGTTTAGCCCCATTAGTTTTCAGATGCTAAGATGTTTGCCCCCATTAGTAAGTCGTTTTTAAGACCTTTCGCCCCATTTCTTCGTCAGTATTTAGACCTTTCGTGCTATTTAGGTGTCGATTTTTTTTCCCCCCTGGCGAACGATAGTGAGCCTGTAATGTTGGAAGAACCGGTCTTCGGCCGGAAAAAATTTCTACCGAAAAATGTACTAATTAATCTTGAAGGAGTATCTAATCATTCTAATGGATGTTTTTTTTTTTTTTTTTTTTTTTAATTTGATGGAGGTCTGGGGAGGAAACTAGAAAAATAATGAATACATGCAAAAATCGCCCAAAAAGTGGACCATCTTAAGGGGAGATATCCACTTGAGGGATTTTTTTCTGGACCCCTTTCTCCCTCATGTTTAGCCCCATTGCTTTTGAGATTTTAACTACGTTCGCCCCATTATTTTGACGATTTTAAGAACTTTCGACCCATTTCTGTCAATTTTAAGACCTTTCGTGCCATTTAGGTGTCGATTTTATCCTGGCGAGCGATAGCGAGCCTGTAATTTAAGAGGAACCGGCTTTCAGCCGGGACATTTTTCTACCGAAAAATGTACCAATTTATCTTGAAAGGGGGTCAAGGGGGAGTAATTTTAAGCTTGATGGAGGTCTAGGGAATCAACTAAAAACCTCCCCTTAAAATATGCAAATTACTATGTCCCTGTATCGTATTAATTTCAAGTTTGCATAATTACCGACATATTTCATACACAAACCAAAATCCTAGGTGCTAGCCGAGTCACCGAGACGGTATAAGCCGCTGTCACACGAACGATATTTCCGGCAATTTTTTATCCATGAGCAAGTGTTGTTGTTCTCGTTTCGGGATTTTTTTTTTTTGTTGGCACTGGTATCGGTAACGATAGACTGAAGATAGAGGTATGTTAGGCGGCTGAATTCTGATTAAGTGTCCATTTTTTTTTTTTTTTTTTAAAGCAGCCAGCCCATAATTGCCCGTAAAAAAATTGCTCGAAAAACGGCTCGTGTGACTCTGGCTTAAGGGGAGGTTTTTAGTTTGTTCCCTAGACCTCCATCAAGCTTAAAATTACACCCCCTCGAGTCCCTTTCAAGATTAATTTGTACATTTTTCGGTAGAAAAATGTCCCGGCCAAAGGCCGGTTCCTCTTAAATTACAGGCTCGCTATCGCTCGCCAGGATAACATCGACACCTGAATGGCACGAAAGGTCTTAATATGGGGTGAAAGTTCTTAAAATAGCTAAACTAATGGGGCAAACGTTTTCTAATATCAAAAGCAACGGGGCTAAACATGAGGGAGAAAGGGGTCAAGAAAACAATCCCTCAAGTGGAGATCTCCCCTTAATATGTGTCCAGTATTTGATAATGGATATTAAGTCGTCGGCGTGTGTATAAACCTCTAATTACCCAGGGTGCTGACCTGCTTTTTGTTATTGCTGTCCTTTTCTCTCTTTCTCTGGCTTGTATCCATTCGGCCCCATTCAGCCAACTATTTTAAGACGTTTATCCCCATCTAGGTGTCGATTTCTTCCTGGCGAGCGATAGCGAGCCAGCATTATATGAAGAAATCCGGCTTCGCCGGAGAAATTTTTCTATCGAAAAATGTACAAATTTAGCCTGCTGTCAAACAAAAATATAAAATATGCTGGCTCGCTACCGCTCACCAGTAAAAAATTGACACCTGGATGGGGATAAACGTCTTAAAACAGTAGGGTGAATGGGGCCAAATGGATACAAGCCAGAAAATGATAGAAAAGGACAGAACAAAAACAGGTCACCCGCCTTAACCGTCCTGGTGGTGTAATGGTTAAGGTGGCAACAATCTGTGTGTGATGACCCGGGTTCGAATCCCGGTGGATCATATATTATACTTTAATTAATTTCGTTGGGGGTGTTTGGTGTTGTGGTGGGATTAATAAAATATATATATACACACAATACATGGGCCATACAGGGCAGAACCCTCTCCTTCCCAGCCCATATCGTCTTGGCCGTGCGACTTTCGTATGCAATGTTATTAAATTAAATTAAATATTATTAAAATTAAATTTTATTACGCCCTACGCATTGAAGTTCTGTCTATCTATATATTTTAACCCCTTCAAGCTCTGACGCGTTTTAGCAGTTTATTTTGGCTATCATTAGACGATTTTATGCAGCTTAGGAAGGATCTGTGGGTATTAAAAGGGTAAAGACTATCTCAATCAACCCTTTGACTTCCATAGACCGTTACTAATCTGAATAAAATCGTCTAATAGTAGCCGGAAAACTGAGCAGAAACGCGTATTGGAGCTTGAAAGGGTTAATTGTATTTTCTGAATACATATTTTATGTGTGTTTGTGTGAAATGGTGTGTGTGTGTGTCTCTCTCTCTCTCTCTCTCTCTCTCTCTCTCTCTCTCTCTCTCTCTCTCTCTCTCTCTCTCTCTCTGTGTGTGTGTTTTGTGCCTGTGTGTGTGTGTGTGTTTGTGTGTGTCCAATGATCAGGTTTGGAGGTTAGCATCTAGTTTTTGTCCCCCAGTTCAATCCCACCAGTGAGTGATATTGTGTGTGTGTATGTATGTATGTGTGTGTGGCCCTGGAGATGGTTGTGTCTAGGTGCAAAGTATGTGTGTGTGTGTGTGTGTTTGTGTGGGTGATTCATTTCCTCCTTTACACACACACACACACACACACACACACACACACACACACACACACACACACACAAGTCAGGGTCCATATTATCTAGTCCTTTAAGGCGGGTGACCTGTTTTTGTTCTGTCCTTTTCTCTCTTTCTCTGGCTTGTATCCATTTGGCCCCATTCAGCCTACTGTTTTAAGACGTTTATCCCCATCTAGGTGTCGATTTCTTCCTGGCGAGCGATAGCGAGCCAGCATTATATGAAGAAATCCGAATTTTTCTATCGAAAAATGTACACATTTAGCCTGCTGTCAAACAAAAATAAAAAATATGCTGGCTCGCTACCGCTCCCCAGTAAAAATTTTACATCTGGATGGGGATAAACGTCTTAAAACAGTAGGCTGAATGGGGCCGAATGGATACAAACCAGAGAAAGAGAAAAGGACAGAAATAACAAAAAGCAGGTCACCCGCCTTAACCCTGGTGTTTATGTAATGTGTTGGTAGTGTTGCATAAAATCAGTGTTTACGTGTTGCGTGGAGTCAGTGATGCATTGTGTTGTGTTGCATAGCTCAGTGTAGTGTTGTGTTGGTACTACTTGTTGTGTTGCATAGAATCAGTGTTGGTAGTGTTGCATATAATCAGTGTTGTGTTGCATAGAGGCAGTGTTGTGTTGCATAGAGGCAGTGTTGTGTTGGTACTACTTGTTGTGTTGCATAGCATCAGTGTTGTGTTGCATAGAATCAGTGTTGTTGTTGTTGTTGTTGTTCCCCAAGCTGCCTGGCCGAACAGCCCCAAGGCCCCGAGCAAGGCCAAGGCCATAACCGAGCGCCCCCACAGAACCCTCCCTGCTGACCACAATAAAGCCTGGGTGACCGAAGCCACTCCACGGCGGGGAGCTGAGGAAGGTGCGGAAACGCCCGGGAAACCAAAGCCACACCCAGGGCCCTGTGCCCCTCAGCAATTATCAAGAGAAAGTTTAGGGGCAAAGGAAAAGTGTGACGCTTTGGCTTCCAATCTTGGTAGATTGGGAGGTCAATCCACGGAAGAGACGCCGTCACTTGAGATCTAGAAAATATATAAGTAAAAGGAACAGTCAGAGTAAGCTATGGGTATGGCAGAGATCGCTCAGTTCTCACTCTGATAGACCAGCCCATCACCACTAGAATCAGTGTTGGTAGTGTTGCATATAATCAGTGTTGTGTTGCATAAAATCAGTGTTGTGTTGTGTTGGTGTGTTGCATAGAATCAGTGTTGTGTTGAGTCAGTATTGCATAAAATCAGTGTTGTGTTGTGTTGAGCCAGTGTTGCATTGCGTTGGTGTGTTGCATATAATCAGTGTTGTGTTGTGTTGCATAGAATCAATGTTGTGTTGTATTGAGTCAGTGTTGCATTGTGTTGCAGTGCGCTATTGTTGTCATACATCACACCGGAAGGAGGACCACCCACACACACACACACACGTACGCACTACTCTTTCTCTCTCTCTCTCTCTCTATCTATCTATATACTGTATATATATATATATATATATATATATATATATATATATATATATATACTGTATATATATATATATATATATATATATATATATATATATATATATATATATAAAGATAAACTCTATATAAGTTTTAGTAATTCACTCTTTCCCGTTTTCTTTTATATTAATTTAATATTAGAACATGGGGAACTATTTTAAGATGGGTGATCACGACTTTGAACCTTAAGGGGAGATTTCCACTTGAGGGAGTTTTTTCTTGACTCCTTTCTCCCTCATGTTTAGTCCCATTGTTTTTCTAATTTTAAGACGTTCGCCCCATTATTTTGATGATTTTAAGAACTTTCAACCCATGTCTGTCAATTTTAAGACCTTTCGTGCAATTTAGGTGTCGATTTTATCCTGGCGAGCGATAGCGAGCCTGTAATTTAAGAGGAACCGGCTTTCAGCCGGGAAATTTTTCTACCGAAAAATGTACAAATTTATCCTGAAAGGGGCTCAAGGGGGTGTAATCTTAAGCTTGAAGGATATCTAGGGACCAAACTAAAAACCTCCCCTTAATGACCCCCCCCCCCCCTGCCTTAACTTACGGCACCTTGATTATTACCAATGGACCTTAGCTGTTTCTGTATATCTCTTTTACCTGACAATTATCTGGTTAACCCCTTCAGTGCGGTCACCCCTTTCTTTTAACCCTTTGACTGTGGGAAGCAATGGGATTTTTTTTTTATGATTAACTTACGCACATACACACACACGCACATGCACATCATACGCACACACATACATACACCAACTCACATGCATACACACACATGCTCACTACACACATACACATACACATGCCACTGGACTGGTAATCCAATGGTCCCGGGTTCGAATCCCGGTGTATCAATGGGAAGTTATTATTGGGATGGAGTTTGTGCTGTACCTGGTATCAGTGCATTACCACAGCACACCGAAACGCCCAAAAAATACCCTCATTGTTCCCTGATTAAATAGCACTGTATGAATATTCCCATATTCAAAATATGCTACAGGGGAGCAATGCCTGGTGAGTTCATTGCTCAATACGTGGCGTTCTGAGAGTGAGGGTCCGAGTCTAGGAGGTGAGACAGTGAAGCACAAGAGCGAAGCGGCTTCAGAGATGTGGCTGCTTCGAGCTATGGGTGGGCAACTGTACAGTACATCTTGCGAAGGCAAGATATCGGGGCAGGTTGTATCCCAAAGTGCTTCACATGACTCACTCGCTATACTGGAACGATACCTCACGGGCTTCGCCATTCAATGTACGGTTGAATGTACAGGCTCTCAGCCTATGCCCGAGAGGGAGTAGTTGGAATATATAAAAAAAAACATACACACAACATACAGTATACACGAACACATACGTACACACACACATACACACACTCCACACACACACACACACACACACACACACACACACACAGACACACAACAAACACACACCCTCATACACAATCGCACTCACACAATACACAGTCACACATACACACACACACACACACACACATATAGTTACACGCCCTCCACTGTCCTCCACTCAGTTCTGTACACACACACACACACACACACACCGTATTATCGTATGTCTGATTATCCGCAAATTCCTAAAAAGTATGATGGATTTTTATGAAACTTGGAAGCGATGGGTTTCTCAAATATGCAGCCTCTGATTTTTATATATTTTTTTTGTGATGTGGTACAGTCGCGCTAATAAGTCATGTTTCGGCACCAAGTATGTTCTGATCAATAATTGGTATCAGCCATATATCTAAGCTTCATTTCTTCATATCGAGTGGAATTATACAAACACGTCCCTATACTTTACCCACCCTATTCAACATCCGACAGACATTAATACAGCCCAGAGCGAGCCAAACGTAATGACAGCCGGAACGTGACTTATTAGCGCGACTGTGCAGTGTAATTATTGTTCGTTTTAATAATTGAATATCAATGAACGACCGAGTTCAACCATAATTAATAGACCTGAAGGGGAGGCAGACCGTTTTTCTGGACCCCCTTCTCCCTCATGTTTCGCCCCACTAGTTTGGAGATTATAAGACGTTCGGCCCATTAGTTTGCCGAGTTTAACACCTTTCGCCCCATTACGTTGTCAATTTTAAGACCTTTCGTGCCAATTAGATGTCGATTATTTCGTGGCGAGCGATAGCGAGCCTGCAATTTTAAGAGGGATATTTTTCTACCGGAAAATGTACCAATTTATCTTGCAGGGGGGTCTAGGGTTTTTTTTTCTAAGCTTGATGGAGGTCTAGGGAGGAAACTAAAAAAATATATGAATAAATGAATTAAGGGGAGGTATTTAGTTTGTTCCCTAGACCTCCATCAAGCTTAAAATTACACCCCCTAGACCCCCTTACAAGATAAATATGTACATTTTTCGGTAGAAAAATTTCCCGGCCGAAGGCCGATTCCTCTTAAGTTACAGGCTCGCTATCGCTCGCCAGGAAAAAATCGACACCTAAATGGCACGAAAGATCTTAAAATTGACAGAAATGGGGCGAAAGTTCTTAAAATCGTCAAACTAATGGGGCAAACGTCTTAAAATCTCAAAAGCAATGGGGCTAAACATGAGGGAGAAGGAAGTTCGAAAATAAAAATCCCTCAAGTGGAAACCTTGAGGACCAAAGAAACGGTCAGTCTCCCCTTAAATTATTGTCAGATATTGTTTTTACCCATACTCTGTCTTGGGTCTTAGGCTGCTGTAAACAAAATAAGTCGATGGTTCGAGTCCACCTATTGCTGTGAGCGGTATTTGAATGTCAGGACTGATTGAGTTAGTAATATGGTGTGTGTGTGTGTGTGTGTGTGTGTGTGTGTGTGTGTTTGTGTTTGTGTTTTAAAAAAAAATGTGTGTGTGTGTGTTTGTGTGTGTGTGTGTGTATGTGTGTGTTTGTGTTTAAAAAAAAAAAAAAAAAAATGTGTGTGTGTGTGTGTGTGTGTTTAAGGGGTGATTTTCACTTGAGAGGGTTATTTTCTGGATCCCTTTCTCCCTCGTGTTTAACCCCATTAGTTTGGTATTATAAGACGTTTGCCCTATTAGTTTGCCGATTTTAAGACCATACGCCCCATTTATGTCAATTTTAAAACCTTTCATGCCATGTAGGTGTCGATTTTTTCCTGGCGAGCGGTAGCGAGCCTGTAATTTAGGGGGAACCGGCCTTCAGCCGGGACATTTTTCTATCGAAAAATGTACAAATTTATCTTGAAAGGGGGTCTTGAGGGTATTTTTGTAAGCTTGATGGAAGTCTAGGGAGCAAACTAAATACCTCCCCTTAAAGGTACAAATTTCACGAAATATGTAGGTTTGCAGGTACATGAGGTTTAGGGCGACCGTTTAAGTGTACACACCTCTTTAAAATACGTTGAAATGGAGTGTTTTCGGTTAGGTTAGGTAAGTTAGGTTAGGTTAGGTTAGGTAGGTTAGGTTAGGTTAGGTAGGTTAGGTTAGGTTAGGTTAGGTTAGGTTAGGTTAGGTAGGTTAGGTTAGGTTAGGTAGGTTAGGTTAGGTTAGGTTAGGTTAGGTAGGTTAGGTTAGGTTAGGTAGGTTAGGTTAGGTAGGTTAGGTTAGGTTAGGTTAGGTTAGGTTAGGTTAGGTTAGGTTAGGTTAGGTTAGGTTAGGTTAAGTTTTATCTAGATAGTTTTATTTAGGTTTAAAATCGAAAAATGTACTCGTAAGCATGCAAAAATAACGTGTGTACCGATAAACACACCACCGCTGGGTGTGTGTGTGTGTGTGTGTGTGATGGTGAATGTGTATGTGTGTGTGTGTGTGTGATGGTGAATGTGTATGTGTGTGTGTGTGTGTGTGTACAGTGTGTGTATGTGTGTGTGTGTGTGTGTGTGTGTGTGTGTGTGTGTGTGTGTGTGTGTGTGTGTGTACTCTGTGTGTGTGGGTGTGTGTGTGTGTGTGTCCAAGGATCAGGTTTGGAGGTCAGCATCTAGTTTTTGTCCCCCAGTTCAATCCCACCAGTGTGTGATAGTGTGTGTGTGTGTGTGTGTGTGTGTGTGTGTGTGTGTGAAAGAGAGTGATAGTTTGTGTGTCTACGATTGATTTGTTTTGTGTGTAAGTGTTTTGTATTTATGTGTGTTTGTGTGTGTGTGTGTGTATATGAGAGAGAGAGAGAGAGAGAGAGAGAGAGAGAGAGAGAGAGAGGGAGAGAGAGAGAGAGAGAGAGAGAGAGAGAGAGAGAGAGACCAGGACAGGACACTCAGGTGATAAGGGATATATTGGGGGAATTAACCTACACACACACATTCTCTCGCTCTCTGGCTCTCTCTCTCTCTCTAATAATAATAATAATAATAATCTCTCTCTCTTCTCCTTCTTTGCTATCCTTTCCTTCCACTGTCCTTTATTCTTGGGTTAGCTATCTCTACTAGAATTAAGTCCTGACCACCTCGCTGGAATCGTAAGGTCTGTGTGGTCAGTGTACCCAATAAACAATTTTACGTGTCACAACGTCATATATAAGTGTAGCCTCAACTTGACAACATACGAAAATAACGTCGTATTTAAGGGGAGGTATTTAGTTTGTTCCCTAGACCTCCATCAAGCTTAAAATTACACCCCCTTGAGTCCCTTTCAAGATAAATGTGTACATTTTTCGGTAGAAAATTTTCCCGGCCAAAGGCCGGTTCCTCTTAAATTACAGGCTCGCTATCGCTCGCCAGGATAAAATCGACACCTGAATGGCACGAAAGGTCTTAATATGGGGTGAAAGTTCTTAAAATTGCTAAACTAATGGGGCAAACGTTTTATAATATCAAAAGCAACGGGGCTAAACATGAGGGAGAAAGGGGTCAAGAAAAAAATCCCTCAAGTGGAGATCTCCCCTTAAACACATAATAGACCATAATTTAACCAACTGCTACAATGTATTCTGCTATGTTGTCAAAACCTTCCAGACACCTCTAGTTATACATCCTGACAACATCACGAAAACTACGTTGTATTCGCGTAAATGCGTGAACCACCACACCAGTTGACATAGGGTTACAGTGTACGCCTGTGTCAATATTGTGACCTCCATACCGGTCAGACCTCATATGTCAAGCTAATGCTATTGTGGCTCCAGACCCTATCCACAACACTCAACACAATCCACTATTCATATAACGAGTACCTGGTGTACCATAGCCGGTACAGTGTACCCCTATGTCAATATTGTGACCTCCATACCGGTCAGACCTCATATGTCAAGCTAATGATATTGTGGGTCCAAACCCTATCCACAACCCTCAACACAATCCACTATTAATACAACGAGTACCTGGTGTACCATAGCCGGTACAGTGTACCCCTATGTCAGTATTGTGACCTCCATACCGGTCAGACCTCATATAGCAAGCTAATGATATTGTGGCTATGGACCCTCAACACAATTTACATATGTGTTGCCAAAGCCGGTACAGTGTACCCCATGTCAATATTGTGACTCCAACGGTCATAGACATATGTCAAGCTAATGATATTGTGGGTCCAGAACCTATCACAACTATTAATACAATATGTCTTAGCCGGTACAGTGTCATATGACCTAACGTGTCATAGCAAGCTATGATATTGTGGCTATGGACCCAACGTGCCAAATATCAAATATGTGCAACGTGTCAATATGTAACGTGTCAATATGTAGACTAGCAATGTTTTATTTACATCGTTCTTGTTTGTTCAATGCAAGTGTCATTGTCACCGTATTTAATTCATATTTTGGCACGTGTCAAAGATGTAAACAAACAATGTATTCCATAGGTTATGAAACACGTATTGTATTTACTAAAAATACGTCATAGACCTGTTAACAGTATGTTTGGTAATGCCATTAAAGTACGTTTTTTTTTTTTTTTTTTTCTTCCAACTTACTTCCTCTCGGGCATAGGCTGAGAGCCTTAACATTCACCGCTTTACAATGAACAGTGAAGCCCGTGAGGTCTTGTTCCAGTCTAGGGAGTGAGACATGTGAAGCACGTAGAGTACAACGAGCACCTCCCATCTTGCCTTCACATGAGGCACGGTGCTCACTCATGGCCCGAAACGACCCCATCTCTGAAGCCACCTCGCTCCCGTGCTTCACTGTCTCACCCCCTACAATCGGACTCTCACACTTACACACACACAACGCCACCTGTTGAGCAGATAACTCACCAGGCATTGCACCCCTATAGCATATTTTGAATATGGGAATATTCATACAGTGCTATTTAATCAGGGAACAATGAGGGTATTTTATTGACGTTTCGGTGGGCTTGTGGTAATGCACTGATACCAGGTACAGCACAAATTCCATCCCAATAATATCTTCCCATTGATACATCGGGATTTGAACCCGGGACCTTTGGATTACCAGGCCAGTGGCAAGACCACTCCACCACACCTTCCCTAATATGATAGTAGAACCTCTTAAAAACGTTGATCTGAAATTTTGTTCTAAACCATTGTAATATTAATAGTACCTCTATTATATTATAAGTGACAAACGTTTTAGTAGTAGATGTCGTAGTAGTAGATGTCGTAGTAGTAGATGTCGTAGTAGTAGATGTCGTAGTAGTAGATGTCGTAGTAGTAGATGTCGTAGTAGTAGATGTCGTAGTAGTAGATGTCGTAGTAGTAGATGTCGTAGTAGTAGATGTCGTAGTAGTAGATGTAGTAGTAGATGTCGTAGTAGATGTCGTAGTAGTAGATGTCGTAGTAGTAGATGTCGTAGTAGTAGATGTCGTAGTAGTAGATGTCGTAGTAGTAGATGTCGTAGTAGTAGATGTCGTAGTAGTAGATGTCGTAGTAGTAGATGTCGTAGTAGTAGATGTCGTAGTAGTAGATGTCGTAGTAGTAGATGTAGTAGTAGATGTCGTAGTAGATGTCGTAGTAGTAGATGTCGTAGTAGTAGATGTCGTAGTAGTAGATGTCGTAGTAGTAGATGTAGTAGTAGATGTCGTAGTAGTAGATGTCGTAGTAGTAGATGTCGTAGTAGTAGATGTAGTAGTAGATGTCGTAGTAGTAGATGTCGTAGTAGTAGATGTCGTAGTAGTAGATGTCATAGTAGTAGATGTCGTAGTAGTAGATGTCGTAGTAGTAGATGTCGTAGTAGTAGATGTAGTAGTAGATGTCGTAGTAGATGTCGTAGTAGTAGATGTCGTAGTAGTAGATGTAGTAGTAGATGTAGTAGTAGATGTAGTAGTAGATGTCGTAGTAGTAGATGTAGTAGTAGATGTAGTAGTAGATGTCGTAGTAGTAGATGTCGTAGTAGTAGATGTCGTAGTAGTAGATGTAGTAGTAGATGTAGTAGTAGATGTCGTAGTAGTAGATGTCGTAGTAGTAGTTGTAGATGTGATAGGTTAGTATTAAGGGGAGGTTTTTAGTTTGTTCCCTAGACCTCCATCAAGCTTAAAATTACACCCCCTTGACCCCCTTTCAAGATAAATGTGTACATTTTTCGGTAGAAAAATGTCTCGGCCGAAGGCCGGTTCCTCTTAAAATACAGGCTCGCTATCGCTCGCCAGGAAAAAAGTCGACACCTAAATGGCACGAAAAGTCTTAAAATTGATAGAAATGGGGCGACAGTTCTTAAAATCGCCAATTAATGGGGCGAACGTCTTAAAATCTCAAAAGCAATGGAGCTAAACGTGAGGGAGAAAGGTGTCCAGAAAAAAAATCATTCTAGTGGAAATCTCCCCTTAACATAACAACACGTTTAACTTTTACTGTATCTATCTATCTATCTATCTATTTATCTATCTATCTATCTATCTATCTATCTATCTATCTATTGCCTGACGTCGTGATCCCCGAAGGGGTGGCCACGAACGAACCGCCCCCATGCACCTCTGTCCCCAGTCAGTCGACGCCCCTCCCCCCAACCAGCACCGCCTTCGTGCATGTACTTCCTCACTCCATCCTTCCACCTCTCATTCGGTCTACCTCTCCCTCTCTGTCCCTCCACCTCGCTCTCGTACACCCTCTTAGTCATTCTCTCGCTTTCCATATGTTCCATATGGCCGAACCATCTCAAGGTGTTCCTTTTCACACTTTCCAGCACATCTACCTCCACACCACACCTTTTTACTTCCTCATAATCTGTCTATCCCTCCATGTAACTCCGCACGCACTTCTTAAGGGGAGATTTCCACTTGAGGGATTTTTTTCTTGACTCCTTTCTCCCTCATGTTTAGCCTCATTGTTTTTCTAATTTTAAGACGTTTGCCCAATTATTTTAACGATTTTAAGAACTGTCAACCCATTTCTGTCAATTTTAAGACCTTTCGTGCCATTTAGGTGTCGATTTTATTCTGGCGAGCGATAGCGAGCCTGTAATTTAAGAGAAACCGGCTTTCAGCCGGGACATTTTTCTACCGAAAAATGTACAAATTTATCTTGAACGGGGCTCAAGGGGGTGTAAACTTAAGCTTGAAGGATATCTAGGGACCAAACTAAAAACCTCCCCTTAAGTAATTCATTTCCACTGCTCTCACTCTTGGCCTTTTACTCTACATATATATATATATATAACATACACGGATTTTTTAAATGTGTATTTTTTTGGTGTAGTGAAAATACATTCAAGGATAACAAATAGACCAGTTTTGTACACGTGCATTATGCAACCTTTCTATTGAGGTTCCTGTGTACGTGTTCACACCATCACAATAGACGTTTCTTTGATATTGCCCAAAACAAAAATTTAAAATAATCATAATTATGAGTATGACCGCCTCTGGCCGCTACACTTACACATCTTGACCCTTGACCCCTGACCTGACCCTAAAAATAGGATGATAGACACTGGAAAGCCCCCCCCCCCCCCTCCCCCATATGACTCACTCAGGTATTTAACCCCTTCTGTGCCGGTGACGTCCTCTTCCTTATATTCCGGCTACCATCATGAGAATATACGAACATAAGAACACAGGAGTCAGCAGATAGCCGATTGGCCCACACGAGGCAGATCCCTTCCACACCCAACCATTATTATTATACGTTGATGTGCAGCGTAGGAAGGACATCTAGCAATTGCAAGGTCACACCCTCTAAATTACTTCACTTTACCGCCATAGAGACCTTGCTAAGCTGTAGAAAATCGTATATTGCTATGAAGGAGACAAAGGGTAGGCTGCCTGTAACGAGTGTCTCCCCCAAAGCCAAAAGAGTGACAGAGAGCCAAATTCAAGGGACGTTGGGGGTCAAAATGGCTGGACACACGAAGGTTAAAGCAGTTTAAGTCATAGGATTAAGGAAAGATTGATTGAGGGAGAGAGTTCCAGAGTTCATTTGCAATTCAGATGCAAATACATCACCGGTACTGAAGGGGTTAACAGAGAGAGAGAGAGGGAGGGAGGGAGAATGTAAGTATTTGTGTGTGAGAGAGAGAGAGTGTGTGTGTTTTTGTGTGTGTGTGTGAGAGAGAGTGTGTGTTTTTGTGTGTGAGAGAGAGAGTGTGTGTGTGTGAGAGAGAGAGAGAGTGTGTGTGTGTGTTTTTGTGTGAGAGAGAGAGAGAGAGTGTGTGTGTGTGTTTTTGTGTGTGAGAGAGAGAGAGTGTGTGTGAGAGAGAGAGTGTGTGTGTTTTTGTGTGTGTGAGAGAGAGAGAGAGAGTGTGTGTGTGTGTGTTCTTATGTACGTATATATAAATGTGTGTTCAAGGTCGCTCACCCTGAATTTTGAGAAGATGTACAGTCGCGCTAATAAGTCATGTCTCGGCACCAAGTATGTTTTGATCAATAATTGGTATCAGCAATGTCTAAGCATCATTTCTTCATATCGAGTGAAATATACAAACACGTTCCTACACTTACCCACCCTATTCAACATCTGACAGACATTAATACAGCACAGAGCAAGCCAAACGTAATGACAGCTGGAACATGACTTATTAGCACGACTGAACATTGATTTATGAAGCATCAGCATTGACTTAGAAAGGTGAACGTCAATATTGGAACCAGAATTTGAATATTTGATGATAAGTTGGAATAGAGTTAGCTTCCTTGGATCATTATATTACCAAACGATACCAATAAGAACATAAGAAAATGGGAGTCTGCAGAAAGCCGATTGGCCCACACAAGGCAGATCCCTCTCTCACACCCACCCTAATTATAAGGCCTAATAAGAGGAGCTTTATAGATAAATTGAATGATAGTGAGCCTCTCTATAATACGACTCTTGCAAAAAAAAAAAAAATAGACCAAATTGGATGAGTATTTGGTTTGATCGAAATAGCATAAAACATCAAAACCATTAATAAAAATAAAACATAATAAAACATAATAAAACACATAATAAAACACATAATAAAACATAATAAAACACATAATAAAACATAATAAAACACATAATAAAACACATAATAAAACACATAATAAAACACATAATAAAACATAATAAAACACATAATAAACACATAATAAAACACATAATAAAACACATAATAACACATAATAAAACACAAAATAAAACACATAATAAAACAAAATAAAACATAATAAAACATAATAAAACACAAAATAAAACATAATAAAACATAATAAAACATAATAAAACACAAAATAAAACACATAATAAAACATAATAAAACATACTAAAACACATAATAAAACACATAATAAAACATAATAAAACATAATAAAACAATAAAACACATAATAAAACATAATAAAACACATACTAAAACACATAATAAAACATAATAAAACATAATAAAACACATAATAAAACACATACTAAAACACATACTAAAACACATAATAAAACATAATAAAACACATAATAAAACACATAATAAAACATAATAAAACACATAATAAAACACATAATAAAACACATAATAAAACACATAATAAAACACATAATAAACCCCCGATAAACTCCCCATTACATCAACTTGGCGAACACAAAGTATATATATAAATATTAAAGGTCTTAAAATTGACAGAAATAGGGCGAACATTCTTAAAATCCCCAAACTAACTGGGCGAACGTCTTAAAATCTTGGTATCTCTTTATATGTTTAGTTTCCTCCCAAGACCTCCATCAAACTAAAAACCACATCCATTAGATCCCCCTTGTAGATTAATTTGTACATTTTTCGGTAGAAAAATTTCCCGGCCAAAGGCCGGTTCTTCCATAATTATAGGCTCACTATCGTTCGCCTGAAGAAGAAAAATCGACACCTAAATAGCACGAAAGGTCTTAAAATGGACAAAGAAATTAGGTGAAAGGTCTTAAAATCGACAAACTATTGGGGCAAATGTCTTAATATCTCAAAACTAATGGAGTTAAACACGAGGGACAAAGTGGTCCAGAGAACCGGGCCATCTCCTCTTAACACATGATAATCCACGATTCTCCGACAACGACAACATTTAACGACAGTTCTGGAATACACTTGTTTATTTGCCATTGACTGTACTTGACCGAGACAGACGCATATTGATTATAATGTAAAGGTGTCAACAAGCATGAGGGTTCGTGATATATAACAAAACAAAATAATAATAATAATAATAATAATAATAATAATAATAATAATAATAATAATAATAATAATAATAATAATAATAATAATAATAATAATAATAATAATAATAATAATAATAATAATAATAATAATAATAATAATAATAATAATAAACAGTGATTAACTCAGGAACAGTTGAACATTTTGCGCGTAAATTGGATTCCCGTATGGATGATATGGGCTGGGTGTGAATGGGAGCTGTCTCGTGTGGGCCGTATGGCCTTATGCAGTTTCCCGCGATCTTATGTTCTTATAAATAAATAAAAAAATAAAAAACTTTCGAATCCTGAAAAAAAAAAAAAAAAATAAGACTAGGCTAGCAAAAAAAAAAAAAAAAAAAAAAAAATTTTTACACAGGTGGATGATTACTTTGTTTTATAGACGTTTTGGGGTATACCTGAACGCAACCTGGGAGTTACCTAGGGAATTCCTATCTCCCTGCACGCAATGTACACCTGGCATTAAAGATTTATTTATTTATATATTTATTATATATATATATATATATATATATATATATATATATATATATATATATATATATATATATTGAGAATGTATCACAAATACACGTGAGTCACTAAATGTTTCTAATCTCTCAGTGGGGATCGAACCGTCGACCATCAGGACGATAGCCGACGCTTTATCAACTACACCACGGCAGTCTAAAATATGATATATGTGATATATGCTCAATATATGTAACTCTCATGCTTTGTGGGTTAGAATTAAATGAAATAAATTTCGACCCGAGTTGCGTCGGGACACTCAGAAATCCGTGTATGGTATTCTGGAATATGGATCCTACAACTAGGTTTGAATTGAAATATATTCGCCTTATAGTGGGTTTCCAGTCTCCCTAACATAAATAGGATAGAAGGCTGAGTGTCTTTTAGACTGCCGTGGTGTAGTTGATACAGCGTCGGCTATCGTCCTGATGGTCGACGGTTCGATCCCCACTGAGAGATTAGAAACATATATATATCGGTATGTATAATTATATATAATTATATATATATATATATATATATATATATATATATATATATATATATATATTTTTTTTTTTTTTTTTTTTTTTTTTTTTTTTATTACTATTCTTATTATTATTTGTTTGCTCCCTAGACCTCCATGAAGTTTTACAAGAAATTGCTATATTTTTAGTTTGTTTCTATGTGAGTGAGGGAGACAAAAGGCAGAACTGCCTGTAGCGAGTGCCTCCCCCAGAGTTGAAAGAGTGTCAGGGCCAAAATCAAGGGACGTTTGAGCCAAAATGCCTGGGCACACGGAGTTTGAAGCAATTTAAGTCATAGGAAGAGGGAAAGACCGATTCTGGGAGAGAGTTCCAGAGCTCAGCTGTTGAATAGAAGAAGGATTGGGAGTATCGTTTCATTCTTGAGTTGGAGAGTTGCACATAGTAGGGGTGGGATTGTGTTGCAAGACGGATACTACGTACCCTACGTAGAGGAGGACGAGATAGGTTGAGAGTAAAAGGGATCTGCCTTGTGTGGAGCAATCGGCTTTCTGCAGACTCCCGTTTTCTTATGTTATTATGTGCTTACGCCTCATCCTGGTGGGGAAAGAAAACAAACCCTCCGTTATGCCATCAAGGAAAATAGTCTGTCAGAAGAAGAAGAAGAAGAAGAAGACCTTGTCAGAATTCCAGAGTCACTCCTTGATGCTCTCATTCAAGGAGGGGAGGAGGGGGAGGGGGGGGGGGGGGGAGGGGAAAGTAGGGAGGGGGAGGCGGGGGGAATTCCAGCAGGGGGAAAATCCTTGCGGGATGGGAATTTGAGGAAAAGATGAATGGGGGAGGAGGGAGGGGAGGGAGATGTACAGGTGTGAGCATATCCTATAGTCACACACACACACTCACACACACACACACACACACACACACATACATTCCACTATACAGCCCTTAGCCAATCACATCTCTCCCTTCAAACCTCTTCTGTACCGGAGACGTCTTTATTAATTTGCCTTAGTTATATTTGGTCGGTTTTGTGCAGGTTAAGGGGAGGTCTCCACTCGAGGGATTGTTTTCTTGACCCCTTTCTCCCTCATGTTTAGCCCCATTGTTTTTGATATTATAAAACGTTTGCCCCATTAGTTTAGCGATTTTAAGAACTTTCACCCCATATTAAGACCTTTCGTGCAATTCAGGTGTCTATTTTATCCTGGCGAGCGACAGCGAGCCTGTAATTTAAGAGGAACCGGCCTTCGGCCGGGAAATTTTTCTACCGAAAAATGTACAAATTTATCTTGAAAGGGACTCGAGGGGGTGTAATTTTAAGGTTGATGGAGGTCTAGGGAACAAACTAAATACCTCCCCTTAAGAAGGTTCTGTGGTGGTAAAAAATGATAGATTAGATGTTTGGAAGCCTCTTAATTACTGATAGATTAGATGTTTAGAAGCCTCTTAGTTACTGATAGATTAGATGTTTGGAAGCCTCTTAATTACTGATAGATTAGATGTTTGGAAGCCCCTTAATTACTGATGTATTAGATTTTTGGAAGCCTCTTAATTACTGATAGATTAGATGTTTGGAAGCCTCTTAATTACTGATAGATTAGATGTTTGGAAGCCTCTTAATTACTGATAGATTAGATGTTTGGAAGCCTCTTAATTACTGATAGATTAGATGTTTGGAAGCCTCTTAATTACTGATAGATTTAGATGTTGGAAGCCTCTTAATTACTGATAGATTGATGTTTGGAAGCCTCTTAATTACTGATAGATTAGATGTTTGGAAGCCTCTTAATTACTGATAGATTAGATGTTTGGAAGCCTCTTAATTACTGATAGATTAGATGTTTGGAAGCCTCTTAATTACTGATAGATTAGATGTTTGGAAGCCTCTTAATTACTGATAGATTAGATGTTTGGAAGCCTCTTAATTACTGATAGATTAGATGTTTGGAAGCCTCTTAATTACTGATAGATTAGATGTTTGGAAGCCTCTTAATTACTGATAGATTAGATGTTTGGAAGCCTCTTAATTACTGATACATTAGATGTTTGGAAGCCTCTTAATTACTGGATCAGATTAGATGTTTGGAAGCCTCTTAATTATGATACATTAGATGTTTTTTGGAAAAAAAAAAAAAGGGGGGGGGGCCCCTCTTAATTACTGGCGGTCCTTCATAAACTGACCAAGATCGTCTAACAGCAGCCATCATCGAGTTAAAAAGACGTTCCCCGGTACAGAAGGGGTTAGTTAACTCTTGGTCCTGTTCCTGTTGTTGTGAAAGGGGTTAGAAGTCCTCTCTCTCTCTCTCTCTCTCTCTCTCTCTCTCTCTCTCTCTCCCCCACATCCACATGTTTCCTAAACACATATCTCTATGGGCGACAGGCAGGTCTAGTAACATGGTTGTGTTCTCTCTCTCTCCTCTCTTCTCTCTCTCTCTCTCTCTCTCTCTCTCTCTCTCTCTCTCTCTCTCTCTCTCTCTCTCCCCCACATCCACATGTTTCCTAGAACACAAATATTCTTATGGGCGACAGGCAGGTATAGTAACAGTGGTTGGTGTATCTGTTAAGGGAGGTGGTTTTTCTGGACCCCCTTCTCCCTCTTGCTTAGCCCCATTTGTTTTGAAATGTTAATATATTTGCCTCAATAGTTTGGAGATTTTAAGACGTTTCGTCCCATTTAGGTGTCGATTTTTCCTGACGAGCGATAGCGAGTCTGCAATTTAGGAGGAACCGGCCTTCGGCCGCAGCATTTTTCTACTGAAAAATGCACAAATTTATCTCGAAAGGGGGTCTTGAGGGTATTGTATAAGCTTAAAGGAGGTCTAGGGAGGAAACTTAGCATAATATGTCCCTGACCATTTTGGTGGGGGGTAGTACTCAAGGTATTGGTGAGTTGGGCCTATAATTGGGCCTTGTAATTGGGGTTGGGTGTGACAGGGATCTGCCTTGTATGGGCCGATCGGCTTTTGGCAGACTCCCATTTTCTTACGTTCTTAATACACACACTAAATAGGTAAATGAACTAAGAAATAGAAATCTCTCATTAATTTTCCATCATCTTCCCGATATTGTGAAAGGGGTTGGAACTCCCCCCCCCCCCCCCTCGTCACCCTCATGCTTAGCCCCATTTGTTTTGAAATGTTAATATATTCGCCTCAATAGTTTGGAGGTTTTAAGACTTTTCGTCCCATTGAGGTGTCGATTGTTTCACGGCGAACGATAGCGAGCCTGTAATTTAGGAGGTAGCGGCCTTCGGCCACAGTACTTTCTGCCCGAAAAATGCATCAATGTATCTCGAATGTGGGTCTTGAGGGTATTTCATTAGCTTGAAGGAGGTCTAGGGAGAAAACTGATTCAACTCAAATTAAATAAATAAGTGAATTCAGGAATCTGCCTTGTGTGGGCCGATCGGCTTTTTGCAGACTCCCATTTTCTTATGTTCTAATAAACAATCCGCCATTAAGGGGAGATCTCCACTTGAGGGATTTTTTCCTTGACCTCTTTCTCCCTCATGTTTAGCCTCATTGCTTTTGAGATTTTAAGACATTCGCCTCATTAGTTTGGCGATTGTAAGACCTTTCGCCCCATTTGTCATTTTAAGACCTTTCGTGCCATTTAGGTGTCGATTTTTTTTCCTGGCGAGCGATAGCGAGCCTGTAGTTTAAGAGAAACCGGCCCTCGGCTGGGACATTTTTCTACCGAAAAATGTACAAATCTATCTTGAAAGGGGGTCTATGGGGCGTCATTATAAGCTTGATGGAGGTCTAGGGTACAAACTTAAGGGGAGGTATTTAGTTTGTTCCCTAGACCTCCATCAAGCTTAAAATTACACCCCCTTGAGTCCCTTTCAAGATAAATTAGTACATTTTTTGGTAGAAAAATGTCCCGGCCGAAGGCCGATTCCTCTTAAATTACAGGCTCGCTATCGCTCGCCAGGATAAAATCGACACCTAAATTGCACGAAAGGTCTTAAAAATTGACGGAAATGGGGCGAAAGTTCTTAAAATCGCCAAACTAATGGGGCGACTGTCTTAAAATCTCAAAAGCAATGGGGCTAAACATGAGGGAGAAAGGGGTCCAGAAAAAAAAATCCCTCAAGTCGATATCTCCCCTTAACCCTCCGACTTCCACACACCCTTCCTAATCTGAATAAAATCCTCCAATAATAGCTGGGGGAAAAAACACAATAGAAATGCGTATTCTATCTCGAAAGGGTTAATGTTAGTTCATGTATCCCTTATTCATCCATGGCTTCAAACACGTGGCCGTACACATGGCTC
Source organism: Paralithodes platypus (assembly GCA_032716605.1). Taxonomy (NCBI): domain Eukaryota; kingdom Metazoa; phylum Arthropoda; class Malacostraca; order Decapoda; family Lithodidae; genus Paralithodes; species Paralithodes platypus. The sequence continues at coordinate 32,641,149 of CM064541.1, read as the reverse complement.
TCTTGGCCGTACAGTCGGTCACATAAGTCATGGCGCGGCACCACGTATATTTCGATCCATCATTGGTATCAGCGCTATCTAAGCATTAATTCATCGTTGCCAAACATATTCCTATCTTTACACACCCTATTCAACATCTGACAGACATCAAGGGGAGGTATTTAGTTTGTTCCCTACTTTTTCATCAAGCTTAAAATTACACCCCCTAGACCCTCTTTCAAGATAAATTTGTACATTTTTCGGTAGAAAAATTTCCCGGCCGGAGGCCGGTTGCTCTTAAATTACAGGCTCGCTATCTCTCGCCAGGAAAAAATCGACACCTTAACGGCACGAAAGGTCTTAAAATTGACAGAAACGGGGCAAAATGTCTTAAAATATCCAAACTACTAGGGCGAAGGTCTTAAAATCTCAAAAGCATTGGGGCTAAACATGAGGGAGAAAGGGGTCCAGAAAAAAAATCCCTCAAGTGGAAATCTCCCCTTAATACAGCCCACAGCGAGCGAAACGTAATGACAGCGGAGACATTATTTATTTGGCCAACTGTACCACCTGAGATATGTTGGGTTGAGGTGTACAGTTGATTCAGTAAGGCAGGGTAGCAGGTATTCTTTCTCTCTCTCTCTCTCTCTCTCTCTCTCTCTCTCTCTCTCTCTCTCTCTCTCTCTCTCAGGTGTACAGTTGACTCAGTAAGGTAGGCTATCAGGTATTTTGGGAAGTTTGAGTGGTGATAGGTGGGTAGTACAGGATGTTCTCTCTCTCTCTCTCTCTCTCTCTCTCTCTCTCTCTCTCTCTCTCTCTCTCTCTCGCTCTCTGTATATATATATGTATATTGTGTGTGTGTGTGTGTTTATACTCTCAGTCGGACTCTAACCACCAACAGTCAGGACGAGTGCCATGCTCTAATCCACTACACCACGGCGTAATAAATAATGGCTAACCTTTTCCTATGTATATTAAGGAGAAGGATACATCCTACCTGGAGCAAGTATTACATTCCATACACGAGTCGAGTCGTAGGACCCATATGCCAGCGTACCATACAGGGATTCTGACAACGTGTGTGTGTGTGTGTGGGGGGGGGGGGGTGAGGTGTGTGTGTGTGTGTGCGTGCGTGTGCGTGTGTATGTGCGTGCGTGGCGGCGCCACAACGGCGTGGACCACGGGGCGATAGCTGTCCGCCCTCAACTACAACCACAGGAACCACAGGCGTGGGTTGGTGTATGTGGGTGTGGGTGTATTTGCCCGCATATACCGTAATTTTCGCAGCTATCGATCATAACAAAAGTCCTCCTCCACATCCTGTCCACCATCTATTATTACTATTACATATGCCACTCATTGACTGCCAGGGGTGATAAGCATGCCGACAATGTAGCGACGGACGCAGATCAGTCATGCGGGGTTCCCATGGCAACAGAGGCAGGGGTGTTGTTTACGTCATGCAACCCAGATGGTGGCAGTGCGTAGTGTGGCAGCAGTGCGAAGGAGAAGAGGGTCTAGACAAAAAAATCCTTTTATTAAGTGGGTGACCTGCTTTTTGTTATTTCTGTCCTTTTCTGTCTTTCTCTGGCTTGTATGCATTCGGCCCCATTCAGCCAACTAATTTAAGACGTTTATCCCCATCTAGGTGTTGATTTCTTCCTGGCGAGCGACAGCGAGCCAGCATTATATGAAGAAATCCGGCTTCGCCGGAGACATTTTTCTATCGAAAAATGTACAAATTTAGCCTGCTGTCTAACAAAAATAAAAACTATGCTGGCTCGCTACCGCTCACCAGTAAGAAATTGACACCTGGATGGGGATAAACGTCTTTAAACAGTAGGCTGAAAGGGGCCAAATGGATACAAGCCAGAGAAAGATAGAAAAGGACAGAACCAAAACAGGTCACCCCCCTTAAGTGATATTGTCCGTCTTTCCTTGAACAACAAAACAGCTGCATGACCTTATTAGTTTATATATTTTAAGACGTTCGGTCCATTAACCCTTTCACGCACATATGACGCAGAGGTTGCCAGATTATCAATAAGAAATAGAGTTCTCTCACTCTTATAATTACCTCTCCAAAATTCGTTTTCTGCCCACAGCTAACTCAAAGACAACTGCAGAGGTTGAAGTAACTAAACTAAAGGTTTCTAAATACCCCTGATAGTAACAAAGGCTTTGAAGTATCCCCAATAGGCTCAACACAGCTAACTCAAAGACAACTGCAGAGGTTGAAGTAACTAAACTAAAGGTTTCTAAATACCCCTGATGGTAACAAAGGCTTTAAAGTATCCCCAATAGGCTCAACACAGCTAACTCAAAGACAACTGCAGAGGTTGAAGTAACTAAACTAAAGGTTTCTAAATACCCCTGATGGTAACAAAGGCTTTAAAGTATCCCCAATAGGCTCAACACAGCTAACTCAAAGACAACTGCAGAGGTTGAAGTAACTAAACTAAAGGTTTCTAAATACCCCTGATGGTAACAAAGGCTTTGAAGTATCCCCAATAGGCTCAACACAGCTAACTCAAAGACAACTGCAGAGGTTGAAGTAACTAAACTAAAGGTTTCTAAATACCCCTGATGGTAACAAAGGCTTTGAAGTATCCCCAATAGGCTCAACACAGCTAACTCAAAGACAACTGCAGAGGTTGAAGTAACTAAACTAAAGGTTTCTAAATACCCCTGATGGTAACAAAGGCTTTGAAGTATCCCCAATAGGCTCAACACAGCTAACTCAAAGACAACTGCAGAGGTTGAAGTAACTAAACTAAAGGTTTCTAAATACCCCTGATGGTAACAAAGGCTTTGAAGTATCCCCAATAGGCTCAACACAGCTAACTCAAAGACAACTGCAGAGGTTGAAGTAACTAAACTAAAGGTTTCTAAATACCCCTGATGGTAACAAAGGCTTTAGAGTATCCCCAATAGGCTCAACACAGCTAACTCAAAGACAACTGCAGAGGTTGAAGTAACTAAACTAAAGGTTTGTAAATACCCCTGATGGTAACAAAGGCTTTAAAGTATCCCCAATAGGCTCAAAATCACGTCATATGTCGGAGAGGGTTAATTTGGCGATTTTTAGAACTTTCACCCCATTTCTTTATCAATATTAAGACCTTTCGTGCCCATTAGGTGTCTATTTGTTTAACTTTCGCCCCATTTCTTTATCAATATTAAGACCTTTCGTGCCCATTAGGTGTCGATTTTGTAGAACTTTCGCCCCATTTCTTTATCAATATTAAGACGTTTCGTGCCCATTAGGTGTCGATTTTGTAGAACTTTCGCCCCATTTCTTTATCAATATTAAGACCTTTCGTGCCCATTAGGTGTCGATTTTTTCCCTGGAGAACGATAGCGAGCCTGTGATTGTGGAGGAACCGACCTTCGTCCGTGACATTTGTTTACCGAAAAATTTACAAATTAATTTCGAAGGGGGGGGGGGGAGGGGCTAGTCGATGTTTTTTTGTTTTTTTTTAAAGTTTGATGGAGGTCTAGGGAGGAAACTATAATTATACGTGATTTTATAACTAATAGACCCCCCCCGAGTTTGGAAGACACATTTAGCCCCTTATATATATATAAGCCATTCGGCCCCATTCACCCTACTGTTTTAAGACGTTTACCCCCATCCAGGTGTCAGTTTTTTCCTGGCGAGCGGTAGCGAGCCAGCATATATATATTTTTGTTTTGACAGCAGGCTAAATTTGTACATTTTTCGATAGAAAAATGTCTCCGGCGAAGCCGGATTTCCCCATACAATGCTGGCTCGCTATCGCTCGCCAGGAAGAAATCGACACCTGGATGGGGATAAACGTCTTAAAATAGTTGGCTGAATGGGGTCGAACGGATACAAGCCAAAGAGAGACCGTTTGTTTGGTCTATTAATTCATTTATTCATATATTTTTTTAGTTTCCTCCCTAGACCTCCATCAAGCTTAGAAAAACACTCCCTAGACCCCCCCTTCAAGATAAATTGGTACATTTTTCGGTAGAAAAATGTCCTGGCTAAAGGCCGGTTCCTTTTAAAATTGCAGGCTCGCTATCGCTCGCCAGGAAATAATAATCGACACCTAAATGTCACGAAAGGGCTTAAAATTGACAACGAAATGGGGCGAAAGGTGTTAAAATCGCCAAACTAATGGGCCGAACGTCCTATAATCTCAAAACTAGTGGGGCTAAACATTAGGGAGAAGGGGGTCCAGAAAAACGGTCTACCCGCCCTAAATTAATTTAATTTTAAGTTTCCGCCTGGCAACTGGATTACAACAGATAAAGTCAGGATTCGCCCGAAGGTCTCTCGGCCAAGTAAGAAGTATATATATATATATTTTTATTTTTTATTTTTTTCCTTTTTTTTTGTGTGATAGAGATATATGACACCATAGTTTTTTTTTTTTTTTTTTTTTTTTTTTTTTTTTACAGGGCGGATGATTATACAGTGTGTGTGTGTGTCCTGCAATAAGTTACTCTCATGTTGATATTGTTGTTATTATTATTATTATTATTATTATTATTATTATTATTATTATTACTATTCACAAATTGACTAATTCCCTGAACGTGACGATAGTGCGTTGTTATGTGTGCGATCAGTTTGCTTGGGAAACAGATTAACTCGCTCATGTAGTAATGTACAGTCGCGCTAATAAGTGAATGCTCGGCACCATGTATGTTTTGATCCATAATGGGTGTCCACATTATTGACACATGATTTCTTCTTGGTGAGTGAGATATACCAACATGTTCCTACACTTACCCGCCCTATTCAACATCTGACAGACATTAATAGAGCACAGAGCGAGCCAAACGTAATGACTTATTAGCGCGACCGTACACCCTATGTGGTGGATTGTGTTCTTTTATTTCATAGCGATTTTGATATGTTGTTTTGACTTCATATTGTCTTTGTCCCAGTTTTGGTTTGACTGTGTTGGCAAGTTTTACAATTTAAAATATTGTTGTTGTGATATCCCTGTTCGGGCTCTGTCTCGAGTCGGCCACCCCCATAAAAAAAAAAAAGGGAAAACTGGGAAAGGTGCCAGACTATAATTATTTATAATATTATATATATTTTTTGTTATACATACATATTATTATTATTACTATTATTGTATTATATTACTTCCGTTTTCTATTGTAAGGGGGAACGGGTATAAACTGGTTGTCCTTGAATAGTTTTCCTAAAGTCGAACGTTATCATATGAACGTGTACAATCGCGGACACTGATGCTGTGACTTCTAATTTCCGAGCTGTGTAGGGCTGAATTGTTTATTAATTACTGGCCTGATGTTTGCATTTCGGAGGCTCGTTTATTCAGTTCGGTGGTTCGTTTATGATCAGAATTAATGAACGTGTAGCTTCAGATTTACCAAGTTCGCCTCCTTCCTTCCTCCTTCTCCACCTCCTACCCTCCCCCATATCCTCCCCCCACACCTCCTCCACCCCCTCCCCCCAACCGACGGTCCGCTTTCCTCGTTAAGAGATAATCTGACCGTTTTCCAGCCCACTGGGGATTAGCGGGGATTAACTAACTGCCCCTGTCTCAAAATCTAGACAGGAGGTCATAAATACATTCCATGTACAGTTTGACTCACATATTCTGTTGGGGTTGTGATTAGGCAGAGCTGCACCCCCTTCCCCAACCCCCCTCCCTCGCTCCACATCCTACCTTCCACCTATTGGTAGAAGGTGGAGTGAGGGAGGGGGGTTGGGGAAGTGGGTGCGGCTGGGATGGTTGAGAAATGGTATATGTTGGTTTACTGTATTGTATAAGAACATAAGAACATAAGTAATGTAAGTAAATTATTGATATATATACTGTATATACTATATATATAATTATATATTACAATATAGCCTTGGGGGAAGGAAGCCCAATCATCTTCACCTTTTTGAGTCTCCATCCTGTATTTATACCAACTTAAAAAAATAATCAAATCAAAATCAAATCAAATCCCCCCAACTCCCCCCCCCCCCCCCCCCGCCCCCAATCCTTCCCCATATCCTCCTACTCTTCCACCACCCACACCCCCTCCACCTTCCCCATATCCTCCTACTCTTCCACCACCCCACACCCCCTCCTCCCCCTCCACCTTCCCCCTATCCTCCTACTCTTCCACCACCCACACCCCCTCCCCCCCCTCCACCTTCCCCATATCCTCTTTCTCTTCCTCGACCACCTCCTCCCCCCTCAACCTTCCCCATCCCCATATCCCCCTCCTCCTCCCCCCTTTCACCATATACTCCTACTCTTCCTCCTCCACCACCACCTCCCCCCCCCCAGCTTCCCCCACACCTCTTTCTCCACCTCCTCCCTCCCCCCCAACCCTTCCCCATATCCTCCTACTCTTCCTCCTCCACCACCACCTCCCCCCCCCCAGCTTCCCCCACACCTCCTTCTCCACCTCCTCCTCCCCCCCACCCCTTCCCCCTATCCTCCTACTCTTCCTCCACCACCTCCCCCTACCCTACCCCCTCACCCACACCCACACCCCGCCCACCGTAAGATCCGTAGTGTCAGTGTAGCCAGCCAGTCACACACACACACGCCCACACGCCCACACCAACCTGCGTGTCTGGCCCGGATTCTCGCGGAACACGACTGTCAGGGACCGTGACAGATATAAAGATCGCGACACAGACCAACATGCACGGGATACGGGGATATGAACACCTGGTAAGCGTCAAAGGTGGAATGGTTAATTGCTCTCTCTCACTCTTTCAATTTGGGATACATTTTTCGACAACCATGGTGGGTGGGTTCGTTTAAGGGAGCCCATCTCGCTTTTTTCTCTTTCTCTCCCTCTCTCTTTGGCTTGTATCCATTCGACCCCATTCAGTCTACTGTTTTAAGATGTTTACCCCCATCCAGGTGTCGATATTTTCCTGGCGAGCGGTAGCGAGCCAGCATATATATATTTTTTGTTTTACAGCAAGCTAAATTTGTACATTTTTCGATAGAAAAATGTCTCCGGCCTTTGAAAAAATTTGAAGGTACAGTCGCGCTAATAAGTTATGTCTCAGCACCAAGTATGTGTTGATCAATAATTGGTATCAGCAATATCTAAGCTTCATTTCTTCATATCGAGTGAAATATACAATCATGTTCGTACACTTACCCACCCTATTCAACATCTGACAGACATTAATACAGCACACAACAAGCCAAACGTAATGACAGCTGGGACATGACTTATTTGCGCGATCGTACACTCGGATACCATAGTCTCTAACCGGTTTCATGTCACCTCAACCAGTAGACCATTTCAACCAGTAGCTCTCAACCAGTGTCAAATTAACCCAGACCAACCAACAGATCCCAAGGTTAAGGCCTTGGGTAAAGAGTTCCTTAGTAATTATATATTGCATCTGTAATTAAGGAACTCTTAAGGAAGGAATTACTAAGGACCTCTTTACCCAAGGCCTTAACCATTGGGATCCAGCATTGTATGGAGAAATCTGGCTTCGCCAGAGATATTTTTCTATCGAAAAATTTACAAATTTAGCCTGGTGTCAAAAACATTTTAAATAAATATGTTCGCTCGCTACCGCTCGCCAGGAAAAAATCGACACCTGGATGGGGATAAACGTCTTAAAACAGTAGGCTGAGTGGGGCCGAATGGATACGAGCCAGAGAAAGAGGAAACAAGGAGAGAAAACAAGCAGGTCACCCCCTTGGTTCGCTTCCAGAGATATACTTCCATAATTATAGAAAATAGGCGAAGTCCAGGAATATTTATGGGTGGGTTAGAGACTATGGTATCAGAGTGTACGGTTCTATCATTGTAAGTGGGTAAAGGTTAGTCCATCCTCTGCTCTGATATGAGTATATTTAATGACAACTTTAATTATATATATATATATTGTAATCTCCAACCCAAGAGTGCAACGTTACTCTCAAACTTTCTTCTACTCAACAGCTGAGCTCTGGAACTCTCTCCCAGAATCAGTCTTTCCCTCTTCCTATGACTTAAATTGCTTCAAACTCCGTGTGTCCAGGCATTTTGGCTCGAACGTCCCTTGATGTTGGCCCTGTCACTCTTTCAACTATGGGGGAGGCACTCGCTATAGGCAGTTATGCCTTTTGCCTCCCTCAATCACATAGAAAAAAAAAAAAAAAAAATAATAATAATAATGCCCTCCCAAAAGTCCGGCAACCCCAATACTGTACTACCCGAGTTGACGTCTGGGTAAACCTGACTTTTTGGACCGACAGCGATTTCAGTAAGTTTTATTTTGTTTTTGTATTTTTTCCTTCAGATATAGTGATGTTTTATACTGAAGAGGAGCGGAAATGAGTATTTACCCATTATCCAACAATCTAAAAACACGCCCCTATTAGACTATTTTTTTTTTTTTTTTAATGTTCTAGGCTATTAGCCTAACCTAACAACCTTACCTAACCTAACCTAGTATATGGGTGGGGGCTGCCGCCCCCACACCCCCGCTGGTTGGGTACTGGCTGAAAAACTTATTGTTTTACAGTAGCCTAGGCCTATACATGTATTTTAGCGTTTTTTTGTTTCTCCCTTGTAATACATTTCCGCTCTTAATGCCATATATAGCAATGATGTATATGCTCTACCGGACCTATTAGGCCTAAACAGATCGATGGGCTAACTGTCGGTCCAAAACATCAGTATAACCGACGTCGGGGATAGTGTAAGATAGTCGTTGATGGCGAAGTCCAATAAACCCATCACGTGAAGCACCACGAGACTATCACCTGGTTCTTACAAGGAGAACTAAGGTTACTATCCTATTGTACGTCCGTGGTTACAGTACAGTGGGTTAGCGCGCGGGTCTGGTTGACCTACTGAGGTTACTAACCTGGGTTCGAACCCTGCGCCAAGCATCTCAAAACTTGGGAAGTTTTCGAGATGGTTAAATTCCCGGAAATGTTTTATTTTAATTCCACGAATTTTCAGTGTGTTTTATAAACAAAATTGGTCATTTGCATCAACATATAGTGTTTGTAATTAATTAGAAATCTCGGGAAAACCTATTTTCCCCATTAGGCCTATCGATCGATGTTGAGACACACTCGCTCCCCGATAGTGATTTGAAAAGGCATTAGCCTAACCTAACAACCTTACCTAACCTAACCTAGTATTATGGCTGGGGGCTGCCGCCCCCACACCCCCGCTGGTTGAGTACTTAATAAAAAATTGGCCGTCGATTATACGAAGGTGAGAGAAAGTCGATGAAGTCTATGGTGTTTACTCTGCAATCTTCAGCTTGATTGTACATTGATAACGGGAAAGTACCGTATTAACAACCTTGTTACGAAAATTAAATTTTAGTGGCATACTTTTATATTAGGTTTTTCCGAGGGTTTAACACATTTTTCCGAGGGTTTAACACATTTTCATATGATCTTTAGAGCTGTCAATAACTGGAAGTACCGTATTGACAACCTTGTTACGAAAAATAAATGTTAGTACCATACTTTTTTATTAGGTTTTGCCGAGGGTTAAAACAAATGTTCTTATGATCTTTAGAGCATATAGATTCAATATTTATCTTCAAATATATCAATAAAATTTGTGGTATTAAAATAACATTGAACCAAATTCCCTTCGCACACAGCATTTTATATATTTCATATATATATATATATATATATATATATATATATATATATATAAAGTGTGAAAAGGAACAACTTGAGATGGTTCGGCCATATGGAACGTATGGAAAGCGAGAGAATGACTAAGAGGGTGTACGAGAGCGAGGTGGAAGGACAGAGGGGGAGAGGTGCACCGAGAGAGGTGGAAGGATGGAGTGAGGAAGTATATGGATGAAGGCGGTGCTGGTTGGGAGGAGGGGCTTCGACTGACTGGGGACAGAGGTGTGCGTGGGGGCGGTTCGTTCGTGGCCACCCCTTCGGGGATCACGGCGTCAGGCAATAGATAGATAGATAGATAGATAGATAGATAGATATATGACAATAATGGGGCTAAACAGGAGACGGGGAGAAGGCGGCTCAGAATCCCCCCCCCCCCCCCCCCACCCCCCCCCCCTCCCCCCCCCCCCCAATTTAAGTTTCCGCCTAGCAACTCCCCTGAGACAGAATCCGGGAGACTCGGGGCGTTCATTGCGACACCTCCTACGTACACCTCCTACGTACACCTCATACGTACACCTCCTACGTACACCTCATACGTACACCTCCTACGTACACCTCCTACGTACATCTCATACGTACACTTCTTACGTACACCTCATACGTACACCTCATACGTACACCTACGTACACCTCTTACGTACACCTCTTACGTACACGGGGGTCGGGAAGTTGTGTGTTATTATAAACAGCTTAAGGGGAGGTTTTTAGTGTGTTGCTTAGACCTCCATCAAGTTTAAAATTACACCCCCTAGACCCCCTTTCAAGATAAATATGTACATTTTTCGGTAGAAAAATGTCCTGGCCGAAGGCCGATTCCTCTTAAGTTACAGGCTCGCTATCGCTCGCCAGGAAAAAATTGACACCTAAATGGCACGAAAGGTCTTAAAATTGACAGAAATGGGGCGAAAGTTATTAAAATAGCCAAACTAATGGGGAAAACGTCTTAAAATCTCAAAAGCAATGGGGCTAAACATGAGAGAGAAGGAAGTTCGAAAAAATATCCCTCAAGTGGAAACCTCCCCTTAAGCAGGATCTGTGTTACTGGAAAGAGTGAAGGTTATAATGTCAACTAGCCCGCTGACTTCACATACACCCTTACTAATCTGAATCCAATCGTCTATTAACCCCTTCAGACTCATATGACGCAGAGGTTGCCAGATTAGCAATAAGAAATAGAGTTCTCTCACTCTTATAATTACCTCTCCAAAATTAGTTTTCTGCCCACAGCTAACTCAAAGACAACTGCAGAGGTTGAAGTAACTAAACTAAAGGTTTCTAAATACCCCTGATGGTAACAAAGGCTTTAAAGTATCCCCAATAGGCTCAACACAGCTAACTCAAAGACAACTGCAGAGGTTGAAGTAACTAAACTAAAGGTTTCTAAATACCCCTGATGGTAACAAAGGCTTTAAAGTATCCCCAATAGGCTCAACACAGCTAACTCAAAGACAACTGCAGAGGTTGAAGTAACTAAACTAAAGGTTTATAAATACCCCTGATGGTAACAAAGGCTTTAAAGTATCCCCAATAGGCTCAACACAGCTAACTCAAAGACAACTGCACAGGTTGACGTAACTAAACTAAAGTTTTCTAAATACCCCTGATGGTAACAAAGGCTTTAAAGTATCCCTAATAGGCTCAAAATTGCGTCATATGTCGGAGAGGGTTAATAGCCAGAAAACATAAGAGGTGCGTAGTAGTATCTTGAAAGGGTTAAATCAATTTCTATTAATTTCACTCCAGCACCAAACACCTCCCAAAGAAATTAATGTTCCACCGGGATTCGAACCTGAGTTACCACATAGCTTACAGATTTTAAACACTCTAACCATTACACCATCAAGGCAGGTAAAGAATTAACCCCGTCCTATACCGGTTCCTCTTAAATTACAGGCTCGCTATAGCTCGCCAGGATAAAATCGATACCTAAATGACACGAAAAGTCTTAATGTTGTCTGAACCTTTAAGGGGAGGTTTCCACTTGAGGGATTTTTTGTCGAACTTCCTTCTCCCTCATGTTTAGCCCCATTGCTTTTGAGATTTTAAGACGTTTGACCCATTAGTTTGGCGATTTTAATAACTTTCGCCCCATTTCTGTCTATTTTAAGACCTTGCGTGTCATTTAGGTGTCGATTTTTTCCTGGCGAGCGATAGCGAGCCTGTAACTTAAGCGGAATCGGCCTTCGGCCGGGACATTTTTCTACCGAAAAATGTACATATTTATCTTGAAAGGGGGTCAAGGGGGTGTAATTTTAATCTTGATGGAGGTCTAAGCAACACACTAGAAACCTCCCATTAATTCATGTATTCATATATTGTTTTAGTTTCCTCCCTAGACCTCCATCAAGCTTAGAAAAACACACCCTAGACCCCCCCCCCCCCTTTCAAGATAAATTTGTAAATTTGTCTACCGAAAAATGTACTGTATCTATGTGTTAATTATTTCTTACCAAGACCTCCATCAATCTTTAAAAAAAAAAAAAACAAAAAAAAAAAAAAAAAAAAAATGGCGTGTGTTATTGATAATGTGTTGTTGTGTTGTTAGACCAGCTGGTGTTGTGTGATGTGTTGTGTATTGTTAATTAACCCTTTCAAGCTCCAATACGCGTGTCTGTTCTGTTTTCTGGCTACTATTAGACGATTTTATTCAGATTAGTAACGGTCTATGGAAGGCAAAGGGTTGATTGAGATAGTATTTACCCTTTTAATACCCACAGATCCTTCCTAAGCTGCATAAAATCGTCTAATGATAGCCAAAATAAACTGTTAAAACGCGCCAGAGCTTCAAAGGGTTAATTGTGTAATGTTTGTTGTTGTTGTTGTTGTTGTTTTTGTTTTTGTTTTTGTTTTTGTTGTTTTTGTTTTTGTTGTTGTTGTTCCCCAAACTGTCTGGACGAACAATCCCGTTTACGGTTGACCAAAGCCATTCCAGATGCTCGGGTGAGAGGAGATCTGTCTCTGAGAGGGCAGCGGGGGAGGGGATCATCAGCCCACGGGCTTGGAACCCTGTATCAATGCCCCCACCGTTCGCAGGCCCCCCCCCCCCCCCTGCAGTGCCACCCAATCGAGCAATTCCCCAGGAAGAGAGATAGATAGAAACAGCTAAGATTAGATAGAGGATGCCAAACCTCACTGTGGATAGGACCAGCCCTCACCCTGTATATCGTGTGTTATTCCAGGTGGTATGTGTGGTGTTGGGTGTGATGATGGTGTTGGACAGAGGAACACTAGGCCAGGACGCCATTAACCTGCCTGTATCGGAGTCTGACAGCAGCATCTACTTCCCCGATGAGGTGGGTAAACAAACTTCTATCTACTTAAGGGACCCACACCTCTCTCTCTGTTTGGCTTGTATCCATTCGGCCCCATTCAGCCTACTGTTTTAAGACGTTTAACCACATCCAGGTGTCAATATTTTCCTGACGAGCGGTAGCGAGCCAGCATATATATATTTTTGTTTTGACAGCAAGCGAAATTTGTACATTTTTCGATAGAAAAATGTCTCCGGCGAAGCCGGATTTCTCCATACAATGCTGACTCGCTATCGCTCGCCAGGAAGATATCGACATCTGGATGGGGGTAAACGTCTTAAAACAGTTGGCTGAATGGGGCCGAATGGATACAAGCCAGGTAAAGAGAGAAAAGGAGAAAAAGATAAAAAATAAATAAATAAAGATAGGCCTATAAGGAAGTTAGAGGTATAGATGACGATATTTAGCAAGTTGACAACTAAAATACGGTCAAAATACATATATAAATACAGAAATCCCAATTAATCCGAGTTTCTCTCCATCAGAAAAATCTCGAGTATTTTTTCCATTTCTGTGGAAATAACGATGTTTACGGCTCCAACTTCCTTAGAGCCTGAAATTGGCAAGTGGTGAATTGTTCACTTGCGACTTTTCAGGCTCTAAGGAAGTGTTGGAGATCCTGTGTAGCGGGGAGAACGGGTTTTCAGATGCCTATTTACTAAGAAACATTGAACAATATCTTTAACCTAACCCAACCAAAACCTAACCTAACCTAACCTAGTAAAATTAGTGGACTATTTATGAATGTAAAATGTAAACATATATTGAAACATTCTTTAATTTGACTCCGAACACCAAACATCTCCCAATGAAATTAATGAAAGCATGTGATCCTACCCGGGTTCGAATCCCGGGAGGACCATATGCTTTCATTAGTTTATTCATTCAAGTTCATTGGGGTTTGTAATTGATGATTAATGTTAAGAGCGGGGTGTTACTTAAGTACCACACACACTAACCATTACACCATCAAGACGGCTATTATTATATTAACCCTTTCGTTATATATTTTATTATTTTCATTAATCATCAGAACGCTATGCCCCTGCACTCGGCCCGGACCCCCGAAGTCCCCATTAATTTGACGACGATCAACCAACCTTCCTGTGCTATCAACCAAGGGGACCCATGTATTAATGACTTAGATTATAACGAAGAGATCAGGTACGTTGTTGTTGTTGTTGTTGTTGTATAGTAGTAGTAGTAGTAGTAGTAGTAGTAGTAGTAGTAGTAGTGGCTGTAGAAGTAGAAGTAGAAGTTCAGGTAGCATTCAAGGAGACTACTGCAGGACTCTTCTTCTTCTTCTTCTTCTTACCTCTGACCGGGTATAGGCTATCCTAGTGTTTACTAGCCTATACCCCTTTGAAAGGACATTAGCTTAACCTAACAACCTTACCTAACCTATCTTACCTGTCTTAGTATTATAGGTGGGGGCTGTCGCTCCCACACCCCCGCTTTGACTTAGATTTTTGGTGTATTTGTCTGTGAAATGGGTATTTTTCAATTTGTTGATAACGAAAATCCTCCATGCGGACTATATGGAGGAAAATATGGCGAATCTATTGGTGCCTATTTCCCCTAATAAATTGTTTCTCATAACGCTGCACTAGTGTCGTTGAATATAACCGAAGTTCAAGTACAAGTTCAATGCTTATATTTTATGACATACAGTATATATATTATAAATATATAAGGAGCTCAGAACCAGAAGGCCGAAAGTGCCTCCACATTGGGACCTCGGAAAAAGGCCTCGTGCAGTCCCTGGTATGCTTAAAGCTCGGTTCACACATGCACGAATTAACGTCCCATCCGTCCCCGACCCTTAATTCGCCGTGCCTGGGCGGCGTCCTTTTTATGCATGCATAAAATGGTCCGTATGGGGTCGGAGCAACTGCCAGAAAAATTGTTATGTCGGGGACACCCAGGGGACACACACGGACACACACGGGAGCAATCGTCGTCTAGGCGCAGCCTGGCGGCGTCTAGACGACGAATATAACGGGATGAGAACGGCGGCAAAAAACTGTTGGAACAGTTGGAACGTTGGAACGGAACATGGGGCCTCCAGATTGATGCCGTCCTGCCTATTTTCTTGGTCAGGGACGGACGTGACGTTAATTCGTGCATGTGTGAACCGAGCTTAAATCCATTCTGATGCATTGGCGCTTGTGGCCTTCTGATTCTGAAAGCCCCGTGGCATAGAACCAGATGGCCGCAAGAGCCAATACAAGAGGATACATTACATATCTAGAAATGTAATGCTTATAAAAATGTAATAAAAAGTTCTTGCAATGCAACTTACTGGTAAAAGTTGAAATAAAAAGATATGCAGTAGATATATTGAGGACATTCATTAGCTAGTAAAGCTTAGTACTATACATACATAGACCACACAGACCGAACGCTCCACACAAGAGCTTGGCCACAGTCCCAGGTTCCAGTGGTGGCCGTATGTGTACTGGAGAAGTGGTGGTATAAGCCGCCAGCAGGTGGAGTGGCCACCTGTGACCTCAGCTCACAGCCAACCACAGCAGCTCCCGCACTCTCCTATGTGAAGCTCAGCCTAACCCAGGATGGCTACGATATCCCAGGATACCACTTATGTGAGGGTTATCCCAGGCAACGTGTTGACACCCAAAGTAGCTTGGGAAACGCCTCACAACTTGGTAGAGAATCTAGAAAGATGCCTCAAAATACACTAGAAAATGAGCGGCTTAAGAGTTGATCTTGGCTGCTTTCTAATATAATAAATGGTTTCCGCAGAAATTACGTGGCACACCTCCTGCAGCGAGACCGAATGGTGAACGCCCTGGTGTCTGACCCCATCCTCAACGACATCCTCATTGACGTAAGTGCAATAATGTCTTTTATAGTCTGTTCATTGTAAGTAGGCCAGACATTTTGACCCTTAACCTCAATCACTCAAACACGACTGGAGTAATCGAGCTATTATTTCTACCATTTGGGGCGAGTCAGCCAGGGAATAGGTATGGACATTTACAGCCCATTTACTCTAGCCCTTTTTGAGTTACATAGGTTAAAGATCACGATTTCTGGCCTATTTATAATGCAGTGTAAGCTAGAAAGAGCTCATAAACATAATAATAATTCTAAGCTAACTGGTTCATTCTATTACTTTTCTGTGCTGATAGTCTATTAAAGGCCTAAAGTTCATCGACTCATTAAGTGCTTTGTAAATAACACATAAATCGCCACTGCATTTAATGTCGCTATTGCTTTAATATTGGTACTGCATTAATTATGCTTGTGCGTCTATTATGCTGAATGACCAGCTCGAGAGTGAACTTTGGCAATGAGTTGCTGGAGAGAGAGGACAAGTTTTGCTACTTGGGAGATACCATCACTGCCAGTGGTGGGGCTGAGGCCGCCACTATTGCCAGAATTAGATGTGGCTGGGGAAAGTTCAGAGAACTACTGTCAATACTAAACATGAGAAGACTCCTTCTCCCCTTGAAGGGAAAAGTGTATTATTTCTAATGTAATTCTTGTGAAAGTGAAATGTGGCAAAATGAGAATGGCGAGATGATGTGTGGGGCCAAACTGCAAGATAGTACATCTGGTGAAGAGCTGAGGAGATGGTTAGGTATCAAGAGTGATGAGATATGTACGGTCGAGGTTAATAAGTGTTGTCGGATATTTCCCAAAGTTTCGGACACTGACTAATACTCTGAGGGATAAGCACTTTTCCCAGTAACTATAAAGATATCAATAACACTTCTTGAGCGAAAACCACTGGAATCCATGACAACACTTAATACCCCCGATTGTACTAGCAAGCTTAGAAGGCTTGGGCATGTGAAGAGGATGGTTGAACTAAGTTGAGTGAAAAGATACAAGTCCGTGAACGTGGAGGGAGCTTCAGACCATAGTGCCTGATGTTAAATTTTAAAACCTGACACGTGAGGCAGCTCTGAACAGGGCTGCCTGGAGCGCCACCATTCTTACATGGACCCCAGAACCGCACTTAAGGGGAGATTTCCACTCGACGGATTTTTTTCTGAACCCGTTTCTCCCTCATGTTTAGCCCCATTGCTTTTGAGATTTTAAGACGTTCGCCCTAGTAGTTTTGACATTTTAAGACATTTTGCCCCATTTATGTCAATTTTAAGACCTTTCGTGCCATTAAGGTGTCGATTTTTTCCTGGCGAGCGATAGCGAGCCTGTTATCTAAGAGCAACCGGCCTCCGGCCGGGACATTTATCTACCGAAAAATGTAAAAATTTATCTTGAAAGGGGGTCTAGGGGGTGTAATTTTAAGCTTGATGAAAACGTAGGGAACAAACTAAATACCTTTCCTTAATGTGGAGCAGTCGGTCTTCAAATTTATGTATGTATGTATGTGTATATTGATTATGTATGTACTGTGTGTGTGTATATTGATTACGCTTTGCATTGATTACGCTTTGCATTGATTACGCTTTTGCATTAGTTAAGCTTTTGCATTTATTACGCTTTTGCCTTAATTACACTTTTCCATTAATGTCGGCACCTATCCTAAAAATTGCCATCAAATCGTTGTGCCTGAAACTACGTACATACAGTAGCCTAAATTACTAATAGACTATTATTTCGTCGTATCACAGATGTAGATATAAAGGTGCGTTCATTTAGGCCAGGTGGCAACATGACTACTACATGTTGTTGTTGTTGTTCCCCAAGCTGCCTGGCCGAACAGCCCCAAGGCCATGAGCAAGGCCAAGGCCATAACCGAGCGCCCCCACAGAACCCTCCCCGCCGACCACAATAAAGCCTGGGTGACCGAAGCCACTCCATGGCGGAGAGCTGAGGAGGGTGCGGAAATGCCCGGGAAACCAAAGCCCCACCCAGGGCCCTGTGTCCCTCAGCAATTATGAAGAGAAAGTTGAGGGGCAAGGGAAAAATGTGACGCTTTGGCTTCCAATCTTGGTAGATTGGGAGGTCAATCCACGTTAGAGGCGCCGTCACTTGAGATCTAGAAAATATATAAGTAACAGGAACAGTCAGAGTAAGCTATGGGTATGGCAGAGATTGCTCAGTTTTCACTCTGATAGACCAGCCCATCACCACATGACTAGAACCCAATCCTCTCAGCATCACCACATGACTAGAACCCAATCCTCTCAGCATCACCACATGACTAGAACCCAATCTTCTCAGCATCACCACATGACTAGAACCCAATCCTCTCAGCATCACCACATGACTAGAACCCAATCCTCTCAGCATCACCACATGACTAGAACCCAATCCTCTCAGCATCACCACATGACTAGAACCCAATCCTCTCAGCATCACCACATGACTAGAACCCAATCCTCTCAGCATCACCACATGACTAGAACCCAATCCTCTCAGCATCAGCTAGGAAAGGCCCTAGAAAGCCGCCTTTGGCGGGGGGATAGCTCCCCTATTTCAACCCTTTTCGGGGTGGGGCACCCGCCGAGTACTACTACATTAAAGTATTTGGCTGCTTTGGTATATCCTACAAAACTGGTAACATGTACGTACTTTTTCTTAATATATATATATATATATTTTTTTTCTTTTCTATATTCAACTACTCCCTCTCGGGCATAGGCTGAGAGCCTGTACATTCCACCGCTCAACACGGTGAAGCCCGTGAGGTCTTGTTCCAGTCTGGGGAGTGAGACATGCGAAGCATCCATCATGGCTCGAAGCAGCTCCATCTCTGAAGTGGCTGGTTGCTTCGCTCAAGTGCTTCACCGTCTCACCCTCCAGACTCAGACCCTCACTCTCAGAACTTACTACATACCAAGTTACAAATGCCACCACTTTATATATATATATATATGTATCTATTGCCAGACACTTTGATCTCCTCCTCCCACACTACTTGTAACTGTCTTAAAAGCTGCCCAAACGTTTAAGCTACCTGGTTTGAATTTCGTTAATGTATTTACTAAAGCAAAAAATGTGTTTATTATACGCTGACAATGCCGGCGCAGGCGGAAAATGGCCAATCGAGTCATGAGCAAGCAACATCCAACACGTCTGCCGGAGCTGAGGTAAGGTGGGAGGACAAGGGTCAGGTCAGGTCAGGTGAAGGTGTTTGTTGTTGTAGTTGTTCCCCAGACTGTCTGGGCAAGCAATCCTGAGTCCGGTTGACCGAAGCCGCACCAGATGCTCGGGCCCCCGAAGGGGCCAGGGTGAGAAGAGATCTGTCTCCAAGAGGAAAGGGCAGCGGGGGAGGGGATCATCAGCCCAAAGGCTTGCACCACCGGGCCAATGCACCCACCGTCCACAGCCCCCCTTGTAGTGCCACCCAATCGGACGATCTCGCCAGCATTTAGAAGTAATGTAGTACAGGAAAAGAGTCAGACAGAAACGGCTAAGGTAGGGAGATGATGCCAAACCTCACTCTAGGTAGGACCAGGTGTTGAGGGATAAGCCTTTACAACGGCTCCTCGTATCTACTTTTCAAATAGTGTTGAGAGAGGAGAAGGGGTGATGGAGAGAGAGGAAGCTTATAAGTACCCCACATACGTCCATAATGAGTAGAAGTAAGCAGACCCTCTTGCTGGTTGGCTTGGCACAGGTAGGAACAGTATTTTTGTATCTGCCAGATTTCAGAATGCTACAGTCTGATGGCAAGAAGAAGGGCAAAGCAGAAGTGAGACTCCATCTTTACATATATGCGATGCAATACGCAAAAAAACAAAAACACTCCAATTTGTAAATACAGCAGACTTTACCTTTTCTGACATCCCCCGGCCTGATCAATAACTCTGCCTAAAAACAGTATCCCTGGAAGTCTCCCACACCTTCAGGTCAGGTGAAGGTATTGAGGGATAAGCCTTTACATCGGCAGCTCGTATCTACATTCTACTTTTCTATTGTTCTGAAGAGTGTAGAGAGGGGAGAAGGGGTGTTGGAGAGCGAGGAAGCTGTTGAAGTGGCTTCGTTATGTGTGTTATTAGTCTGTATACGTCGTCGAGGTGTCCCCCGCATCATCGAATAGAGTCGGCCATGAATATATCCTAGAACCAGCCATACTGTCGGTTCCCCTTCTTCTATTTTGGCCACACATGTTGTCGTAGGCCCTGATGAAGGTGGAAAGGGAGCACCACCTGATTTAGTTAGACCCAGACGTTACCTCCCCTTAACCCCTTCTGTACAGTCGCGCTAATAAGTGATGTCTCGGCACCAAGTATGTTTTGATCAATAATTGGTATCAGCAATATCTAAGCTTCATTTCTTCATATCGAGTGAAATATACAAACATGTTCCTACACTTACCCACCCTATTCAACATCTGACAGACATTAATATAGCACAGAGCAAGCCAAACGTAATGACAGCTGGGACACGACTTATTAGCGCGACTGTACCGGCGACGTCTTTCTAACTTTAATCTGGCTGCTTTTAGACCATTTATTCAGCTTAAAAAGGGTCTCGAGCATTTATTAGGCCTCAAACCCTATCACTTTACCTGTTTACTACCACATATTCTTCTTAACCCCCCAGACATAAATAGTTAACTTACTGACGAGGAGGCGGACGACACGGTACTATCCCCACAACTGTCAAGATCTCACTGAGGGACCGTTAGAAGTCGGAGGAACATGGGGTTGCCACCATTCGACAGATTTTGATCTAACTTACTGAATTCAATATGACGCTAGAGCATCATATAACTTATTAGAGAGATATTAAGATAAGTTCATATGACGCGATCGCGTCATATGAGTATTTTGTCCAAACCTCCATATGACGCGATCGCGTCATATGAGACAGAGAGTGTTAAGGGGGGTGACCTGCTTTTGTTATTTCTGTCCTTTTCTCTCTTTCTCTGGCTTGTATCCATTCGGCCCCATTCAGCCAACTATTTTAAGACGTTATCCCCATCTAGGTGTCGATTTCTTCCTGGCGAGCGATAGCGAGCCAGCATTATATGAAGAAATCCGGCTTCGCCGGAGAAATTTTTCTATCGAAAAATGTACAAATTTAGCCTGCTGTCAAACAAAAATAAAAAATATGCTGGCTCGCTACCGCTCACCAGTAAAAAATTGACACCTGGATGGGGATAAACGTCTTAAAACGGTAGGCTGAATGGGGCCAAATGGATACAAGCCAGAGAAAGATAGAAAAGGACATTTATGTATTTTTTTAAAATTTTAGTTTCCTCCCTAGACCTCCATCAAGCTTATAAAATCACCCACCCAAGACCCTCCTTCAAGATAAATTTGTACATTTTTCGATAAAAAACTGTCCCGAAGGCCGGTTCCTCTTAAATTACAGGCTCGCTATCGCTCGCCAGGAAAATATAGACCCCTAAATGGGACGAAAGGTCTTAAAAGTGACATAAATGGGGTGAAACTTCTTAAAATCGCCAAACTAATGGGGCGAACGTCTTAAAACTTCAAAAGCAATGGGGCTAAACATAAGGGAGAAAGGGGTTAAGAAAAAAATCCCTCAAGTGGAAATCTCTCCTTAAAGCAACTGAACAATTGAGCTCCCTTTGTCTGGGATTTTGACACTTGATATCTGCAAGGTGATCACTATTTCTTATCTCTGTGTCTGCATGTGACTTAAGGGGAGGTTTTTAGTTTGGTCCCTAGATATCCTTCAAGCTTAAGATTACACCCTCTTGAGCCCCTTTCAAGATAAATTTGTACATTTTTCGGTAGAAAAATGTCCCGGCTGAAAGCCTGTTCCTCTTAAATTACAGGCTCGCTATCGCTCGCCAGGATAAAATATACACCTAAAAGGCACGAAAGGTCTTAAAATTGACGGAAATGGGTTGAAAGTTCTTAAAATAGTCAAAATAATGGGGCAAACGTCTTAAAATTAGAAGAACAATGGGGCTAAACATGAGGGAGAAAGGAGTCAAGAAAAAAATCCCTCAAGTGGACATCACCCCTTAAGCCGCTGTCACACGAGCGCTTTTTCCGTCAATTTTCCATGAGCAAGTTTGGCCTCGTATTATTTCGGGACATTTTTGCACTGGTATCGGCAACTAGACTGAAGGTAGATTGTGTTAGGCGGCTGAATTCTGATAAAGGGTCATTTTTTTAAGCTGCCAGACCATAATTGCCCGTAAAAATTGCTCGAAAAAGGCCTCGTGTGACTCCGGCTTTATACCCTGTTCCAAGTAGGTAGGCCAGATATCATTAAGGGGAGATTTCCACTCGAGGGATTTTTTTCTTGACCCCCTTTCTCCCTCATGTTTAGCCCCATTGCTTTTGATATTATAAAACGTTTGCCCCATTAGTTTAGCGATTTTAAGAACTTTCACCCCATATTAAGACCTTTCGTGCCATTCAGGTGTCGATTTTATCCTGGCGAGCGATAGCGAGCCTGTAATTTAAAAGGAACCGGCCTTCGGCCGGGAAATTTTTCTACCGAAAAATGTACAAATTTATCTTGAAAGGGACTCGAGGGGGTGTAATTTTAAGCTTGATGGAAGTCTAGGGAACAAACTAAATACCTCCCCTTAACCTCTGTAACTCAAAAAGAGCAAATGAGCTGTAAAGTTTAAGTCATAGGATGAGCAAAAGATGGATTCAGGGAGAGCATTCCAGAATTCAGCTGTTGAATAGAAGAAAGATTGGGAATATCGTTTCACTCTTGGGTTGGAGAGCTGCACAGAGTAGGGGTGGGGTTGTGTTGCAAGACGAGTGTTACGTGCTCTACGTAGAGGTGGTATAAAGTGAGATAGCTCTGAGGAACACTGATTATTGTAATAGTG
This sequence comes from Paralithodes platypus, assembly GCA_032716605.1. Lineage (NCBI taxonomy): Eukaryota > Metazoa > Arthropoda > Malacostraca > Decapoda > Lithodidae > Paralithodes > Paralithodes platypus. The sequence goes on along the minus strand of CM064541.1, from coordinate 32,618,515 downwards.
AGAGAGATGCAACATTGCGGCGAAGAGAGAGAGATTGCAGAGAATTGGTGAGTGGACTTGAGTTAATGAGACGAAAGGTTTATATATTGCTAGCTCTGTTTTTATTAGTTAATCTTGTATCATCACCGAAAACTTTGGGAAGGATGTAGTTACCGGGTGTACCATTACCGTCATACAACATAACTCTTCTATAAATACTTATAATAAAATAAATACTTATAAATCTATAATACTAGGTTACGTTAGGTTAGGGTAATGTATTTGTGTATCCAAAGGCAGTCAAAATAGACGGGAACATGATGGTGAGCGTCCGCATAGTGTAAACAAGACACCCGGTACACCCGGTAACTACATTCTTGCCAAAACTTTAATGTAACTCACTGGTTTCGAACACTCTAATAATAATGTTCTTTCTTCCATTGCCTTAGTCTCCCCTGCCGTCGCCTGTGGATCGGCCAACGACCCGTCTCGGCGCCGGCCTGTCGGAGAGCCCCGTATGTGCCGCCCAGGAGACCCTGATCCGGCCCCAGCGAGCCAAGAACCCCAAGAGCGAGTGGGTGTTTGTCGTGAACCAACCCAACGTCGAACAGGTCATTAAGGTGGAGAAGTGCATTAAGTGAGTTAAAGGAAGGTTTTTAGTTTGGTCCCTAGATATCCACCAAGCTTAAGATTACACCCCCTTGAGCCCCTTTCAAGATAAATTTGTACATTTTTCGGTAGAAAAATGTCCCGGCTGAAAGCCGGTTCCGCTTAAATTACAGGCTCGCTATCGCTCGCCAGTATAACATCGACACCTAAATGGCACGAAAGGTCTTAAAATTTACAGAAATGGGTTGAAAGTTCTTAAAATCGTCAAAATAATGGGGTAAACGTCTTCAAATTAGACAAACAATGGGGGCTAAACATGAGGGAGAAAGGAGTCAAGAAAAAAATCCCTCAAGTGGAAATCTTCAAAGGGTAGATAGATAGAACTGTGTTAACCCCTTCAGTACCGGTGATGTACTTTTCATTATATTCTGGCAAGTATTAGACGATTTTGTTGAACTTAAGGGGAGGTATTTAGTTTGTTCCCTAGACCTCCATCAAGCTTAAAATTACACCCCTTTGAGTCCCTTTCAAGATAAATTTGTAAATTTTTCGGTAGAAAAATGTCCAGGCCGAAGGACGGTTCCTCTTAAATTACAGGCTCGCTATCGCTCGCCAGGATAAAATCGACACCTGCATTGCACGAAAGGTCTTAATATGGGGTGAAAGTTCTTAAAATCGCTAAACTAATGGGGCAAACGTTTTATAATATCAAAAGCAATGGGGCTAAACATGAGGGAGAAAGGGGTCAAGAAAAAAATCCCTCAAGTGGAGACCTCCCCGATGGACGTCTACCAATCAAGAGGCTACATACCAAACTATCTCCATTAATCCTTTTAGCTACCACATATCCTTCCTAAGCCTCGTAAAATTGTCTAAAGGTAGCTGCAAGCAAGTGAAAAAGACGTCGCCGGTATTGATGGGGTTAACCCTTTGAAGCTCTGACGCGTTTTAGCAGTTCATTTTGGCTATCATTAGACGAATTTATGCAGCTTAGGAAGGATCTGTGGGTATTAAAGGGTAAATACTATCTCAATCAACCCTTTGACTTCCATATACCGTTACTAATCTGAATAAAATCGTCTAATAGTAGCCAGAAACCGAACAGAAACGCGTATTGGAGCTTCTATCTATTGCCTGACGCCGTGATCCTCGAAGGGGTGGCCACGAACGAACTGCCCCCATGCACCTCTGTCCCCAGTCAGTCGACGCCCCTCCCCCCAACCAGCACCGCCTTCGTTCATGTACTTCCTCACTCCATCCTTCCACCTCTCATTCGGTCTACCTCTCCCTCTCTGTCCCTCCACCTCGCTCTCGTACACCCTCTTAGTCATTCTCTCGCTTTCCATACGTTCCATTATGGCCGAACCATCTCAAGTTGTTCCTTTTCACACTTTCCAGCACATCTACCTCCACACCACACCTCCTTCTTACTTCCTCATTAGTCTGTCTATCCCTCCATGTAACTCCGCACGCACTTCTTAAGTAATTCATTTCCACTGCTCTCACTCTTAGTCTCTCAACCAACGTCCATGCTTCGCTTCCGTAAGTCAGTGTCGCGATTACCACACTGTCATGCAAGGACTTCTTCACTTCCATACTGAGCTTGAAAGGGTTAATATTGTCTAATATTGCCCCAATAAACTGTCAAAACGCTTCCTAATCCTCAAGAGGGCATATACAGGCCACCCTCACTATCCGATGCCCTGAGTTACGATATTATGATAGAGTTGTTGTTGTTGTAGTTGTTGTTCCCCAGGCTGCCTGGCCGAACAGCCCCAAGGTCCCGAGCAAGGCCAAGGCCGTAGAGCGCCCCCACAAAACCCTCCCTGCTTACCACTAACAAAGCCCGGGTGACCGAAGCCACTCTAAGGCAGGGAGCCGAGGAGGGCGCGGAAACGCCCGGGAAACTATTATGATAGAGTTTTAGGTGTTTGGTGTTTGAGTTTTGGCTGGTCCCAGAACGCATCCCCATTAACCCCATAAATGTTAGAGTTTACTGTATGATTTTTCTATTTAACTCATAAACTTCGAAGCTACGGTAGTTCAAAGTGCCCGCCGTGCGAAGGTATTTGCTTCAATTCTGACGAAAACCGTCATATTTACCATGTATAACATTATTACTTCTCCAAATGTGTGCTATTTTACTTTTAAGATGAACATATGAACATTGAAGAACAATAACAGAAGTGGTAAAAGCAATTGGCGGTGAAAAACTTATATTTTAGCCCCGTGGTCGTAATCTGACCCGGACCCGGTGAGAGACATACATCCATATCCTCCACTGTCTCGTATGCTACTGAGACAGCTAGGGGATGTGACGGACATCTAAGACTGGCTAGAAGGTCGGAGAAAGACTCCCTCATCTCTCCCAGCCGTCCTCGCG